>OY987270.1:2676109-3049736 GCA_963920665.1 Straminergon stramineum | reverse complement strand
GGGGCGACCGCGGGTCCAAAAAGGATGGACCATCCTAAATAATAGCTAAAAGAAACCTTCATATGGGGTAGAAACATTGGCATTACAACTTCCCACTTCTATTTCACTTGCTTTCAAATAAAATCATAAGACCACTATGATATGGTCTAGAATGTGGAATTAGATTTTGACTTGTTTCTTTATGGTTCCAAATATATGTCTACAATGTTCACAAAGAAAAAAAAAGAATGGGCCAAAATGGAAAAAGGGAATCAGAAATATAAAAGTACGGGACATGATTGACTTCTATTGAAACAAAAAGGGAGAACTTGAAATACTTACATTCTACCTTTGCATAATGATATTATAGAGGTTACTTTAGAAGTGTCCAAAGTCTTTTTCTAATTTCTTCAAGTTTGCTCTATAGTGAACATGAATTTGGCTTTTTTACACAACCCTAAACCCTTTTGGGGTGGAAGAGGTCATAAATGCAAACATACATGTTGCAAAGCACATTGAAATGAACAATAAATGAAGCATATGCACATCAAGTCAAAAGATTGTTATCCTTGATGAAGACATTGTTCAAACCATCAAGGGTGTTTGAATGCTATCATTTCTTTTTTTTGCATGCCAATCCTTCAAAATTGGTCACCCACAAAATACAAGAAATTTCTAAATGGACAAATCGGACACCTTCGAAATCATCCTTCTTAGACGTTGTAAATTGTTAAGTTACAAATTATAGATGCGGTTTTCGGAAGTAAACTTTCCAAGGAGAACCACCCCTTCTTACACTACAAAATTTACAAGATGATGAGATGCTCTTCTATCCTATATAGAGAGTTTCTATCATTTATGGACTCAAAATTAGCCACCCCATCGTTTAAAGATGAAGAACTGTCACATGCAAATCCTTATACAATGTACAATTTCTTTGGCTAAGTATTCTATGGAGGACATTCAATATGTTCTTGTAAAAGCTATCCAAGGTTTACTTCAACTTTTGTATACAAAAAATAATCTCTCTCCAAAGAGACAAAACGTCAAGTTTGGTCACTCCGATAGGTGAGCAGGAAACATCATTTGCTTCCCAAGGTTTCGGAGATGTACTATAAGGGTTGAGACGGGCAGTATTGAATTTCGTACGGAAATGTATGAGGTGCAAGGTTGCACCACATACATTTCCGTCCGAAATTCAATACTGATTTCTTATAACTCTCATGGACCATCCCCTACACCTTGCAAATCAAATCACCTTCCCTCCCACATACCACAGGGAATTAGCTTGACGTCTTTTTTTTTCTTTTTTGTCGGTTGGCTACAAGAACCAAACCAAATTGATCTCATTGGGGATCGAACCCAAGACCTCCACAAGAACAATGACTTCGAGGAAGCCAAAACCTTCCATGCATCACCTGAAGATGCCTTGAAGACCCCAAGGTCCTAATGAAGTGACTTGTTCTTGGATGTTAAAAGTTGAACTCGTTATACTTATTAAAACTTCTTTGGATTGGAAGGCACGCCCCCACCCGCGGTCGCCCCCCAATCCACGAAATTAGGCTCGAAACCACCAAGACCTGAAGTCGCCCCCCACCCGCGGTCGCCCCCCCCATCCACCAAATTAGGCTCGAAACCACCAAAACAGAAGCCCGCGCCCCCACCCGCAGTCGCCCCCCCCCCCTCCACCAAATTAGTCTGGAAACCACCAAAACAGAAGACTGCGCCCCCACCCGTGGTCGCCCAGGACTTGAAGTCGCCCCCAAGCCGCGGTCGCCCCTCCATCCACCAAATTGGGCTCGAAACCACCAGGACCCCCACCTGCGGTCGCCCAGGACCTGAACTCGCCCCCCACCCGCAGTCGCACCCCATTCCACCAAACTGCCCTCCACAACCACCAGGACCTGAAGTCGCCCCCCCACCCGAGGTCGCCCCAATCCACCAAATTGGCCTCGAAACCACCAGGACCTGAAGTCACCCCCACCCGCGGTTGCCCAAGACCTGAACTCGCCCCCCACCCGTAGTCGCCCCCCATTCCACCAAATTGGGCTCACCAACAACATGCTAGAAATCCAACCCCCACCCGCAGTCGCACCCCATTCCACCAAACTGCCCTCCACAACCACCAAGACCTGAAGCCGCCCCAACTTGCGGTCGCCCAGGACTTGAAGTCGCCCCCCCACCCGAGGTCGCCCTCAATCCACCAAATTGGCCTTGAAACCACCAAGACTTGAAGTCGCCCCCACCCGCAGTCGCCCAAGACCTGAACTCGCCCCCCACCCGCAGTCGCACCCCATTCCACCAAATTGGGCTCAACAACAACAAGCCAGAAATCTAACCCCCACCCGCAGTCGCCCCATTCCACCGAATTGGGCTCAACAACAGCAAGCGAGAAGACCCAACGCCCATCCGTGGTCGCCCAGGACCTGAAGTCGCCCCCCACCAGCAATCGCCTCTATCTTAAAGTCAGGCCAATCCAGAAACAACCGTAGCAGAAGATGTGAGCCATCTCCAACACTAATGAAGTCAAACTTAATTGCGTGCTTCATTGACTACAACTGACCTGTCCTTCAATATTGGTAGCTAGTTAATACTACAAAATCAGTCTATAAATACAGAATTATAGTAAGACTAATTAGAAAAATTGAAGAGGGTTTTTCAAACCCTAAACCCTAACCCTATACCCTAAACCCTATACCCTAAACCCTATAGAAAAACCATGGACCTTCTCCATGTATGCCACCCCAAAAGTAATGTACTTCTACTTTTTAGGGTGGATAAAATGATAAACATATGTGATTTGCTTTTCATTATATGTCATAAAAAAGTTTGAACTCCTAAACCTTGCACTTGTAAGATATAAACCATTGAAGGTGTCATTTCCGAACTTTTTAATCTTCAATAAATTCAATATTCATTCACCCCTTCAAATGTGTTTTAAATCCCCTTGATGTATCAAGAGGAGGACCCTATTCAAATTCCTATGTTTAAAGATGGAAAATGAAATGACGAGGAGAAGGGCTTCCCCAAGTCTCCATTTTTAAAAAACACTTCCTATGTAGATCAAAAGATTTTTTCTTCATGCATCTCATGGTGTTAGTATTTTTTTTGTACATCGTTTCCCCCCAAAGGGAATGTCTCCTCCAAATGTACTCCCTCTAAAAAGTAAAATAGGAAATGGTCATGTTGAATTTTACATGAGCACGAAGAAAAAAAATTGTGAAGGAGAAGAGCTTCCCTCCATTTTTAAAAACCATTTCTTATGGAGATCAAAAGATTTTTTTTTCATGCATCTCATGGTGTTAGTATTTTTTTTGTACATCATTTATTCATTTCCCCCAAAGAGAAGGTCTCCTCCAAATGTACTCCCTCTAAAAATTAAAATAAGAAATGGTCATGTTGAATTTTACATGAGCATGCAGAAAAAGAAAATGTCAAGGAGAAGAGCTTTCCCAAGTCTCCATTTTTTAAAACCACTTTTGATGTAGATAAAAAGATTTCTCTTCATGCATCCCACAGTTTCAGTATTTTATTTGTATATCGTTTCCCCCCACAAGGAAAGGTCTCCTTTTAATGTACTCCCTCCAAAAATTAAGGAGGAAATGGTTACGTTGAATTTTACATGACCACATGGATGGATGAAGAAGAAATAAAATGTTAGGAAGAAGGGCTTTTCCAAATCTCCACTTCATCAACGAATTCTCTTTCTTTATTACTTAATTAACTTTTGATCACTTAGTCTTGAATGCCTCATTCTTAGGATTTTCTGGAGTTAATCCTCAGAAAAGGGGGGAGCGGTACTTGAAAAGTTTGAACACCTTCCCTCCAATTTGTTAGGGCGGAAACTCAAACTCATGTTTTTTGGCGCCCCTGACCCGCGGACGCCCCTGACCCGAGGTCGCCCCATACGCAGCCGCTCCCATCATCATGAACTGGGGAAGACCTTTTGGAATCTGAGACCCGCGGTCGCCCCATTACCCGCGGTTGCCCAAGAAATGACCTGTGGTCGCCCTATATGCAGCCGCCCCCTATACCCGCGGTCGCCCCATTACCCGCGGTCACCCAAGAAATGACCTATGGTCGCCCTATATGCAGCCGCCCCTGTACCCGCAGTCGCCCAGGAAATAACCTATGGTCACCCTATATGCAGCCGCCCCCTATACCCGCGGTCGCCCCATTACCCGAGGTCGCCTAGGAAAAGACCTGTGGTCGCCATATGCAACCGCCCCCCTATACCCGCGGTCACCCTGCACCCGAGGTCTCCTTCCAGAAACTCTAATTTTTCCTGAATGGCAGTTTCTGAACAGTGGGACCCAGACCCGCGGTCGCCCAAGACCTGCACGCGCCCTCTTCCCGCACGCGCCCTAGGCAACTTCAGGTATTTAAGGGGATACTGGATTCCCAAGTCGTCACTTCCTTCGTCGCACCGCGCCTTTCATCCGCCTTGAAGCGTCTGACTGCCGGTTCGTGGGTTGGAAGTTTGGGCATCTACACGTGTTGTGGCTTCCACGTTTACGAGTTCATTTCTTCGGTTATATTATCAACAAAAGTCTAGTTCTCTTTACGCTAGAGTGACAAGACAAGATGACGAAGAAGAAAGGAGATCGCCATAGCAGGCAACGACGCGCCCTTCTTGACCCAGCGGCTAAGGCATATCAGGGATGGCGTCATGTAAATTCCGATTGGACCTTGACGACTTGCAAGTTATTTGTGGATTGGTGCCATATCAACAAGCTCTTCCCTTACCATCGACACATTCACCATGTGAAGCAAAACCAAGTAAATCTTCATTATTGCAAGGATGATGCATTTGTCCAGAGATGTATTGAAGTGTACCGAGCATTGTACGGAAAGCGAAAAATTCCACCGAGCGAAGTCTCAATGGGCATATGCCAAATGGTATATGCAGAGTTACAATTGGGGAAAACGGTAGATTGGATGACCTTCAAGACATCCAAGAATGTCACACTTCCAGATACAAAAGACATTCCAAGAGCGGGTCCTTCAAATAATCCTCGGGATGGGCTAGGGCCCAAAAAGAACATTATAGAAGGAGTGGCATATGAGGATTATGTTTGGTCAACGTCAACTGGAGAATCGGACTCCGATGAAGAGCCATTGCCTGAACCTAGGGACAGGATGGAAGATACATCAATGGAAGAAAACTTAGCATTGGTGGTATCAGAAGAAGCCAACATGCAACGGACCACACCAACGGATGGAGAACCTTTTATGTCTGTGGAACCGATAGGGGTCCGTCATCCCGAAGATGACGAAGTGTTCCATTATGTGGAAGCTCGCTTGCAAGAAATTAATGAAGATAGGTTGGATGGGGAGAGTGAAGCTGAAGAAGAGATTCCTTTGACCTTGATGAATTTGCCTTCCATGGAAGGATTGCGTGAAATGGAACAAGAACATCAAGGTGTACTTGGAGAAGACAATAAACGGCGGACGAAAGAATCCTACAAAGTGGAGTTGGAGATGCTTTTAAAGGATCTTGAAGAAAAAGAAAGGGAGTGTGAGATCATCAAGAAGTGAAGCGCACAAGAGATTCAGGTTGAGGATGTGGGCACCCTCAAAGAACTAATTCAAGATGGACAAACTCGTTTGGCAGCCCAACAAAGAGAAATGGAACAACTGGAACAATTTTACCTCAAGTTCAATAAGGGAGAAGATGGAGGTTCCAGTTCAAATATCAATCCTGTTATGGATGAATGACTTCAAACAATAATGGGAAAATGTAGGATGGAAGAAAACAACCTTGCCATTGAAAAAGGAGGTGTGGAAAAGGCAAGATCGACATTGAACCGCTTGAAGGAGATGAAGGATGCAGATCCTATTGACCGGTCGTTGCAATCGGATTCATTGTCTGTGGATGTTGAAGATTCATCATCCACTACGGAAATAGAGAAGTTGAAGATGAAGTTAGCGTCTGTGAAAAGATTGGAACAAAAGTTGGAGGAAAAGATGTCGTGGCCGAAGGCACACATCAGGTTCATGTCATTGTTCAAGAAGTGGTGGATCCAAAATAAGATGTGGAACCATGACCTAACTCTTTTGAAGAGGGAAGAGAGAGTGGCAAGAGCCCAAATAGAATTGGAAAAGAAGAAAAGGGAAGAACAAGGGGAAATGGATGGAGTATAAATTAGGTGGCTCTTGTTTCTTTTATGACTATGTACTTCTTCCAAGATATATGAAGAAAAAGGCTTTGTCCTTATTTTTGTTGAAATACAAGAATGTTTATTTTTATTTTTTGTGTATGAAAATGTGATTGCATTTGGATCCAAACATTTGAATTTTTGACAAATTTTGATGATTTCAAGTTATGTGAATGTTAATTTCTTGTTAAATTTGTGTAGTGTTTTAAAAAAGAAAAGAATTCTAGTAACTTTGAGTCTACACAAAGAACCCTCAATAAATTTAAGCTGCATCATCCATGAGAGTTTCAATATAAGTTTATATGGTTGCATTTTTCAGTATTTTAACATATGGTTTGAACATATTGTAAATGACAACATTCCCATGCCCTTCACCTCGTGAATGTATGGACTCTTCTTGAGATTTATAATTTGGGAAAAAACATCCTAAAAAGGTACTCAAAAGAATACTTTTGGAATTGATAGAGAAATGGAAGTTATACATTTTGAGTTGTGGATTCCATGTATATGGTTTGATCAACCAATGTTGTCCCCCATTTTTCTTTTTAATTTGAAAGAGAAAGTTCTTAATTTTTTCCACATTTGAGTACAAGCTAATTCTATTTATTTTTTATTAAGTCTGTTGGAATGGATTTGAAATGAGTTTCCCTTCATGTGGTTGTTTAAAAAAAAAATTGCATTCTTTAAGTCTATGACCATACTCCCGAAAATCTTTTTTTGAAGTATCTATAAATACCATGTGAAACCCTTGGATAGTGTTTAGGGTTTAATAAAATCTCTATCTAAACTAGGATGACTTTCATCTAGAAACTCAGCGATGGAACGCTAATGAGATAACAAAAATGGCCTTGGGTCCTAAAGCGTAAGTGCGGTCGCCCTTGAAGTACCCGAAGTCGCCTCTTGAGACCCGCAGTCGCCCCCTTCTACCCGCAGTCGCACCCCCTAGACCCGCAGTCGCCCCCTCTAGACCCGCAGTCACCCCCCCCCCTGGACCCGTAGTCACACACCCCCGACCCGCAGTCACCCCTCCTTCCACCCGCAGTCGCCCCCCTTACCTGCAGTCGCCTCTTTTTCGACCCGAAGTCGCCCCCCTTGGACCCACAATCTCCCTTTGATCTGCATGCGCGCTCCTAGTGCAAACCGTCAACCCGCAGTCACCTACGGGGTGAGTGCGCCTGTTACGATGTCGCCCGTTTCCTGCACCCATTCTGGCTCTCAGGGGGCGACTTGCGGTGCTAGCAGGACGGCAGTATAAAGCTGAAGGCCCGGACTGTGGTTTTCACCTTGCTTCAAGGATGAACTCTTGCCTTGAATCTTCGAAAGAGGCTTCTTGCGGATGTTTGGTTCTTTGGAGGGCAACGACTTGGTTTGCGTAGTTTAAAAGACCATTCAAAGCAAGTGGCTTTGCCATTCTTTTTTCTAAATCAAGGCTTTGATTCATATGATAATATTGTTTTAAGAACTCATAGGCGAGGAATAATATGGCTAGTCGGGGTGAGGGGAGGAGGACTACCATTAACGATACAAGGAGAGCCACGAAGGAGTGGGACCCTTGGTTGGTTGTAGACATTGACCGTCAATTTGCAGGAAACACATGAACATGTGTTTTCTGTGGGTGGACCTCCGTATTTGTACGAAAGCGGGCATTTTGTCACTTTGGATTTGGCGGCAGGACTGCATTGGAGCGATGTAAGAAAATCCCATGGGCAGTATTGCAAAAGTTTAGGACTTGTGGTGGGGTTGTTCCAAAGGAAATGAGCTTTGAACAAATGCATGAGGAGGTTCCAGAATTTGATGTTGTAGATGAGATTGTGGTTGAGCCTATGTTGGAGGGGGATAGGGAGAGGTCAGAGGAGCCTAGTGCTACGAATGAACCAATGCTCCCTATTACAGATTCAGGAGATTCCACTCCTCAAACAATTTTGAGAAGGAGGAATAACCCTTCCATTTCTAGGCAAACTAGCATGGATGAGGCATTACAAAGTAGCACGAGAGCAAAGTTAGATACCATGTGGGCTTCCTTTTTTTATGAGGCTAGCATCGTGTTCAATGTTGCGCGCCATCCTGCCTTTGTGAAAGCAGTGAAAGAGACAGCGGCATCAGGACTACGATACCAACCGCCCTCATACAATGCTTTGCGTACAAGAATGATAGAGCCAAAGAAAGAAAGTGTTTCTAAAATGGTCACTGAGCGGACAAAGTACTCTATTGAAGTTTATGGAGCGACTATATGTTCGGATGGTTGGTCTGATACTAATAGCCGTCCATTACTAAATTTAATGCTCGTGTGTCCTGCGGGGGATGTGTTTCTTGGATCGGTGGACACCACAGGGGAGATGAAGGACATTGCGTACACAACCAATATGATGGCGCAATACATAGAAGAGGTTGGCCCCAAAAACATTGTCCAACTATGTACGGACAATGCTGCTGTCATGACGGGGACTTTGAAGGCGTTACAAGAGAAATATCCTCACATGTATACCCAAGGATGCGCAGCACACATTTTAGACTTGCTTTTGGAAGACTGGGCAAAGGATGTCAAGGTGACGAGAATAGTACGACGTTGTACGCAGATAGTAAAATACATCAAGAGGTACCATTCCACATTGGCTCTCTTCCGAAAGTACTCCCCGGACAAGGCATTGCGAATGCCTTCTAAAACACGCTTTGCAGTGAACTTCCTCATGATATCACGTGTGGTGGAGTGCAAGTCAGCATTGATGCGAGTGATGATGGATGAGACATATGTGCAATTTGAGGCTAGTTTGGAACGTCGCCAAAATGGAGATGTATTGAGTGCGCGAGCCCGTATAGCGCGGAATGACATTCATGTGGAATCTTTTTGGGTGGAGTGTGAGAATTTTTTGCACATGGTGGAGCCTGTCATTATTGCTCTCCGAGTGTTTGATGGGAAAGCCCCGGCAATGCCTAAGACTTGGTTGCTTATGAAGAATCTTCAAGAGCACATGTGGAGCTTGAGAAATGAACCTTTTTTTCTGAATGATGAAACTACAACGAAGTTTGAGACGCAATTCGAGGCTCGTTGGAAATTGATGCTCACAGACCTACACTATGCAGGGGCACTCTTAAATCCTTTCTTGATTGAAGTAGGAACCCTTCGTAACGACGGTGTGGCCAAAAGAGCCTTAAATCGGGTGCTTCGAAAAATGAGCGAGTCATTGGGATTATCATACATGGAGGCATTGCAGGAGCTCACGCAGTTCGAAGAGAAGACAGGTCCTTTTGACCCCTTAGAAGAGGCTCCTGATATTACACAATGTAAACTAATGCCTCATCAATGGTGGAATCTTATGGGTGCTAATGTTCTCCCAAAAATTGCATGAGAATTCTATCTTTGACGTGCTCAACATCATCATGTGAAAGGAATTGGAGCATGTATTCGTTTGTGCACAATAAAGTGTGAAATCGCCTAACCACATCCAAGGCGGAAGCATTGGTGTATATCTACACCAACAGTAAACTTGAACGTGAGAAACGTGGACGCAATCCTGCAGTGTTCTACGAAAAGTACCTTATGGATGGAAATACCTCGGAAGAGAATGAGGAGCCATTAGGTACAGGATCATCAGGGGATGGCGACCCAGTTAGAAGGGCTCGAGCTAATGAGAACATTAGACTGGCAGAAGAACGTCTACATGGAAATATTTGGACAGGACTGATTCGTAGTGAAAAGAGTCCTCCACGGAGACACAACTATGGAAATACATTTACAACTGAGAATAATACGTACTACTCTGAGGAGGAGGAGATTCAACGTGCACCATGTAGGCCCCCGCAACCCTACGTCTCTGCTAGGGATAGGAATGTACCTCCTCCAATAAATTCATCACCAACTCAGGCAAGTAGTCCCGACAACCCCAATGAAGGCATACATAGTCCAATGCCCATAAGAGCTGAGGAAGCAAGATTTCCAAATGTCGTAGATCAAGGTTCTACAAGGGTAATGAACCTACAAAGTGCCGCTCGAGTTGCTGAGGTAAATGAAAGGCAAGAGGAGGCAACACCGCCAACAGACGTCGAAGATGTTGTGCATACAAGCGTTCCACTTTCTCCATTACGAAGCCCCTTAAGAACAGAAAATGTGGAATATGATTCAGACTTGCCCTTGCAAGCTGTTATGAACCGGAATCGTACGGTGCCCTTAAGTGGAGGAGGAAACGCAAACAATGCTAGGGCGACTAGGTCTATACCAACCCGTGCGACTAGGCCGCCCTTGCATAATAGTCCTCTTAGGACAGTTGATAATGAAGGCCATGCTTCAGCTCCGCAACCCACTCAACCCTCCTCTATTTCTGGCCTTGGAGAATCATCCTTGCTCGTGCGTGAAGGCACAAGAGGACAGAAAAAGCGATTGAGGAAGACGCAGGAGAGGCTACAAAGAAATCCCAAACGACAGAACCATGTTGTCCAAAGATTCATCATGGGTGAAGCCAATTCGAATCGAAACATCGGGCAATCCAGTAGAGGCGGACGACATCCTGCATCTAACCTTGATGGAACAAGAGATGCATTGAGGTTGACTAAACGATTGGTGCAAACTAGCGGCGATGGCGTCGTGGATACTGAAGTGCGGAACGTGAACTCAGAGATAGAACATGAAGTGCAAAATGAACGAGTATGAAGGGAGGATGACGAGAATGATAACCGTGATGATAATGATAGGGGGGAGGAGTCGGATGATGATTTTGACCCTGACGTTGATGAGGTGCCTAGTGATTACACATTTTCACCGTAACTTTATAAATATAGATTTAGAGGTAGTGAAGTGGTAATGTAATGCTTTTGCATAATTTTGGTGTGTTGAAGTTTTCTAGCTTAAGTTCATAGGCAAATAGCCTATAGATGAGTTTAGTGTAGTATCTACTTTAGTATGAAAGCATGATAGTGTTAGAATTACAAAGTTTTGTTCAATGTCTTTAGTGTGGACTTCTACAGGTATAGACGTGGAGATCTTAACAAAGTTCATGGAAGTACAATTGAAGTAGAAGTTCATTTATAAGATTGGGTCACTACTCTATTAGTGTGTACAACTTATAAATACAGTAATACTAATTATCCTTACTTGTTTCTTGTTTTTGTATCTATTTTTGGTGTAATTATTATATCCAATTGCGATATTGGCTTCTACACTTCAATAGGAGTAGAAAATTTGAATTAGAAATTCCCAACCATATGTAATAAAAACATGTAGAACTCGGAGGCTCCTGTGAATGAGTGAATGACCACAGAATGTGAAATACTTAATTTAAGGCTTAGGAGAATGCAATGGCACATGGAAACTGAAGGATCCTAAATCGTGAGCAAGATTGAAATGGTTGTTATATCCATGTTTGCAATTGCAACGGCACACGAGGTTGCTCTTAACCTTTAACGGATGGACTAGTGAGTATGAAAATCATCTCCAATGGAACTCTGTGATGTAATGTACTTGCCTTTCCCCTCACAAAAATACTCATTTCCGGTATGAGGACTCAGTAAGATCTCTCTTTTGGGAATTGGGACCCAATTTTCAAAGATGGACAATTGCATTTATGTCATATATTAGAAGTTCTTATCATCCATGGAACAAAAGAAATTCCTTGCGTATGGGATAAAGCCAAGATCGCCCTTTTCCTTACACCCGCGGTCGCCTTTACACCCTCAGTCGCCCTGAGTTGGACCCGCAATCGCCCTGAGTTGGACCCGCAATCGCCCTGGATTTTGGACTCGCAGTCGCCCTAGATTTTGGACCCGTAGTCGCCCTCATTTTGGGACCCGCGGTCGCCCTGGATTTTGGACCCGCAGTCGCCCTCATTCTGGTACCCGCGGTCGCCCCACCTTACCCGCACGCGCCCCACCTGCAGTCGCCTATGGTGACATGGTCAAAGCTTTCCACGTCACTGTTGACAACCCGCCACGTAAGATAAAAATTTTGGCTGCCCTACCCGAAAACCCTAAACCCTAATTTCGCGCTCGTCAAATTTGTCTCGTATATGCGACACTCGTCTTATACAACATGCGACATCAGACGAACAACTCGACACCCAAACCCGAAAACACGTTCGACAGAACAACCCTGATTGTAAACAACACTCAAAACACTTAATTTCGGCAAGTACCAAAGAGAATTCCATAAATCAAACAATTCTAAATGCATTAAGAGCTAGGCTATATCATACCATTGGGACATTGTTCCAAACGAACTTGGAATCTTTTAAGACACAAGATCCTCCCTGCAAAAAAGACTTCTTTAACCCCTAAAGTTCCTTCACTGTGTTTTCACTAAAACTGCTCCAAAACTGTCATTTTTGTTGCAAGGAGTGAAAAAAAAATATTCATCAATTTTTTCCATATCTAACCGTAGGATCTTGTAGTCTGGTGCTTCAAGAATTTATGGTATTTTTTTGGAAAGGTTTGACCGTGTGGATTGGAAGAAATTAGTCTTTAGGGTGAGCAAAATACTATTTTTAGTGCTTCAAAAATGCGGGCAGCTGCACTTCACATGGGCTAATTCACCTTCAAAATAGTCGTTGTCACTTGTGCTTCTTTGGATTCATTCTTCATGGTAAGTAAGTTACATGCTCCAAAAATTTGAAGTCGTTTGGAATTGTACAACATATAGGAAAAAATTGAAATGTGCAAAGAGGTTTGCCAAAAAGATTATACACTTGCAAATCTTTAGAATTTCATATCTTCTTCATACACATGTCTTTTACAAAATTGAACGGTCATCACCTTCAATGTCATCTCCTCCATCATAAGAAAAATTTTCAACCTAAAATGCTAAAATCTTAGAAATTTATGAAGGAGATTGAGAGCTACAGCTTATTGCTTCTTAGGGCAGGTTGAAAACAGGGTTAAAGTATCCAAAATGCCAGGTTAGTGAGTTGGCCCTCCACCCCTGGCTACACGAGGACTGCCAAGAAAGGGAAGACTAACAATTCTCAAAATTGGACCAACACCCAAGGTGGGGTCCAGCCTGTGTAAAGCACCCCTTGCCAGTGCATATGACAGGGTTGGCAAACTACAGGAGAGGGGATGGGGAAACTAATGGCAAGTTTGGGAGGAGCAAAGAAAGACAAGAAGAGAGTCAGGAGGGCAGGGAAGGGGGAGGAAGGGGAGGGCAGGGAAGGAGGAAGAAGGGGAGCGGAGGGAAGGAGGAGGAAGAGGAGGGCAGGGAGGGGGGAAGAAGGAGAGGGCAGGTTTAGGGAGAAAGAAGGGGGGCCAACTGAGTTTACTTATTGAAGGCTGAGAAAGAGTTTAGGGATACTGGAAAGTTTTCCAAAATATGATCTACCAAAATGAAACACAAAAATCACTTTCATGAGTCATTTTTTAAAATAATTGAAAGAAATAAGAAATAATTGTAAAGAAGGGAAGTCTAAGAAGGGAATAAAAAAAAAGGGAGAGAAAAAACATGAAGAAGGAAGGCAAAAAATTAAACTTTGAAGGAGGGAATAAAATGTCAAGAAGGGAAGAAAGTAAAAAAGAAAGAATTAAAAAAAAGAAAATAATAAAAAAAAGAATGTGAGCAAGGAAAACTAAAATAGGAAAAGAAGTGACCTAAATAACAAGGGAGGGAATAAAATGATCATACCCTCAAATGCTTGTCCGACGGTGACGATGGGCACCTCCATGGTTTTGGGGTCCGTAGTGGAACTCTTCAAAGCAACCACGGTTAAGACATAAGTATGCCCTATTGTGTGCACAACAATAGTGGTGACAAGATTGGTGACCACAAAGTAGACATGGGCGGCGTATGCAAGTCCATGTTGGCAAATGTCTCCTTGGATCCTCTTCCTCAACATTCATCTCACGCCCCTTCCAATTTTCTAGTAGAGCATCACACAACTTTGCCTTGAATTGTAAGTGTGTCATTGGCTTCTTTGCATGGTCATGTACTCGCAAAATACCTTGGTATAAAATGTACATATTCACCACCGTCGTGTCTAGGAGAAAAACAAAGACACGATGCCACCACTAATGCGATCTAGTTTGGCATGAATATGATGCCCGCAATTGATCTGCAACATCCACTCCCCTCATATGTGTGGTATATTCCAAGTGTATAGGAGAAGTTGGAATGGGATTTCTCACGGCTCCATTTCTACGAGGCACTGTAGGAACCGGGATACAAGGAAAATCTACTGGCAATGCATGAGTAGAAATTAGGAGCACGGGCCGTTTGTCTTTCCAAAGGACACAACTAATTCCCCTACTCTCATGCATTTTCCATTGCAATGTCCCTTGTGGAGAATTCTTCCAATCCTTCAATGTCTTCAATTCTAAAGGTAAACCTATACGATTACAACGTATTGTCCCTGTGGCATAAATGTGAATAGCGGCCAACTCTATGAACAAGCCTATGCTAGAGAAGAAGTTATCCGTGACAAGAACATGACCCTTGCCTTCAAGGCCTTGTACTAAGTTCATGACTACATTGTGGGCTAATCGAGGCTCTCCACGAACCACCACTGGTACCTCGTCCAATGCTAAATTCGGATTGGCTCCACAATAAATGTCAAAGGTGTATACATACTTTGACTTAGAGTCTGCAAGGCACCACACCTTGATGCCCCATTTTTGGGGTTTCTTAGGCATGTATTGCCTAGCAGGACAATAGGAACCCTTATACCTAATCATCATCTCATCTATTGTGATGAATTTCCCAAGTGTCCAATTGCGTTTGAAACTATCCCTTATATCATTTACTAGCCAACGAACTTGCCCCATTTTGTCATAGCCCGGAAGTTCTCTCTCTCTCACATAAGTATCCGGATTGGTAATATGAAGACATCTTGTAATTGGTTGGAACCTAGCATGAGTAAAAACTTGAGAAATTATAGGACAATGGAAGAAAGAACCTTTTTTGGCCCAATAAGTCTTCATGTTTGGTTGTCTCTTCAATCCAATGAACATGTAAACTGCCATGTATGCCTTCAAAGCCACCATGCTCAAAGATTTCCACATCGGTCCTCGAGGCGCAATTCCATGCTCATCTAGTGTCGTTGCATACCGATTTGTTTCAATCACAATCTTCCGCAAAAGGGGATATGGCCAAAACAAGGAAAACAATGCCATGAATGATGGCATCCTACGGAAATTCCGTGAAGGGCAAGGCATGCCAACAAATATATGACGCTCAGGAGAGTATGTGAAATTTGATTGTGCCCATGTTGATTCTCTAAAAACATGTCTTACACCATTGGGATTACCGGGATCTCCATCATCACCACTATCACTTCCATCATATGCAAGATCATTTTCCCCATCAATATCCTCATTTTCACTCATTGGCATGTTTACTTCAGAATTGTACCTCTCAGCCTCAAAATCTAAACCTTCAACCAGATGAACGAAATTTTCTACTTCATGGTGGAAGACCTTGTGCTCATATTCCTCTAGAGGAATTACACCTGTATTGCCGGGACCACTCCATTCAGCCCCTTCTCCCACCACTCCCCCCACCAGATACACTATGTACCTCAATCTCTCCCAGCCCAACTTGCCTGGCCAATTGGGGTAGGTCAGGCCAAAGGCCAAGGGGCTCCCTTCCCACCCCCAGCACTGCTGACGAGCCTGCTGGCAGGTCAGGCCAGGGGCAGAGGGGCTCCCTACCCACCCCCAGCGCTACTGCAGGTGGTGCGGGCTAGGGGCCAAGGGGCTCTGCACCCACCCCTAGCGCCGCTGCAGGCCAGGGGCCGGGGGGCTCCCCGCCCAGCACCGTTGGCTCTACTGGCCACAGGCTAGGGGGGCTCCCTGCCCACCCCCGCTGCCGCTGAACTAGCAGCTGGGAGGTTCGGCCAGGGGCCACGGGGCTCCTTGCCTCCTTCCGTTGCTAGAGGGTCTAGCAAGTCAGGCCAGGTGCCAAACTGCTCCCCGCCTTCCCCCTCCATTGACAGCGGAGGGAATACACTTGAACCGCTTTCTCTCCCGCCTACCAAACGGTCACCGCGCCCTCCTTGCACAGTGTTGTGCAAAATTTCTCTGACTTCGTTTTCGCAAGTATTGTGTCAATGTTGAGATTTTCGAATAGAACGTTTGAGTGAAACTGAAGAGTGGAGCAACTCTGGTGGCCACTACAGGTTGTAGATGTTAAGAGAAGAGTCGTCGAAGCTGTCTCCATCAGAATCAAAGAACATCTCATCACAACTAGATTGTCTACCAGTGAGTAACTCATTTGCTTGTAACAAGTCGAACTCGTCTTCTGGGTCTCCTATCTGTAGCTCTATTCTTTCATTGATAGACTGTTGTGCATCTTCACGAAAGACATGTAGTTCTTGATCTGAAGAAACAATGATCACTGGATTGTGGACAGGGTTTGAGTTGCAGCTTGTGCGGTGGTCTACTAAGTGAGCATAGTACCTACGATCTAGACTTGGGCAATATCCGTCATCACTGTTGGGGTCGATGTCTTCAGAGCTGTCGGAGCAACATGTTGCACCTGGGAGGTTCTCATCAATGTTGCTTTCTTTTTGAGTTGCTACGTTGTTTTGGACCACGCCAATCTGTGCACTCCGGCGAGGCAGCACATCATCTCATGCAAGCTGTACAACAAAGGTAAAGGAACATTATTCAAAACTTGAGATCATGATTTTCTTGCTAGTGGGAATTGTATACAAGTTGCTAGTATGCCAATGCAAGAAGAAAACACTAGAGAACTATTAGTATCTCAATGCAAGTGAAAAATAAATCACATACCCATTTTCCCTTTAGGAAGTGAGGAAGTCTCGGCATTTCGTTTGTCACCTATTGTACTAGATTTAGAAGGTAGATCTGGCCAAACGTTGTCCTTGATGAAGTTGTGAATGTTCGCATGAAACTGCTGTCTTTCTCGCCACCCTAGTACATGAGCAGCTTGCCTATAGAAATGATGCCGGTAGTTTACTGCTTGTGGATCACAAGGCCACTTCGATGTCCCTTTCCGAACAAGCAAAGATTTCAAGTGGTCAATATCAAGAAGCGCCACAACCCTAGCAACTTGGAGAGAATTGGCTACTTCATGGTCTGTAAGTAATTGACGTAACTCTTCCTATAGGAGATGTAGAGGTCGAATGAGTGGTTGTATTGTCCCTATGCCACCTCCTGAAGTTGCTACGGACCTTGACAAGGTCTGAAGTGTATTACTCTGCAAACTTGGTACAAAAATATTGCTCTTTGAATTGTTGATCTCTAAAGCAATATTGTTGTCACTCTTACTATTCTCTAAAGTGCTAATTTCTAAAGCAGTAGTGCACTCACTCTTACTCTTTGCTAAACAATTGATTTCTAAAGCACTAGTGCAATCACTCTCATTGCAATGTACAGGAGAAGACTTCTTCAAGAAACTGGACCCATCCATACTTGTGTTCTCAAACTCTAGTATTTTGAACTTGTTCCTTCTATGTAAGTATGATTGGCAAAGTAACATGCTTGTAGTTATAGATTTGTAAAGAGAAATTGAAACTCATGGGCCTTCTTCATTGCATCACTAAATTGGAGGCTGCCTTGAATTTTTAGAATTTAAAATTTGATATGGCAACAGAAATCATGTTTATGGCAGCCTTGAATTCTATGTAGAGATGGCGCTTCTTCTGTCAGGGATTGAGTACATTTGAATTTTGGAATTGGGGAGTTTTTTAGGTAAGTAGTGCAAGTAGAATCAAAATTTATGTAGTGATGTAGAAACATTATTATGAACTACAAATTTAATAAAAAAAAAAAAAAAAAGGTGCTTTGCATTGAAGAAATATGCATTTGTGTCATGAAATCTTGATTTGCTTTGCCCTTTCATTGCTTACAAATTTTAGAGGACGGCAAGATAACAGCCTTCTAAGTTTGAATTTGGATAAGGTGGTTACATTGTGTATGTCATCTAACTTCAGCTGACCAAACTGCCTGAATCGCATTCCCAAAATGTGGCAGTGGGTGCATTTACTAAGACTGTAGTATGTGAGTCCAAATCCAATTACGGACCCAGCCATCACATGTTGGGGTACCCTGCCCTCTCAACTGCCCTTATAGTTGGGGGCACTTTTTGAAAATTTTGAGTGTAGTGTAAATATCCCTGCCCCTGCTGCCCCAGTTGAGAAATAAACAACATATTGCATCATAACTTTTCACTTGAATACTCAAATGCAATAAAATTTAGTGCTCATGGAAGATATTCCTCGTCCATACCTTGAGAAAAAAATTGGGCTCGAATAAATCAAATCTCCGCTCACATGTACCTGCCCAAAAAAGTTATGTTGCCAAAAACACGAGGCTGGTCCTTTAGGGGTTAAGAACTTCTAACTTTTTAGTGTAATTTCATCGTAGGAAGTGACGTTTTAAGGCCTTTCACATTAGAAATTATTGTGACTGCTTTAGGTGTGTAAGATGAGCATGATGGATACAGATTTTGTTGGTTTTGGGGTAGTCTACAGACTCTTTTGGGCCATGATGGGCTGAACACTTCAAAAATTCATAGCAAATTAATACTTTGTCAAAAAAATATAATTTCAAATGTTCTCATTGTTTCTCACACTTGTCTGTATGTGGGAAAAAAATGAAAAAATTTCAGCATGGCATGAGTATGAACTCCTAATTCTGACCACAATGGGCTGTTTTACCTTATAGTTTGCAGGATTCCCCTTAATTTTTTCTTTTCTTTTCCTTATTCTCCTTCTAATTGATCTCCCAAGTTCCTATGCCTAAATCTGAAGAATTTGGACTCAAATTTGATTGTCGGAACCAAGAAAACTAGGAGTGCCATAGAAGCCTTTGATCTGTTTCAAAACAGAATTAGGGTTTGGGAAGGCCGGATGCTTTGTGAATATGAATTCCCTGTCTCTTTCACATTCACATCACTCTAACAAATGCTGCTTCTGGCCCTGCAAAATACAGAACAAATGAAATAAAAATAAAAATAAGCTACCATTGGCAAACAAAGATGCAACTCAGGAATTTATTAAGTAACTTTTGGGGGGCTGAAAAGTAATGTTGGAAAAAATATGGAAATATTTCGCTAAATATTCTTTAATCTCAAGTGGATGAAATGGTCGCTATTTTTTGGCAAATCAATAAAATTTTAAATATTAAATTATGAGTTTATAAAAATTTTGATAAAATTGAGTTGGTAGATTCTGTTAATTTGATCATTTCTAGTTTTTGATGTTTTTGATTTACAAATGTGTAGAATTTTTATTTTAATGAGATAATCTGTACTATAAATTTTTTACATTGTAACTAACTATCAAATACATTAATTTACCCTACTAAGTTAGTGCATGTGATACTAGTTTACCAAAATCACACTATTTGTAAAATAATTAAATTAGAGTAAGATGAAATATTATAATATTGTGCCAATTTCTACGAATATATATATATTAATATTAGGTGACACTAACTATATATACTCACTAATACTTTATTTTTGTTAGAATTGGAAATGAATTTTCAAGGAGTCTAGAATCAAAATTGTCATCGCCTAATTCCATGATGATTTCACTTCAAGGATAAGCTACGTTTAGGGAGGAACTATTGTCAAACTAAAAATAAACAAAATATTCAAGTTTCATGTTGAAAAGAGTCTTCCAAAAATCAACTAGAAACTTGCCAACTTTGCTTTTTACGAGCCTTCTCCTAAAGGTTTTGTCATCCAACAATTTTGATTCCCATTGTGCAACTATTGCACACTTCCATGCACAATCTCAAAATTTCTTTTGTCATTTTTGCAAGGTTTGGTCAATTATGTGTACATGAAAGTTCACTCTAAGCCACTAAAGTCAACTCAACTACATCTCTTGAATTGATGAAATCACCAAAATCTCCCCAAAATTTCAAAATAGCATGATGCACTACAAGGAAATGCAGTCCAAGATGACAACTTTTGACAGAGAATTGTCCAAAATGACAATAGCCATGTTATCGCTACCTTATCTTGTCAGTTTGTAAGAACTTGTCAATTTTTTGTCAAATTGTTGTCAAATTCGTAATTGATGTTTGGTTCTATTCCCCCTATTTTCAAAACAACAATTGTTCAAGGATGACATGTAGACTCACTAATAATTGTTAAGATAGATGATTTGCCAAAAAACCAAAGATTTCATTAGATATTTCATACATGTTTTCTTTTATCGTTTGCCATATATATATACACATTAGTTTGAGCTATTAGTAGAAGAAAATCTCTCTCTATATATATGGGGTGGGTAGGAGGTAGAACAAACCATGTGGAATATGTAATTTAGAAGTTGCAAGAGCTTAACCGCTCATAGTTAAGTTTGAAATAGGAATTGTGTTAAAACTAGAATTTCACACCTCATTTAGGCATAGTAGAATAACTTTTCACAAAAAACTTTGAACTAAAAAAAGTTGGAAAATCAATTCAAATTTCATGTCCCAAAAACCATTTGATATTTTAATCCTCCAATAACAAATTATGGACAAATTTTAGAGAAGATGTTTGAAAGATCAATACAAGCTAGATCTGGAATTTTCATCAACACGGTGCTTCTTCGATTCTTTAACAATCAACTACAATACTGAAGCAAAAACACTACGGTTACTAACAACATCGAAGTCCACATAACATGAGAAACCTAAGCCACCATCAACGACACCGATAACAACACACGAAACAACAATCCGGAAGGTGAGGCTTAGGAAGGCGGCAGGAGGAGGTCGGAAGGGAAGGAACAAGTTGGAGCAGGGGGTGGTGGACCAACAACTGTGCCAGTGGGACAGGAACAGACCCCCGCCCTCATCCCCATCCCTTCATCCATCCAAAGCAGGGCAAAGAGGGGGTCAATTCACCCTGGTCCTAAATTATGCTACATATGTTCTCATAGCAGTAAGTCCAACTTCACCAGTCAGTTGTATACTAACTACCTTAATATCTTTACTGTAACTGTCTGGACCCTGAAAGGAAAATTTATCATGAACTTCCTGATAGAAGACTGAGATTCCAAAGAAGATGCCATGTTAGAATGGTCCTATAATGTCTAATAGAGGCTGGAGTTCTCACTGGATGAATGAATGGGGCATTTCGTTGAACAAGTTATCATCCATAAGCCAAGCCTACTAGTACACTGTGCTGTTTGGAAGCCTAAACCCTAATATAACTTGTGGTCCAACCGAGGCGGGATGGCTTGTTTGTGCAACAGGTAAGCTTATGTTACGAAGGTGTGCCTCTACTAACACTGAAAATCACCGCCTTCAGTGAGTTGGGAAGAAGCTCCAGAAATTGCAACCAGAATCACCTTGCTAGTGGCCTTTTAACCCCTAAGTGTCCAATGGACCATATATGGTCGATTTTCAGACTCATTTTGGTATGGGCAGTTTAATTCCTTTGACTGTTTTAATAAAATTTAAGGGCAGTTTTGAAGGTTAACTATTGAAAACTTTTATTTTTCATTGGTAAAGGTAAACATTTGATTTTTGAGAGGTCTTCAAAGGCATATATGTACCATAAATGAAGAGTAAAGATTGTTAATTATACTTTCTTTCCTAGCTTTGAGCAAGGTTTGCCAATTTCACTTGATTTGAGATCTAGAAAATTGTACTTATCCATTTGCTTTGAAAATGGTCCCAATGGAAAGAGTAAAAGTAATTTTATGATTTCACCATTGGAAATTTAAACATACTAGTGTTGATTTGGAGTTATTTGCAATTTCTACTTAATAAATTGCATTTTAACAATTGCAAGGTGGATTGTGTAATGAGTTTGATAGCTCTTCATTTGAACTCAAGGTTTTTGGAAGTGCATTTTCGTTTGCTAATACAATTTTTAGTTGGTCAATTCACCTCTAATCCCCAAAAAATTTACTTGCAAATTTTTGAAACATTGTGAGGAGGGGCATTATACTAAAAATAGAAATTGTACATTTTTCTTGTTATAATCTCACAACTTTTAAGCAATTTTGCACTCAAAATTGGTATGCATACTATTAAGCAAGCTCATTAAACATCTATATGGTTAGATTTTGAAGAAAAAAAAGCAATTTGATTCGTTGGGGATAACTATAAGCCCATGCTCTTTTTTATAGTTAAAACACTCTATCCTGGAAAGGGTTGGGGATTTAGGGGTTAAGAAGCCATGAGTAGGGCTCTTCACTTTTCTACAACCTCCAAATTGGACCCCTTTGCAAGCCAAATTTCAGCCTTGTTTTTCAAGCCCAATGGTGATGCTTTAAGGTATGTGCACCTAAAAGTGACACTCTCCTAATTGCGACATCTATCTACACTTACCTAAGATTCCAGGTTTGAAATCTTAGATAGTTGTAGCTAAGAGCATCCTTAGTGCTACCCGGTATATCAGCTCGATAACTGTATAACTAACTTTTGAACTGTAAATAATTAGAACTTGAAAATTGTCTCGTTGGAAGCGCATCTAAAAAAATTTGGAGAAGGTCCAAAAATATTCAAATTTAGACATTGGACAAGTATCTCAAAAACAAGGTAAAAATCAGAAATTATAGAGGTCTTAGCAAATCACAGTTACCAAAGCAATATTTGGCCATTGTCCCTCCACATTTGGCCACATTTAGAGGGTCAATGGCCAAATATTGCTTTGGTAACCGTGATTTGCTAAGACCTCTATAATTTCTGATTTTTACCTTGTTTTTGAGATACTTGTCCAATGTCTAAATTTGAATATTTTTGGACCTTGTCCAAATTTTTTTAGATGCACTTCCAACGAGACAATTTTCAAGTTCTAATTATTTACAATTCAAAATTTAGTTATATAGTTAATGAGCCGATATACAGGGTAGCACTAAGGATGCTCTAAGTGTTGCAATTAGAAGAGTGTCTCTTTTAGGTGCACGCACCTTAAGGATAGAACATATGTTCTAACAAGTGCCTTCCACTGAGGCCACCATGCAAAGCTTTGAAAAGATTCTATCTCAACTTTGTTATAGCTAGGATGATTACTAAAAACTCATTAAATGTAGAGCTAAGGTCCCAATTATAGTGCCTTTCAAACTATTTGTAAACTTCAAATTTTGGCCAAAACTAATCGAAGGGTGAGAATCTTGAGCAAAAAAATAAGACATTTTTTTGAACTATTAGTGTGCACTAAATTCATTTTAACCCCTAATGGACCATTTGTCCCTTGGGGGGACAACTTGGATTTTAGGTAGGTTCCTATAGTCTCAATTTCTTTTTATGATTTTTTTAAATATATTCTGGAAGATAGAAAAACTAATTCTCTTCCTTGAAATATTTTTTTTCAATTGATGCCAGGGACGAAAAGTTATGCTCAAAATTGGGGAGATTGGACATTAAAAAAAATTCAAAAATATGAATTTCTTTCAAAAAAATATTTTTTTCTCATAGATTATATATTTCTTTCTATATGGAAAGCTTTGATTCATTTCATTTGGGTAAGTGATTTGAAAGTTGTGGACAAATTGGCTTTGGAGGCAATCTAAGCATTTTCTTGAAAAAATAACTTGTAGGATTCATTTATGAATGCTATTTTTAGCATTTTTCAAAAAAGAAAGTTCCATACTATTTAGTTCTCTTGATAGAACAATCAATGACACTAGCATGTGAGCCTAGAAATGAGAGCCTATGAGCCTTGAACCTAGGTGTAAGTAGATATTCTACAACTATTGAAGGTGTTTATAACATACTTACTTATAATATGAGTACCCTATAACCATATAAGGTGCTTGTAATATAGGTACCTAAAACATAGACACCCATAATATAATTAGGCACTTATTATATAAACATTCAATAACCATGGAAGGTACTTACACTATAGACACCTATAATATGAACATCCTATAACCATGGAAGATGCTTATAACATAGGTACCTACAACATAGACAACTATAATTATAAACATCCTATAACTATGAAAGGTACCAATAACATAAGAGCCTAGGCTCATGGGCTCAAGATCCTAGGCTCACATACTAGCAACCGTGATAGAACAATCTCACCATTGGGATTATTGCATTTTAATTCCACAATAAAAATATTAATTATATAGATTTTCTTTCTGTCTCATACCTACTTCTACTTAACAATTTTTTAATGAATGAAAATTTAGTGTTTTTTCCCTAAATTTTGTGTTCTTAGTCTCTCAACCCAATTTCCCACCATAAAAATTGAAACCTCAAAACTTTGTAGATCTAAAAATTTAAGTTAAGAAGGTTCAAAGGCAAATAATATAGTCCCACAACTTGCAAAAAAAACTTATTTTTTGCACTTGAAATGCAAATATCTTGCAATCTGTGAGGTCAAAATTTCTGAAATTTTTTCCACACATTCTCATACTAGTTAAGTGTAAGATCCTATTGTTATATGTTCAAACAAAACAATTTTCAAAACTTCTTATTCATTGCAATAGAAATGGCAGTTCTAAGTGTGTTTTTGGCTTAAAAAAGGCTTGGTCCTTTAGGGGTTAATTTCAAGTTTCAATAACCAAAATTTCATTTTTAAATTTTAGTGAACTTATACCAAATCTAGAAAATTTCTAAAATTCATTAGTCAAGGAATGTGAATAAGTCAAATCATCGACATTTGTTTGTAACAATGCAAAGCCCTAGTTCTTTACTATTATTTTCCACCAATTGATTAGTTTGAAAAATTTTGAATTCATATTTGGAATCAAAGACCTCAAATTGGTCAATGCAGGTCATAGGAACACAAAATGAAGGATCCCATAGAATGCATTTTGGGGGCTTAATATGAATAAACTTTAGATTTCCTAAAGTGTTCAAAATAGGTGTACAAAAAATCAAGCATGAGCTCTTATGAGTGGAGATTGTACAATTCTAGCAAGAATCTATAGGAATGAGTTTTGAAATAGGTCTTATTAGTTGTAGTTACCTTATATGTACATAACTAGTCTATAGATGAGGAAAAATAGTCTACTCTGGGGAGGGAGCATTGTCCAAAATTAATGATAAAATTTTGAAAATTATGAATTCATGTTCAAAATCCATATCTTGATTTTATTTGTATAGGTTGAAGAATACAAAATTAATTATTATAGAGCCCAAACCATAGTCTTACATTTATTCTTGAGGATATTACTGGGGAGCCTTGCAAAAGGCTTGGCACCTACATATCCTTGCATCTAATGAACACTTCAAGCTCAAAATAATTTTCATACCAAGAAAATAAACCCAAGGTGGGAACCTCCAAAGGTTCCTCCTCATGGAAAATGAAATAACCAAAACAACCACACCTAGAATGCAATGTGTTTCTAAAATTGACTTGTACAAATGCTTGCCTAGTACACATCTTTTCTATTTATAAAAACTGAGGGTCAACTATAGGACACTTATTTAAATGTAAATTTTTGGTTTAAATAATCTTTAGAAATTAATGTATGCTCGGAGAATCTAGGATATCCTTAACTTTGTGCAAATCTTGACCAAGATTTAGATAGTTTATTTCCTATGGTATAATAATAAAATCCATGCTCAATCACCCATAGAGATCATTTTAGGTGTAGTTTCTTTGACTATATACGACTTTGTGATTCATTTTGAAAAATTTGAAATCATAGTTGGACCCAAAGTCTTCAAATACATTGAAGAAGAGAGGAAAGCAAAAATTTAACCAAGCATAAAATAAGGGCAGATTTTTGCATTTATCCCAGAGGGGAATTTTTCTCAATAGTAGCACCTCATCTCCATTCATATCATTCTTAATTGCTTGTAAGCTATAGTAAACTTGCCAATCATCTCATAGACAAAATTCAAATTGTTCTCCACATAAATATAAAGACTTGCATGTTTTGAAATTTGGCATGATCATTAAATATCATGTTCAAATTCACCTTCAAAAAATAGAATGCAAAAAGATTTCTTTCTACAAATTTATTGCAATCTAAAGGCAATGACGCTAAAATCTAGTTAAAAATTCCTTGCAACCTTTCACCATATAGTGTGTGGTCATTGAGCGGTGATACAAAATTTTATTCCCATAGCAATTGAATGGCAATTAAATTGGTAGTTGCATCATGCAGTTAGTTCATGGTAAATGCTAACTACTGTTGTGTGGTTTTACAAGGGAGTGCCATTACATTCCTCACAAGCAACTATCAACCCAAATATCATGTAGATTATTCGAATGAGTTTATAATTTTATATTCAAATATCAGTGATTTTTATTAGTGTCCATGGGCTTAATCTGAATTGTTAGCCATAAATTCAACCAAGTATCTAGGTATTGATCCTTCCTTAGTTCATAGTGGGAGAAATGGAAAATCCGAGGTTAAGAATATTATACTTTCTTCCAAATGAACAACTAAGTATTTTAAGTTAGTATGTCTCAACTTTGACACATTACAACATATCACTTAGTTGAATGTGTAGTAGCACTTTGGCCCTACAAGTATCTTTATCCAAGGTTTATTCAATTTTGGTTCATCTAAGGTAATTACACTTAAAACCAACCCCTACAAATTCTTGCCTAAAATGTAGGCCCATTATTTATGAGAGTCTATGAACCACCATCTTAGTTCATCTTTTATAAAATGGAAAATATAAACATTATGCGTGAATTTACAAGTTGGAAGTGTTAGTACTTTGGATTACACTACAATTATCCATTAGTGAGTTTTCCGCTAGATAGGGCTAGGAATCTTGGAAAATTATTGCTAAAGGTTAGGAAAGGCAATTAGGAGAAAACAAAAGGAAAATTCTAGGGAAAAAATGGGTATATAAAATTAAAAAGACTTTAGGCAACATGTGATAGAGTATCTAAATTAGGCTAATGATAAAATGAGGTAAAAAGGAAAACCAAAATACTACTAATTAGGAGAACTAAATTAGAATCAAATAGAAAACCAAAAATATAACAACCATAAAAATACAAAACTAAAACCAAAACCAAATACTATAAATAGAAAATGGCGTACGAGAGAAATTAGAAATAAAAAAGTAACAAATACAAAAAATATAGATTGAAAACAAGATGAATTGAAAATTAGAAGTGAAAACAAAATTACGAGAAATGAAGGTCAAAACTACAAGACAAGTCAATGAAGACTAGAAGACTAGGAGATGAAGACTAGAAGATTAGAAGATGAAGACTAGAAGAAAGGAGATGTAGACTAGAAGAAAGGAGATGTATACATTGGGTACATGGAGGGGAGTAGGGTTTGTAAACCCTCTCTCTCTCCTTCTCCGGCCACCTCTCTTCTTCTCTTTCTCTCTTGCATTTTTGTGTTTTTTGGGAGAGAGATGTTGATTGTTGGGAGAGGAAGAAGATGAGTTAAGGTTAGGGATTAGCACATTTGTCGAATAGGTTTGCTCCCATGTTGTGAGAGGAGGGGAAAAACAGTGATTAGAGTAGAAATTTGAGTGAGATTCGGATTGCCAACTTTGGAGGGCGATATCCAATGGACAGTATCTTAGATAGAGCTGAATTTTTGAGGGATGGAGTGCATTGAAGTTAGCTTTCTGAAAAACTATAGCTCGCCTAATTCGGAGCCAAAACGCGATAGTGGTGGACGATTCTGTGCGGGGAGGTTGGCTGCCGCAACAATGGAGGACTGCCAACTTTGGGAGGCAATAGCGGGAGAACGACATGGTGGAATCAGCTGAAATTTGGAGGTCTCGTGCGCCTTGAAGCTGGCTTTCCAAAAATTCTAAGCTTGAACCATTTGGATCAAGGACGAGACAATGGCAGCTGTTTTGGTGGAAGAAGGTTTGTTGCCCCTTGAAGGAGGCAGAAATTGAGGTTTTTTGAGTAATCCTTCACATTGCAAGTGAATCATTGCAATTTTCATTGCACTTTGCTAAAAACATTGTTATAAGTGTAATGTTTGTTGAGTTAGAATGGTAGGTGTGGTTGCAATTGCATAAATGTGAATCTCATTTTTTAGGGCTTGAGTGAGATGTGATGTGCTGTGATTAGTACTTAGAATCACATTTAGGCCATTTTGAGCCCCAAATGGCACATTTGAGGTAGATTTTGACATACAAAGTTGCAATAATCTATTTGAGTGCTCAATTGGATGATAATGGGTTGTTAGGAGGTGTATTTGGTGATGTGAGATGAGCTGCCCCCTTCTTACATAGAGTTACTTAAGTCAAAATTCACCAAAAATCTCATTGTTGAAGTTCATTGCTTGGAAGGCAATTTAGGTAGGTGTCCCATACACTCCCTGCCAGCCAACTCTAGGGGGTTTCTTTGCCTTGCGGTGAAAAAGCCTCATAGAGTCTGACATTAGTTTTAGAAACATTTATTTTTAGTACTTTGAAAATTCAGAGTTTATTCACACAATGTCCAAAAAATGCATTATAAAAAATCTAGGATCCTTTTTTTGACTACCAACAAGAACCCACAAAAAAGTTCAATACTCAATAATGAAAACCACTTTGAATTTTTTATTTGGACACTTTTAGGTGTAGTTACCTTATATTTCTTTTTGACAAGAATTTGGAGAGTTCTTTTGAGCAATTAACTCTAAAAGGATAAGACCGATCACTAAGGTCCTTTGTCAAAAATGACCTAATTTTTGGACCAATAGATGCATTTTTCATTTCCACAATAATCTTGAAAATCATCCCTTGGCCACTTTTTGGCCTCAATGTCCTTTTAGGATTATGGTTACTAAACCTCATTTTGATCCCTTTCTAAAACTCATTTTTTCAAATTCTTGACTAAAATGAGAGACTAGGTTCATATTTGGGCATGCCTATTTTCATCAATTTGAAAATTCCTAGTTTATTATTTCTTTTTTGAAATTTGAAATAAGATAAGAAACCCTCACTAAATAGATTGATACGAGTAAAATGTGATCCGAAAGGGTAAAGAAATGGAGGATAGAGAACCCTCACCTACTACTAGCAAGCTAACTGCTAATACATGAAATTGGTTTTCTACAAAGCCAAATCATCTTAAGGTTCTTATGGAAGCAAATTGACATAACCTTTGAAGTTCCATTGTCCTATTCAGGGACAAAATGGAATTTGGATAGGTTCCTATGGTCTCAATTTTTGTCTTGACTTTTTGAGACTTCTCATTAAGATATATAGAAAAACACATTAGCTTTGGAGGAATATAATTTTTTATTCAATCAATGTTCATGTGCAAAAGTTATTCCATCGTAAATTCAAAACAGAACTTGCTAGGCAACAAAAAATATCTACAAAAAATTGAATTTCAAATTTCAAATCTTTTTAACCCCTAAAAGACCAAGGCAATTTTTTGGTCAAAAATCACTCAAAACTAACATTTCTTCCATGTCCACCCAAGAAAATTTAAAAAAATAAATTAGAATCTAACCATAGGATCATGTACTTTTCTTGTTTGAGACCAAGTGGTAAAAATTTCATGAAGTTTGACCATATAGATTGAGAGATATTAGCATTCAAAGTTGGAAAAAAAAAAATTTTTTGAATAATCATGGGAATGCAATTTCAAATGACTTTGACTGTCTTTATTAAAAATTTTGAACTATCAACTTTGAATGAAAAAAAAAATTATGTTGAAATATATTTTAAGAAAAAACTCTTCGTTTTCATTGTTTAAAAAAATTTAAAGTAGAAGTAGGTCAAAGATTACAAGAAAAATAAAATCATTAATAGCTTTAAGCTAGGATTCAAACACAACAATGCCAATGGTGAGATTGTTCTAGCAAACAAACTTAACCTAATCACATTACCCCCAAAGCAAGATTGTTCATAACTTTCACATCACTAATCCAAATGCAATGAATCAAAGCTTTATATATATATAGACAAAAATATAATCTATGAGAAAAAATAATTAATTTCAAGTTTTTGTGGATTTTTGTTTCTACATGCTAAATGAAAATTTGGCCTTTTTGTAGTTTAACTCTTGCTATCGGACACCAATGGAATTAAAAATTATATTTCCACAAAGCTAGTAAGTTTATCTATCCTATGAGAAAGTTTCAAAGAAGTTTACTAAAAATGGAGGTCCTAGAAACTTGCCCAAAATCCATTTTGTCCCTCAAGGGGAAAAATGGGCCTTTAGGAATTTATTGATTGTATTTTTTTTCTACATAGAAAGCTTGATCAACTCATTCCATGTCAATTAGTGATGAGAAAATTATGGAGCTTCTTGTTCTTGTAGCATCTTCTTAAGAAAATAATGTATTGGATATTTTTTACTCAATTTTCAAATAAATAAACTTCCACGAGGTTTAGTATGCTTGCTAAAATAATCTCATCATTGGAATAAGTGTGTTTCAATTCCATCTTAGAGCAATTAACAATTTTGTTTTTCCTTCAATCTCATGCCTATTTCTACCTAAAAACTTTTAATGAATGAAAATCAAGTGTGTATTTTTTTTATAAAATTCCCTAGACTTTCAATTCAATCCTTCAACATAATTTTTTTTCATTCAATATTGGTAGGTAAGAAAATTCAAGCTAAGAAGATCCAAAGTTTTATAATCTAATCACATAAGGTGTAAAAAAAACATATTCTGCACTTTAAACGCACATATCATGCTAGATGGTCATAGTTTTTGAAATTTCTTCCATACACTCTTGAACTAGTTTATTGCAATATCTTGTGGTTAAATATGCAAAAAAATCAGATTTTTACTCATTACAATAAAAATTGGGCCTCAAGAAGGCCCTTCAATTCTAGACCATTAGTGATGTCACTATTGCACCAAAATGGGTTTTCTACATCCTTACTACTCCTTTCATTGTAAAAAATTTATGTTTGATCCCTTTTTCTATTAGACTACATTTCCTATATAAAATTTTAAATACTTCTCACATTGAAATTTTGAAAATTAGAAAACGAAACAAGTATGTCAACTTGTTACTCTTCAAGATCCTACTTTACAAAATATTGAGATTTGTTTCATCCTATCAAGCATTTGCCATTAAAAATTTGTAGAGGACACAATGCGTCTTCATATCCTTGAGGGGTTAATCAACCAAATTGGTTTTTATGGCAATGATAAGATTTGGAAAATTAGAATACGTAGTGGGAATCAAAGATCCCAAATTATTTAGCCATGAAGGATCAAGAAATATGAAATTAACCACTACAAAATGGGTGCAATTTTATTATTTTATCTCTAGTTGGGACAATGAGTGATAGGCTGTGAGTGAGTTCTCTGGGACCATCATGTTTCACCTTGGCCAAAGGTGGGAATGAATCCAGACACTTGTCCAAACTTTTGATCTTACAAAAATGTTGAATTGATTAATTTAACTATAGTGATCAAATTCATGCATGAAATTAGAGACCTTGAATATGCTACAAGAAGTCAAAAAATACAAAATGAGCCAATCACATTGTTAGGAGGTGTTGTGAGGTGTGCAAACCCTCTAAAAATCCAAATCAACATGTTAATGGAATAAAAGACACTTTATGAACACTCCAAGCTACCTTATAATATGATTGGAGTTTTCTTGAATTTTAATCACTTTTGATCTTGGAGTTTTAAAATTCAATGGTTCTTTTCTATTCTCACAATGTTGTTACCTCCCAATTCATCCATTTGATATAGCTATGAGATCATATGTCTCTCATTAGTCATGGAATTCATAGTCAAAATTTGAAATTAGCTCCAATGTTTTGGATGAAATATTAAAAAAAACCATGTGTAATTAAGAACTTGGTCTCAAATTCAAAGAACATCATTCATTTGGCTAAAAATCATGTCAAGAACTAAAGTTAGAACCCACCTAACTACTATGAAAAATTATTTTTTTCATCTATTTTAAAGCATTTTCTTGGATAGGAAAGTTAATCATTTGGTCAATGAGTGAACTTCTACCACCACTCACTACAAAAACATTAGAAAAACTCCTAACAAATCTAAATGAAAATTCCTAGTCTATAGTTTATTTGTATTATTCAATAGGAATCATTCAAGTGCCACTATTTGGCATAATGGGCATTCTAGGCTTAATGCCCACATGTTTCACCTTCCATTCGGTGGATGATTCTTGTTTTAAAATGTGTGCTTCATCTAATTAATATTTGTGAGAAAGTTTTAAGAATAAATATGTAACAACTTTTGAATCCTTGACCGATTTCAAAAGGGAGTTTTATCATTAGGTGAAGATTTGGATGCGGATAAAAAGAAGTAACATCTTTAGTGCCAACACTTGGAGAGCGTTTTTATATTGAACTTAACTTGTATGTTTTATGCAATGGACAACTTAGGAGTTCAATTTCCCATTAAGTAACTCACAATTTTATTAGCATTTGTCTAGAGCTTCAATGTAATGTGAAATATCCTTCTAGCTTGTTGCCATTCTCAAGGACTTGTTTGATTTAGAATTTTGTCATACTACTAGTGCTAGAAGCTCTCATTTGTATGATAGATTTTCTCTTGCTTCCCATTTTGTTTCCTTTCCACTGTGGAGCTTTGTATTTTCAATCTGCATTGTGAGTTTACACTTTGCACATGTCCATATTTAGCATGATAACTACCAAAATAAAACAACTATTCAAAAATTGATTTCAGACATCACCAATTCACAAAGCTGGAGAGTGTATCAACCCCCCTTGAAAGTGGCCATTTATATCCCAATAAGTTGTCGCTCAGGTGCTGTAGCTGAAAGTTTCTAGCCAAGCCAAGAGAAAATTTGTAGGCAAAATACTAAACCAAAGGAGAAAGTATTGCCAGCTGCCCGCTATGGAATACAAGGTGGGTTGCAAATTTTTTGACCTACAATCGACGTTTCTGGCACGTGGAGATCAAAATGGAAAATGAATTTGAGAGGGTTGTTTATGAACTATGAAAGTTGTGCCCCATTCCGTGGAGTTTATTTGGGTGGTAGTCGTATATGACTGTCCAGGGTCAGGTTGGTGGGTTTTTTTCCCCACCAGGCCACTTGCAGCTGGTTGACATGTATTTTTATCCTTGCAATGAAATTCCGTTTCATTTGTGTCAAAAAAACCCAAAAAACTATCTTTGCTAGGTGGAGGACCGTTTCCCCTACTTGGGATTTGTGCTGTTGAAATGCTTGGCCTGAATTTCAGGATTGGATAGAATGGTCTTTGGGTCAATATGAGTTATTGACAGGAATCAAACAAGTAATATATTGCTTACTTGAGGCTCTACTTCAACACGGCCCATTACAAATTTCAACCATTCCGGCCAGTAAGGTAAAACAGCCTATTACGGATCTTTTACCCATTGCGGACTCCTATGAATGAGCCCATTACAAGTTTTCTTTTAGTTTTTGAGATTTGGGCCACATTCAATGTCTTAGCTAACTGGAAAGGAGTAATTAGTGACCGCAATAGGAACTTTCAGTTTTTTAGTGTTAGTTCATTGTAGCAAGTGCCTTTTTCAGGTCTCATGTGTTAGAAAATATTGTGACTGCAATAGGTGAGTAAGATGAGTGTTGAGGATCAGTTTTTGTTGATTTTGGGGTAGTCTACAGGTTGTGATGGGCTGAACACTTCAAAAATTCATAACAATTCACACTTTGTGGAAAAAATATAGTTTCAAATGCTCTCGCCATTTCTATCACTTGACTTTCTCAGTAAAAATAAGTAGAAAATTTCAGAAATGACAAGAGGGCAAACCCCCCATTTGGTCCGTAATGGGTTGTTTTACCTTAGTTACCAATGCCTTATGTAAGGCAACTACAAATAGAACCTCTCTAAGTCAATATTTTGTGAGTCAATACACCTCTCTAACATAATGGTCCTGGCTTTGGGAACATAATAAGTGGTAGCACAAAACGAGAGTCAACTAAGGATGAAAAAACTTTAAAATAGGCTTTTGAACAAGCTTCTTGGTCATTACAAGGTCCTTCTTTTCCTCAAGATGTGTCACATGTAAACCTTTGGCATCTTCTTCTATGCAAAGTCTTGAATGCATAGACTTGTGCATAGACCCTCTCTAAATCAAGAAACTTCTCTATCATGGTGTTGGCAAGGGCTCCATGCCCTCTTACTTTAGAGAGGTTATAATGTACACCTAAAATAGTACAAATTAGCAATTCAACATGGTTGTCATTATTATATTGAAAACCTTTTTGTTGGGTCTTGTTGGTAGACAAAAGGGAATTTTAGATTCTCTTAGAACGCATTTTTTGGACACTATGTGAATAAACTACAAGTTTTCAAATTGTTGAAAATAGGATTCAAGGCAACCAATCATAGCCTCTTATGAATAATGGAAGTACTTTTTAGGCAAGAATCTAGTCCATGCGGTTCTAGAAAGGGGTTGAAATTAGGTGTAGTTACCATACTCAATGACTTTTACAGATTCACCTACTAATATTTTTCTTGATAGGGAATGAAGATGTAGTTAAGTGTGTGTGTAAGGTACGAACAATGGAACCCTGATATTTGTTCTTCTCCACACAAAGTAGTGAAATTAGGTTGCCTTAACAATTAATTAGGTTGTCTTATTCCCCCAAAAGTTATTGTACAAGCCATCAAAGTCAACATGTATTTCTACAAAAAAAAATCCATTTGTAATGAAAAATCATGAGTCCCAATTACTACAATACTTCATTCAAAAGTAGTGCATTCTTATACAATAACAGTTTCAAATGTCAAGAAATTGGTGAAAGCAACCTAATTTCACTATTTTATGTAAGTTAGCTAAGGCAGTCAAGCTCATTCACATTGAGTTGTTCATTGACATGGGCTGCCTGGATAAAGTATAGTCTCGAGGCACAACATCCTCTTCATGCCAAATGAATGTGTTGTAGGTTACATAGGTCTGGTGGCTTCCAATCAACTAATGCAGCTTCTCTGCCTGGAATGATCAATGAGCTTGAAGAAGTTTATCCTTGTCTTTTGTGACCATCACATGACTTGAAACATAGGTGTAATTCTATGTAGTAAGGTAGGAGGGTCAAATTCAGACCAGGCATTAAAAGCGAACATGACACAAAGGTACATTTTGCTTTCTTCAATGTACCAACTCTGCACGTTTCAGGAGGTAGTCGCTTTTGATGTCCACTACATTTCAACTTCAAAAATTCATAACTAATTCCACAAAGCTCCAAAAAATATGAAATGGCTTGGGTTAGATGCCAATTCCTTTTTTCTTTCTATGAAAATTTACTTAAATTTTTTTTAAGGAAGTTAGCTTCCTCGAAAGGCAATCAGCTCTTAGATGGAGGCTTTAAGAGCCTCCTACCTTACTCACTTAATTTGTATGTAACATTACAAATATTCGTTTGTAATTTCAAGCCTCCACTATATACTAGGGCTTTGCAATGTTATGCTCAACCGTCAATGATTGTCTTACAAGTGAGAGACTATGATTTTCAAAGAAAGTATTTGCACTTTTCAATAATACATGATTTCAATTATAATTGTTGTTTGAACTTTTGTGAATGAGTGAGCAAATTCTTATATTTCTTTTGTTATTTTGATAGTGAATATTTTTTTGAAATATGTTGCTTTATATGCTATGTACACACAGTCAAAAATTGCAATGAATATTAGATATAGTAGCTATACCATCGGAATATATGTGTTAAAAGATTCAAGTATATACATTTTGCCCTGTATAGTGAGATATTGGTAAATGCAAGCCAAGTTCCATAGAATTTGGATTAGTGGCTACAAAATTATATCCAATTTTAGTTTATTACATCTCAACACATATAATCAAGCAACTAGAAACTATGATTACTAATCACTATTTCACTGAGGTTTACGATATTATGAGATAAATACAAGTTTATCAATCACTATCAAAGGTTTCAATTGATTAAGTTGGTTTGCACTTCTTTTGTCACCAAATACGTTTGGATTTCATGTTTTTCTAAGGTAGTTTGAAATAGGTCATACAAAGGCTATCTTGTATCCAAATTTATTTAGGTTGTAATGAACACATGCAATGTTCTTCATTGGTTCTAGTCACATAGAACTTGAAACCTCTTTTACTTATGTTTTTCACAATAGGATCAATGAAATTGGTATCAAATATTTCAACAAAAAAGTGGACACTTAAATCTGGACCTGAGGTAGTAATAAATCATAATTCAGCTCCAGCACCTATTGATCTTTCTTACACAGTTGTTCCAACAAAAAATAAAGGAACAATTTGTAGGCTTATGCTTCCAGATTTGAGTTCACAAATTAAAACTAGTGAACATTTGCGATCCAAGGATGGTTGGACACCCACAATCTAATTCTCGTTTGTTGAATTCATGTCTTGTAACAACTCACTCTTGTATTGAAAATAAATTGAACCCGAAACGACTGATCGAAGACACTGAAATCCCAGCATCCGCAAAAATTGAGACGAACAAAAAGCAAACAGAAAGGTACTCACAATTTTTGAATCTCCTCGACAAAACAGAACTTACTGTGAACAATGATTCTACGACACCAGAAACCTCAATGTTCGGATTGAGTCAATTGGAGCTTCAATGACTCTGCCACCTCTTCAAAGTCACATTATCACTATTTAATAGCACACAAATTTAGTACACAATTTCTCCTTTGAGTTCATAAAATGCCAGCTGGTAGCTCATGAGCAAACATTTCACACAAATTTCGAGATTCAATGGCCACCAACGAAGGAGGCTACTAAGGATTATATTCATGTGTATGTGCCTGAAATCCACAAGTATCTGCTTTGCATGCTTGATTTTTGATGGTGTCTAGCAATCTATTTTTCATAAATAATTTCAATTAGGCTCAGACCTCACGGAGTGTCACGTCATGAAGGCGATACTGGTCCCTGCAAGCACATTGCACAGGAGAATGCAAACAAGCAGTGTCAAGAAGCGTTGCACAGAATAACTTCCAGAAAATATGCTATCAAGAGCAAAAGAATAACTCCCTACTCTGGAAAATTCACTTGAAGTTTCTCTTGAGCAAGTGCTTTAGCAATATGGACCTCACTGATCTATGATGTCATGAAGACGATGTAGATGCCTACCCAGCAGGCAAGCTCGTTCCTCTGCATTGCTTGTGCTTCAATCTTGAAGCACATTGAACAGGAGAAAGCAAACGCTCAAACAGTGTCGAGAAACATTGCAAAGCACAATTTCCGACAAATAGGGTGTCAAGAGCAAGAGAATCACTCTCTATCCTGGCAAGTCAACTTGAACTACCTCTCACACGTTTTCGCAATGTGACTCTCACTGATTTGTCAAGTCATGAAGGCGATGATGATCCCTGTCCAACAGACTTGCTCATACCCCTGCATTGCTTGTGCTACAACCTGCAAGCACATTGCAATGGAGAATCCAAACAAACACACTGTTAAGAGCCACTGCAAACAATAGCAAACAAACATGGTATCAAACCCAAGATTATAACTCTCTCTATTCTTGCAAATAAACCTGAATTATCCTCAATTATTCGATTCGGCTCCTTGGATTGTATGTTCTTCACATGGCTAAGCCAAGGAAATAATTGACAACTTCGAGTGTACCTTTACAGCGAATTCAATCACTCTTACTTCCCAAATTCGACATTTCCAAAGTTCAACCCAAACTCCCAGTGAAACGAAACTTCTACCTCAAATGCCCGAATACAGGCCTCACTGAATTCTCAATTGAGAAGGCGATCGCTATCCGACAGGCGCGCTTGTAGCCCTGCATTGCTTGTGCTACTACCGTCAACCTACGAGCACAATGCGACGGTGAATGCAAACACAAACAAACGGGTCAAGAAACGTTACCAACAAAGAGAATAACTCTCTATTCTTGCGATGCACTTGAAGCGTCTCTTGAACGTTTAATCTTCTTAGACAAAACCTTCCAATGCTCTTTCCCATGGAACGCACTATCCAAGAAAAGAAAAATGCCTGTGCCTTCAACCAAACTCACCATCATTCATGGCCAATTCAATCACACTCAATTCCGAAATTAGACACTTTCAGTTCCCAAGTGCAACCCACGAATCAAATTGTCCCAGAACGCATTCGGCAACACACAAGTCAAGTAGAATTTTCCATACTTTTCCAATTTCTTTGCTATTCCGTCTCTCTTTCATTCCAACCAGGAATTCAAACGCACACAAGCAGCAATAGTACCTCTAATTTCATAGGCCAACTACGACAACTGAGGTGATGCACATTCTAATCAATTCAATAAACAACTTGTTTACAAGCTCTGGACGAGCTGCACAAATATCGATGCAGCCAGAGGGGTCCTCTCAGTCAAGAAGAAAGGTCGTGGTTCTGTGAGAAACGGAAAAGCTTCGGATTCTTTCTCAGCACAGACAGTGTGTCCGTCAATTACGGTAACAGCATCTTCCCATGTAGATTCTTTCTAAAAATGTACAGCCTCCATACATGAGAGCCTAGGTTCAATTCGAGATACACCTACTTTCAGCACTTTGAAAATTTATAGTCTATGGAGACGAAGTACAAATGCTACACTCTAAGGCAATTTAGAATCCCCTTGCAACTATCAACAAGGCCCAACAAAGCTTTTATAGTTCAACAACAGATATCATGCTAAAATCTTCATTCTGATGCATTCTAGTGTTATTATCTTACAAGGCAAAAGTTATCATATTACCTCCTTAGAAAACCTCCACTCTAAACCCTCAAAATGGTTTATGGAATCTTTTTATTTATAGATAATCTAAATAGGAGAATATTTTCATCAAAAATAGTTTTTAGAATTACATAAAATAGATGGAAAAATTTCTAAATTTAGACATCACATGAGAAAAATATTCCTAAATATCTTCCAATGCTAGTTGTAAAGAAATGGTGGCCTCCTCAAAAATTTATAAAATTTGTCATTGGCTCTACAAATCATACAAATTTGCTAAGTCAACAACAAATTTTTGAAAACTTTGTAGAGGCCACTATTTTCTTTACAACTTACATTGGGTGGTATTTAGGAGTGTTTTTATTAGGCAATGTCCAAATTTAGATTTTTATTTTATTTATTTATTTTACATTGTTTTATTGGTACCCTTCTAATGAAAATATTTTCATTTTGATTTTATAGAGATAAAAATATTCATTTTGGAGGGTTAGAGTAGAGATGCCCTCGGGATACTATCACACCAAGGGTGATGAACAACTGGTATGTAAATTATAACCTTGTTGTGAAGATACAACTTCGTATTAATCTTTAAGGGTCTAGGTTGCCTAATTTTGGATGCAATATGGGGAGGGGTTGTATTTGATATAAAAGATGCATGAATTGAAGTATACAATAATGACAAAATTTTGTATTTATATTGATTTGGATGCAATGAATCATGGTGCTTCTAATTTGGATCACTATGAATTGCACTTCCTATATATCTCAAAAGCTACAAAATGGCCACTTATTCTACAATTATCCTGACATATTTGAGCATGATAAGCTTGTAGATGTGAAAGTGACATTCAAATGAAAAACAATTATTGTTGAATTATCGATCAAATGGTGTATACCTTGCCATACTTTAGTTTGTAATTTGTATGTTCAAATTATTACTTTCAAAAGATAAAATGTAATCCACATGACATGTCATAATCATGCCACATTGGATTAGGACAAAGATTTGCCCCTTGGTATAAACACTTCAATAGTGTTTGAAATGTTAACCTCTTGAATTTATATTCCTCTCCTAGCCTCAGTGTGAATGTGCCCAAAGAGCTTTGGCATATAGACGATAAATATTTTTGAGTGCATACTATAGGACATATATGGAATAGATGAAAAACATCCAAATATACTAAAAAAATGACTTTTGTGCATTCTACTAGGTACACTTCCACCTAATTTTGGTAGTAATATTATCAACAACTCTTATGTAAATATTCATTGTGTTCTTACATGGTTTTCTTCAATAATTGACAAATTCAATTAGAATCTAAAGTAGCAATATAAAAAATGCAGATAATCACAAATAATTTATTATGTTCGTTGAAGCAACAAAAAAATGAGTATTTATGTTGATTGGGAGTTATATCATGTATAGACATTTTGCACCAACAACCACTAGAACAACATACATTACATTGAGATTTCAAATAGGAATTGTGAAACCTTCCTAGCCTCCTCTTTGTTGCATGTGATTGCTCTTGTTGGAGTTCCTAGGTAACTACGAATTAACAAAGTTAGAGTCTTCTAAATGATGCAAAAAATAATGTTTACAACTACCAAAGCCCTTGTGCTTTTGTTTCAATAGCTTAAGGAAGCACAAAAATATATCTTACTTGTAAGATGATAAGAAAACACACAATAGCCCAAAGAAGATTGTATCTAGTGGAATTTTAAAAGCATACACAAACGAATTACCATTGTGAGTCTCACCAGTATACTTCATCATCCATTCTTTAGTCTTGCTTATCATCTTTTCTTGCCATATATATATTCCTTTCTCTTGAAAATCAATTATATTTTACATTTTCAATAGATGGAATTTTTTATCAAACAATGAGAACAATACATGCCAATTGACATTATATTATATATTCCCTGTAGTTTGTGACATGGCCTAATATATTTACATTCTCGGCTGGTAGAGTTGCTTGTTTGGTAGAGCAATGAGAGTAGCATGTCAATGCAGGGTTTTACTTGTGAGTGACAAATCACTCAAAAGCAATACGAAAGAGTGTTGACAGAATATTACCTGGATGAAATATTTGGGTAGCTGCAATTCAAATTGATTTCTTGAGATCTATACTTGAAACTTTTGTTAAAATTACATTCCAACAGTAGAAATGATGAAACAGAATTCAAAGTGGATTCTTCCCCCAAATTTCTATAAGTATGTACATGGGGAGTGTGCTTTCTCCATTAGCTCTCCTAAGCTTTTTAACCCCTAAATGGCTGAGGTACCAAATTTTGGTGTCTACAAAACTTTGAAGTTAAATACAAACTTATCTAGTTACTATTTTTAGTACTTTATATTTTTTGAAAAATTCTTTCTGAAGTCTAGTTTTATCATCAAAAATGTGATTTTGAAAATAAATGATTATGATTTTTCTGGTCAAGATTTTGTGCAAGGGTGTCCATTGAAAATCTTGATTTTCTAGTGTTGAAGGCCATTGGAAGTGAACCTCAAATACACTACACTAAATAGTGAAATTAGGTTGCCTTAACAATTAGATTGACTTACCCTCAAAAAGGTACTTTACAAGCCATCAAAGTCAACAAAAATTTCTACATATATTCCCATTGTACACATAAAGGTTCATGAGTTCCTATTACAACAACACCTAATTCAAAAGTAGTGCATTCTTGTATTGTAATACTAAATATTTATATAGTGTGGGGCAACCTAATTTCAGTATTTAGTGTAGAACTTGAAGAAAAAATCACATTAGAAATTCATTTAAAAAAATTGTAGAATAGATTTTGAGAAATTGTAAATTGATTGGGGTTATGCATGTTTTGACTTTCAACCTCATATTCTTTTGGTGACCAACTTTTTAGTTTTGATATGTGAAAAGAGGATTGAAAGACTTCAAATCACTTTCACAATTTTAACACCCTCAATGATCAAACATTATAATCTTTCAATCCATAAGTTATATCGTTGTGTTTTTTTTTTCCCATGTGATCTCTAAAATATCTAGTTTGAATTCATACGGTTACAATTTTTTTTAAATTGATAAAACTTATCAAAAAGTTGTCCTTTTGTTCAATTCTTAGCAATTTTCAAGAAGCTCAAAAGAGGCCTTGGGCATTTAGAGGTTCAACACTTGGGGTAATTTGTCCTTTAATATACATTTGTACTTGAGTTTTCTATTTTTGTTCTTTAGAGGTGAACTCACATGTCTTTCGTACATCATGAAATTTCATATAGTTTTTGTAAAGCTTTGAATCCATACATGAAATTAGGCTGTTTGTTTTAATTGTTTTGTTTTGTTTGTTATAGTGAGATCTCTCGAACCATGTGTCCTCCAATGATGCTTTTGGTACCATGAGAAAGCTCTATGCAAGAAGGGATGTATGGACTTTGTTTCATGGCATTCTAACTCATAGCAAAAAAAATATTGAATTTCAAAGTTTTTATAAATTAAAAAAATGAGAAAATGATTTTACTTTTATTTTATTATATTGTGGCAACAACATAGGGCTACACTAGCTTCTATAAATTTATGACAATTACATGAAAAGAATTCACTTCAAATACAAATTAAACTTAAAATTGTGAAAATTTCACCATAGGTTTATATTGTAGTGGAGAACATTAAATTGTAAATCTAAATTTTTTATATCATAATTGTCATTAAATAATTACAAAATCAATCATTCTTAATTGAGGCCCAAAGTTCAAATTGCAATAAAATACTCCAATTTCAGAAATTTTCAGAATTTTCACATTGGAGTTGAAACTAAGATTCAAAACCTTTATTTTAGTGATTTGGGTTGAATTCAAGAAAAATAATCTTTTTTAATGGCTAAAAGTAAGAACAAAGAGTAAGGACCAATAAGTTGCCAAAATAGTCTACATAATGATCTTTTGTAATTTGTGGGTAAAGTATCTTCTGTAGTAGAAGATTTAAAAATAAATTTTGTAACAAATTAAACTCAAGGAGGGATGCTTTACCACCATTGTGTTGCAAATGCAATCAAAGAATTCTCAAAATACAAAAAGTGGATGGCAAATTACATTTCTTCATTTAGTATTATTCAAATGAATCCATGAAAATCCAACTTTATAGCATTGTGTGGGTTGTAAGGGTTCAAAGAGGTTTATTAAATTGTTCCTCTTTACCAACTCAATGACTTGATTGTGAAGCATGCTAGAATCCTACATTAGTAATACTTGATTTTATTGACCCTCATAATTCTATCAAATAGGGTTCCGTTGAAGTGGACTCAATTTGATCTTGAATGGTCATGACTTGTGGAGTGGTTGTAAAGTAATAGAGCCTTCAATGAATGATTTTAGATCTTTCTCAAAGCACTACAATTATGCACCTATAGGACACTTTAGTTAAGGTTTCTCCAAGTCTTCACTTTGAACATCTACAAAATATGGAAAAATCTCCACTTTCTTTTCTTCTTATTTTATTTTTTTGAAATTTGTGATTTTCATTTGTCTACAAGTTAAAATATTGCTAGTTTCCAAAACAAAGTTGAAATCTCCATCTATGTTTCTTTTCTAACCAATCCAACCAAAGGACCCTTTAGTTAACTTGTTCAAGTACATCCTCTCAAATTTTAGAATAAAAATCCCCACTAATTGCAAACTCAATGTGCGTAAACTCAAAAAAGTAGCATTTTCTAGCCCTTCCTATAGGTGAAGTTTTGTCTTTCAACATATTTAGAAAAAACTTGTATGCCCAAAACTTTTGCACTTTAGCCAATTTATTGGAAAACATGTAGAGAATATAATTATTTAAGAAAATCTATCCACAAAAACACATCTCTTTCACTTCTATTGCCCGCAAAATAAAACTCCTCAGGACTTTCACCTCATTATGCAATATTAATATATTAGATATCATTTAGATAAAATTAATTCATAATTTTCTTAAATATATTTTTAGCCATCTAATTAGACAATGAAATAAAACAAAACTATATAAATTTTGTAATATTTATTGGAAATAAAATGCCATGAAACTAAGCTTCACTTGGAGCATTAGATGAAATCTGGCCATTTAGAAGATTGCGAGTTCCCTGCAGTGGAGAACTTGGCGAACTGCGCCACTTCAGCATGTTGATGTGGTCGGGAGGTAGCCATGTCAGATTTAATTTAATTAAATTTAAAAAAAATAAAATTTGTTCGACTTCTTTTGCAATTTCAGGGCTAAATATATATATATATATATATATATATATATATATATATATATATATATATAAACCTTTTTTTTAATTTTTTTTTAGTCTTTATGACGGTTGACAGTATTCAGCCGTTCCCTCACTGCTGCGGGAACAACGTGGGGGACAGGGATGAAATGGCCCTCCAAAGCTCCTAAAAAACATCTAATGATTAGGATTTGCTTCTTCACGTCCCTCTGTTCGTCTTGTTAGCTGTCAGAAAACGTAAATATTTCTGCCGAGGTCTATTTCCTTTGGTTCTATGTACTGTTTCCCCTTGCAATGGAAATTGTCCATGTGTTTGAAAAAATAAAAATAAAAGTTCATACTAAAATTTCTAATCATAAATTTAATAAAGCCTATTTAAGTTCTCCTATATCCTTTAGGGTTAAAAATAACCTCTCGTTGTAATATAGACACTATCTATGTACATTAGCTAAATTGAACGATTTTAACTTATTTCACACCTTATTGTATAAGGTATGTAGACTTATCTCCAAGAATCAACATTCAAAATGAACATTTAGCTTGGATTGGATTGGTGGCTTTGGAAATCATCCCTTTTGCTACTATGTGACATCATTTACTTTAAAAAAAATCAAAAGTACACATTGGAGGTCAAACCATTGTGCAAGATCACTCCTTTTTGTACAAAATTCCAAGAATGGACAATTGCACTTCTATCCTTCATAGAAAGATTCTTTTGTCATCCATTGGATAGAAAACCTCCTAGTGTCGTTTATGGATTAAGGAGACATGGATTAGGGGACATGAAAACAAAAGCCCATATTCTAAGACCTGGTTTGCAAGAGGACCTAGAAAGTCACCCCTAACCTTATCTTCAAGGGCTCCATCGAGGGCAAAGGGGTCTCAACGCACAGTTGGGTCTCCATGGTTGTGAGCCCTCAAGTTGGCACTTGGAACTCTGGGTTTTCTTTTATTTTCGTTTTGTTAGTAGTTTAGCGTAATTATATGCAAAAATGCATAAAAAGAGTGTTTGAGTGGTATTTGGTAGAAGTCCCTACCCATACAGTGAGGGGTCATCCTAGAAATGTAGAGTATATAAAATACTCACATTTCATACTTCTAATGCCTAGTTGAGAGTCTGAGAGGTCGATTAAGTATTTCCGAAAGAATTAAGGGTTTGAGTGTTAGCCAGTCCTAGTAGTTGTCCATGTTAAACTAAGTCTTACAATTGCATGTGGCAAGCTGGCCAAATCCATTTTAGGTCTAGAGAGTCTAGTATAGGTCACCATCCAATTCGTAAAAAATTTGGATTAGTAAATTCTTATTTGCAGGTAACTTATAGAAGAATTATCCAATCTGCAAATAAAGTAATGGGAGAGCGACCGGAGTATGAAGAAAGGTGCGTTTACTCTAAAAGCATGCCAAGAGCCAACATTGGAGCCGGTTGTTCCAAGATTCCCCGATACAAGAATAATTTCCCCCTTGGGCGGAAATTAAAAGGGAACTGCTAATTTTAGCTTCCCTATGAATAGCGCAAAGAGAAATGTAATGTTGCACTTTGGTTTTGGGATTTTCCTAGAAGCTACCCAAAAAGTTTCGGATTTTTCTGAAACAATTACAATGACTCCATGGGAAGTCAACTGCCTTTGAACATGGTTGTAAATTCCTAGGAATTACCCATATTGTGGTAAAATCCCACTAAAAATTAGGATAGTGTTTTGTGTGCTAATAAAGTGTTCCACAAAGTTTGAAGACATTCTAACATTCCTAAGTACTAGAATCGGCAATGACATTGAACTTTTGAAGAATTTACGACTTTACGACGGGTTGACCGGCAAACCAGGAGATGGCGGTGTCTAAATGATGTGAAAGAGGGGTCTTTTCTTACTCCCATGAACCTTCTAAGTAACTCTAGCCAGACAATTTCCTCAAAAGAAACAAATTCCAAAAGTTAGAGTTTTCACTTTTCTTTGGAGTTACCGTAAGTTGATTTTACGCTTACGAATGGCTGGAAAGAAAAGGGGTAGGGGCCCCCGCAAGCAAATTTGGGTCTTCTAAACACAATGGCGCAATCGTTTTTCAATTTGGAGTTGTTTCCTAGAAGATAGGAAGGGTCCAGCAGTAGGTTTGACTTTTTTAGAGTAATTAGTGGTAATTCAAAGTTAATTTCGCAAATATCTTTTGGAAAATTGAAGATTGGATTTGGGTAAGATCTCTTTTTTTGTGTAACAATCCATCTTTTGTTTAAAGAAAGACAATTTAGAAATACTTTGGGTTAATTAGCAAAATATCTAGGTTAATTAGGGTTATTTTCAAAATATCTTTGGGAAAAGATCTTGGATTTGATTTAGCCAAGATTTATTAGCTAAATGGAGAGGGTTCTAGAGAATTCTTCCATTAAACAAAGATTATTTTGGAAGTATGTTAGGATAATTTAGGAAATATCTCGAGATTGAAAGTAATGTTTTTCCATCAACAACTTACCGGGGAGGGGCCTGGGACAAGTATAAAAGGCCCTTCTTTTGAGGTTGTCGGTACCCTCATTCTTATATCTAACCTTTGCTTTTGTGCTACCGGCATGGTCGAAGCACTGATCCAAGTCGAGATCCGACTTGATTTTCATTCTAATTCTTGATTTGCACACTTTGAAGGATGAAAGGGTCCCTTCAAAGTGATTTCTATTTTATTTCTTTAAGTTCTCGAGGCTAAGCCTCCATTTTCTTTGAATTGTGAGAGTTTTGGAAGGGATGGACCTCCAAACTCTAATTTTATTTAAGATTGCTTGAATACTAACAAATTGTACTCATTACAACAGAATTCGGTGTTAATAGACTTAAGGCAACAAAGCTTGACTTTGCCAAAAGTTTATTAAACCAACCTTTGCCCAAGATTCGTTGTATAACGGAAATTGAGATTTTAATTGCTAAAGTCCGATTTAAACGCTGTCATGCGTACCTCCTTTAGTAATTAAATTTGGATACTTTGAAATTTTGGAGGAATTAATTTTTAATGTTCGGTTAAACACTGTCATGTGTACCTCCTTTAAAGATTAAAACTTTTGAAATACTATAATTTGACCATCAATACCATGTATGCCTAGGGTCGCCCTTGCATGGCGAAGCTTTGATTTTGGGATATTTGAAATTAACATTTGGTTCTAAGTATTAGAGAAATTCCCTTATTTGCATGCTTGGAAAAATGCTTTGCAGCTGTAGTAATTAGGAACATTTGATTTAGTAAGAAAGATTAGAGAAAAGTAGTCAAAATTTCTTAGTTTGAACTCTTGATAAAACCCTTAGTAGTAGTAGAGAAAACCCAAAATTTAGATTAGTTCCCTTTTAGTTAGAGTCATTAAAATTATCTTGAGAAGAGATTTTTAATTAGCTTAGAAGACTTAGTTGCTTAGTTTAAATTTATTCCAAAAAATCCAAAAATTAGCTTGTTAGTTTAAAACTTAGGAAGTTGGAAAATTTCCCCAAATCCCAAAACAAAACCATTTGAATGTCATAATTATAGTAGTGAAAGTTTTCTTTTAGTTGAGAGAAAAATCCTCAAAACTCAAAAAATTAGGATAGTTACAGTTAGAATTATTTGCATTCCATCTTTGGTCAAAATCTCAATTGTTGAAGACCAGCAGTTTGCAGTCAATCAGTGTGTGAAGGAGATAGAGGTCAAAATCGGAAGAGCCCAAGACTGTGCAAAGGAGGGCCTAAAGCCATGCAAGGGGCCACAGCACCAAAATCGAACAAACCAAGATCTCGACAAATCCCGACCTGCCACGTGTCATCACGAGGAGGCAGGGTAGCCCATCGTCCAGGGAGCCAGAGTGCAGACTAGTTCAGGAAGCCAGAGTACAGACGAACCAGGAGCTGGACGAGCAGAAGTGGAAAAACAAGGAGCTGAATGAGGCAAGAAGACCAGCTCGACCAGGAGTCCAGCGACTGCTTGTGCGAAACTAGGAACTGGAAGTTGGAAAAGATACACCAAAATTTAAGGTAAGTTTCTCAAACGTTTGAAAATTTTAAAAGTGCTAACACTCTCAACAATTATTGAGCACTCATTGAAACATCATCAATTCATAACACTCTCACTTAACTCTTAAAAACACAAATTGCAAATGAGAGTTGAAGAGTTGTAGACGAAGGGAAGGAGAAGAATAAAAAGAATCTAAACAATTAATAAGGTAAGAATCCTTTCGATTTTATTGTGAAATTTTATTCTCATTGCTATTCATTGAATTGTTGGTTAGTCATTAATTAGGATTCTTTAGGTATTAGAAGGCTAGGCTTTGGTTAGATTTTGTTTTATTAGGCTTAATAAGACAAATAGATAAAAGACAAAACGCCAACTAATATCTTTTGGGGGATTAGGAAATTACAAAATAATTAGGATATATTAGATTTGATTTGATTTAGCGGATTTAAAAGGTTTTGAGGTATAAAAATAATTTCTAATTAATTAGGAATTATTTTAAATACAACCAAAATTATTTAAATCCCATAACCATTAGTAGGAAAAGAAAAATTGAAATTGAAGTACAACATGGAACGAGAATTAATTTCAAATTGCGCTATGAATTAGTAAAATGGAGGATGGAGCGGGTTACTACAAAACCATTCATCTCGTGATCCTCGAGGACGGTACGATCGATCGCTTCATGGGAAAGGTACGTTAAAATTCTTTATATTTTATTTTATTTTATTTCAATTTGATTAAAATTTCACTTGATAGAATAAATTTTAGGAAAATTAGAAAAGAAAATTAACATTTAAAAATTACAATTACAATTTAATTTAGAAAATAATCCAAAATTTAACCAAAAGCAATTAGATCAATTTTGTTTGAAATTTGGATGAAAAATTGATATTTCCATCCAAGAGAACCAAACAAAGGAGTTTTAGAATTTTAAAAGAATTGAGAATTTTCGATTAATTTAGAAATTATAATTGTTTGGTTAGACTAAGAAGTAATTAATGAATGAAATTTAACTCGTTAGGCTTTTAAAATAAATTTCATTCATTAATAACTTTTTCATTAGGAATTTAGGTTTTCGTATCTTACCTTGTTGGGAAGGTAATTTCTGATTTTTCATTTTAAAAAAAAACATAAAACCCTAAAAATACAAATTTTAGAATAGAAAGTTTAGTTTACAATAGATTAGAAGATAATTAAAAAGAATTTCTAAAGAATATTTAAGGAATCATTTAAATTAGGAATCAATTAGGGAATCTTTTAAAGATTCTAGAACCTATTTTCATTTAAAAAACACTTGGATTTTAAGTGAGAAAAGGTTGGATGAAGTTTGATCTTAATTTTGATGAAGTTCTTTAATTAGTGGTCAAATTAGGTTTAGTCTAAGAATTAGGTAACTAACATAATTAAAAACCTCAACCCTAAAATCTAGATTTATTTCGATTAGTTTTATTATTTTTAATTCATGGATGAAGGTTGTGATGTAGTTTAGGGATCAATATTTCATCTGTTCATTTCTTTTACTAGGGAAGTCAGAATTTAATTTGCTTTATCATTCTGGAAAGGGCAAATTACATTCTACAAGTTAGTATAGATTAATTTTAGTTTGAATTCATCTTTTAGGTATTTGATTTAGTTTAGGAATACATGATTTAAGTTCAATTTGGATATTTAAAAACAAAGTGTCCATTGCTTGGAAGGCGCGAATTGAACTTAGATTAGAAACACCATAAGGAAATTGATTTAATAGGTTGTTAGAACCCGTGTGCACGTTTTAACTCAAAGGGTGGAATTTAAAACACTCACAATGGTCTTCATCTTCTTTCATTTCTTCTAGCTTCTTGTTTCTTTGAGAATTTAGTATCACATTTACTCAATTTGTAGCAAGAGGAGTGAAATGGGCGATGGCCACTCTCACCTCTGCCATGGCGGTGGCCTTGCCGTCTCTCCTTCCAAAATCTGCGAACGTTTCAAGAAATATGCTCTAGAATTTGTTCTTGAATGGGGGTTGGCTTTGTGTGTGAGTGCTCATTCCATTAGCATTCCAAGAAAGTGAGCTTCATTGTCAAAGCTACGTATACACACCATGTTCTTTTTCCTCTGCATTAATCTATGACATTATTAGCACATAGAATGTTTATATTCTCATTATCCTTGATTTTTTTTGTTTCTTCATTTTTGAAACAAATGTACAAGTCAATTAATGCCTTTTATTTTTATTTTTTTGGTATTTTGGGAACAAATGGACAAGTCAATTAATGCCTTTTATTTTTATTTGTTTGGTATTTTTGGAACAAATGGACAAATCAAACTAATGCCTTTGATTTTGATGATTCATACTACACAATGATGAAAAAATAGTGAAATTCTCAATAAGAGTACCAAAAATGTTCCATATTAAACTAAAATTTGTTGGAAAGATATCCTATACTAATCCAAGAATGTTTCGTCCTACACTATAAGGAGTTGATGAATGTCTTCTTAGCTCCACTTTTCCCTAAGTTAGTAACTCCCTTGTTGTTGTTGTTGTTTTTGACACAAGTGTATTGAACAACACACTAAGAGGAATTTCCTTCAATTAGAGAGGTTGATTTTGCGCTAGATGAATCACTTGTCACTCCTTGGGTCTTTTACATTCTCTGTACTCACTACTCCAACTATTTTTTGAAAGGTTTTCTTTAGATTCTTTCTCTTGTTCTTTCGGTTTCTTTCCCTCTTCTCTTTCTATTTTCTTCTTGGACTATTCTTCAAGTTTTTTTGTTTTTTTTCTTGCTTCATTCTCTGTTCTTTTATCTTGAAGGTCATTCCTTTGAGCTAGCTTAGAAGGAACAATATCTTCCCTTTGAAATTGTGGTAGCTCCAACTTGCAATGAATTTAGGACCTATGATACACTTTTTGTTAGCAATGGTCTTCTCCAATTGAAAGTAATTTTGGACTTGGGCACATGATACAATGGGATGTCGAATATCATTGAAAATTCCTTCTCTACAAATCAAATCAATTAAAAATTTTGGCATAAAATCTTTACTATCTATAAGTATTGTCTTTTTTAGATATTCTATTTATCAAAGCCTAATAGTAGATTATGTCAGTTTTATAGATGGGATTTTAAGGTTCTATAATCTTGAAGAATCAAAATACAACATTGTTTTTTAGCCCTTGCACAAGTAGAAACATGGTCTTGGTAAACTTGATGAAAAGACCCATCTTTAGTGAAGTTAGTCATCAGGCTTCCTCCAAACAAAGTAATACCAAAACTAAATTCTCTCTTGCCAATACTCCTTGATGCCTTCGGGCATCAGGATGTAGATATTCAAAAGGTTTGAAACTGTTTCTCTTTCCTTTTGTAATTCGTGTGAGAGCTTTAGAAGCCAACTTAGAAATTTTATCATACTATTACTTTATATTCATTTGTATTGTAATTCCATTGCTTGATGATTCTTTTGATGTTGAAAGAAACTCCTTCAATGTGATAAAGCCTAAACCACCTTTCTCTGGTTGAACAGGAAGTAAACATTATAGCCAAGAATTGTGAAGTTGCAGTATGGCCAATCTCAGTTATCAAATAGATCTTGGATTTGATTTTGCAAACTATGGTTTTTTGTTTGGTGGAGATACATATCGTTTCAGACAATTCATTTGATCCATATCTTGGAAGTCTTAGCAACACACAACGGCGATTAGTCACCAATTACTCAAATCACATTTCCTAGGTGCTCCATGACTTTCAAATTTTTGTGTTTCAGTAGTGATGCTATGATATTAAGTATTTCATGTTTGTATCATCAACTTCGTAGTGCTTTAAAGAATCCATGTCTAAATGGAGTGAGCTTGATGTTCAACTCAAACATCCTTTACTTGTTGTGGTTGTTAATGTTTTAACCCCTAAAGGACAAAATGACATTTTTTTGGCAACATAATGATTTTGGGTAGCTCACTACAAATGAAATTTATTTATTTTGAAATTTTCACACAACATGTGCTCAAGGAGTAGCTTTAAGATTAACTCAAGCTCTGGTTGAGTAGGCAGGGCTTTGACTTCAATTCACCCGTGTCACTTCTATATCTAGCAGATCGGCAGACAGAATAGAATACCCTGAGTTATTGTAAACAACCACATGAATGCAAATGGACGTGTTACCTGATGTGTGATTGACCCTCTTATTTCTGATCAACGCAACTGTGAAGGAGTTCTGTGAAGTGTGCACAGCTGGTAGAGAATGTTCATCTATTACACATTAGCTTTCTAAGGTGCTGACAGGATTAGCTGGACATGCTTGTGCAATGTGCCCTGATTTGGACAGACCTGCACATGGTTATCTATTGAAGGTGAAGAAGCTTCTTTCCTGATTAACTTATTTTTCCAAACTACATCATCAATTCGTGGTGTCATTCTGGTGTTGAAAGCTCTGGAAGCTCTAAGGAATTGCATGTGATTTCCTGTCAAGAGTTCAGAGCATCCTCCTTTGGAGTAAATTTGGAGCATCCTCTGCAGCATGTGCTGACTTGTGAGGCAAAAGATAATGTCTTGTCTGATGATCAGATGAATCTGAAATGTGAATTTTTAAACATAATAAAATGCTCTGAGTATACAGCACTACTATGTAATAACTTAGTTGAAGTTATTTTTGCAAAAACTAAAAGAGCAATTTTCAAGACAAATGCCATACTTGGTGGTCAAGGTTGGCGTTCCTTGCCAAATGATTAATTAAACCCGTAAGGACGGGCTGGTCTCCATGGAAATCAACCTTTTTGATACAATGTGAATCATCTACTTCAAGAAAACCAAAAGAACTCATTTGAGGTCAAATTATTGTGCAAGGTCCACCCCTTTTTGCACAAAATTCCAAGGATGAACAATTGCACTTCTATCTTACATGAAAGTATTCTTTGTTATCCATTGAACACTTTGTGTCCATGGCAATGTTACAATGTGAAAGTTGGAAATTATGATTTAGTAGATGCCTAAGAAAGAAAGATTTTTTTTCCATTTGATATTTCTCCTTTGAAATAAAAGAAATTCCACACATTCCCACATCATTTTGTTTTTAGAAATATCTTTATCGACAATAAGTACTAGGTATAGCATATTTTGAATATTCTTGCAAAATTATCATTGATTTGGTATAAGTAGCACCATTTTGATTATGAAAAATGGAACATTCACGTGCAAAATGGACTAGAAACTACTCCCCTTATCTCAAAATGAATCCGTGGTTTCTAATGGGTAGGAATATCAAGGATCTATTTTGAGACAAACAATGTAAGATTGGTCACCACTTACATTTCACTAAAAAGTAGGCAACAATTCCCTCAGAAGTACTAGTCATGGAATTCCACCAATATCACTTCTCACTTGATAGTCAATTTTGGCTAGGAAGTTTGGCCACAACAATGCTTAGAATTTGAGGATTGTATCAATGCCTATTCTACCTGTGTCCAAAATGTACTTCTTTGAGAAAAAGGAAATTTTCCTAATATTTTCTACATCTATGCTTAGTATAAGGACTTGTAAAATGTTAAGGTTCAAAGAAGTACTAGGGTCTATGACACTTCAAAGGTTGCTAGTAACAACTCAATGCTTTAGATATTCACTACAAAATACATGTTACAAAAATCCAGTCATAGACTTATTAGGTAATCGAATATAGGCAAAAAGAATTTAGAAGTAAAGTTAGTTTCTAATGACTACAAATGAAAATAGTAGAAAAAATTCATGAACAAAAATTCCCTATCAAAATGATCTCTTCAATTTCATTTCATCAATTGGTTGCACAAAATACTTGTATAAGCAATTTGCAAACAACTTCATGGATTAACTATAGCTATTAAAGTAATTAACTAAATATAACCATAATGTAATAGCAAAAAATCACATTTGTAAGATGAACACTTCAAAATATTGTGAAATAACATTGGCCAAAGATTACCTAGTTAAAGACACTATCATCCATACATTGATAAATGTCAATTGTCGAAATATATTAAGATTTGAGAGCAAAAAACAAAATCTAACAAAAATCAACTCATAAAACTAGAAATTATTAAAATTTGAAATAAAACACTTCATTTGGAATTACCATCAAATTTGAACCCACAAAAATCTAAAGTTGCCATGGAAGATAAGTTCCTCAATTCATGTGACCAGACTGCCAAGCTTCAACAACCTTCTCAAACTAGAGTTGTCAAGGAAGACATCTTTCCCACATCTTCTAGTAAAACATCCATGCTTGAACACCCTTTCAAATTGAGAGTAGACAAGGAAGATAAGTTCCCCACTTCAATTGGTAAAGCCTTCAACGTGCAACACCTTTACAAATTGAAATTAGTAATTAGTCAAAGAAGACAAGTTCTCCACTTCCTTTGGCAAAGTCTTCAAGCTTGAACACCCTTTCAAATTGAGAGTGGTCAAGAAAGACAAGTTCCCCACTTCCTTTGGCAAGGCTCGTAAGTTTCTACACCCTTCCAAATTGAGAGTGGTCAAGGAAGACAAGTTCCCCACTTCCTTTGGCAAGGCTTGTAAATTTCTACACCCTTCCAAATTGAGAGTGGTCAAGGAAGACAAGTTCCCCATTTCCTTTGGCAAGGCCACCAAGCTTCTGCACCCTTTTAAATTGAGAGTGGTCAAGGAAGAAAAGTTCCCCACTTCCTTTGGCAAGGCTTCTAAGCTTGAACACCCTTCCAAATTGAGAGTGGTCAAGGAAGACAAGTTCCCCATTTCCTTTGGCAAGGCTTCTAAGCTTGAACACCCTTCCAAATTGAAAGAGGTCAAAGAAGACAAGTTCCCCACTTCCTTTGGCAAGGCTTCTAAGCTTGAACACCCTTCTAAATTGAGAGTGGTCAAGAAAGACAAGTTCCCCACTTCCTTTGGCAAGGCGTCTAAGCTTGAACACCCTTCCAAATTGAGAGTGGTCAAGGAAGACAAGTTCCCCACTTCCTTTGGCAAGGCTTCTAAGCTTGAACACCCTTCCAAATTGAGAGTCATCAAGAAAGACAAGTTCCCCACTTCTTTTGGCAATGCTGTCAAGTTTCTACACTCTTTCAAATTGAGAGTGGTCAAGGAAGACAAGTTCCCCACTTCCTTTGGCAAGGCCTTAAACATCCAACACTCTTTCAAATCGAGAGTGGTCAAGGAAGACAAGTTCCCCACTTCCTTTGGCAAGGCTTGTAAATTTCTACACCCTTCCAAATTGAGAGTGGTCAAGAAAGAAAAGTTCCCCACTTCCTTTGGCAAGGCTTCTAAGCTCGAACACCCTTCCAAATTGAGAGTAGTCAAGGAAGACAAGTTCCCCACTTCCTTTGGCAAGGCCTTTAACTTCCAACAACCTTCCAAATTGAGAGTGGTTAAGGAAGACAAGTTCCCCACTTCCTTTGGCAAGGCTTCTAAGCTTGAACACCCTTCCAAATTGAAAGTGGTCAAGGAAGACAAGTTCCCCACTTCCTTTGGCAAGGCCTTTAACCTCCCACACCATTCCAAATTGAAAGTGGTCAAGGAAGACAAGTTTCCCACTTCCTTTGGCAGGGCGTCTAAGCTTAAACACCCTTCCAAATTGAGAGTGGTCAAGGAAGACAAGTTCCCCACTTCCTTTGGCAAGGCGTCTAAGCTTGAACACCCTTTCAAATTGAGAGTGCTCAAGGAAGACAAGTTCCCCACTTCATTTGGCAATGCCGTCAATCTTGGACACCCTTTTAAATTGAGAGTGGTCAAGGAAGATAAGTTCCCCACTTCCTTTGGCAAGGTTTCTAACCACCAACACCCTTTCAAATTGAGAGTGGTCAAGGAAGAAAAGTTCCCCACTTCCTTTGGCAAGGCTTCTAAGCTCGAACGCCCTTCCAAATTGAGAGTGGTCAAGGAAGACAAGTTCCCCACTTCCTTTGGCAAGGCTTCTAAGCTTAAACACCCTTCTAAATTGAGAGTGGTCAAGGAAGACAAGTTCCCCACTTCCTTTGGCAAGGCTTCTAAGCTTAAACACCCTTCTAAATTGAGAGTGGTCAAGGAAGACAAGTTCCCCACTTCCTTTGGCAAGGCTTCTAAGCTTAAACACCCTTCTAAATTGAGAGTGGTCAAGGAAGACAAGTTCCCTACTTCCTTTGGCAAGGCTTCTAAGCTTGAACACCCTTCCAAATTGAAAGTGGTCAAGGAAGACAAGTTCCCCACTTCCTTTGGCAAGGCCTTTAACCTCCCACACCATTCCAAATTGAAAGTGGTCAAGGAAGACAAGTTCCCCACTTCCTTTGGCAAGGCTTCTAAGCTTGAACACCCTTCCAAATTGAGAGTGGTCAAGGAAGACAAGTTCCCCACTTCCTTTGGCAAGGCCTTTAACCTCCCACACCATTCCAAATTGAAAGTGGTCAAGGAAGATAAGTTCCCCACTTCCTTTGGCAAGGCTTCTAAGCTTGAACACCCTTCCAAATTGAGAGTGGTCAAGGAAGACAAGTTCCCCACTTCCTTTGGCAAGGCCTTTAACCTCCCACACCATTCCAAATTGAAAGTGGTCAAGGAAGACAAGTTCCCCACTTCCTTTGGCAAGGCTTCTAAGCTTGAACACCCTTTCAAATTGAGAGTGGTCAAGGAAGACAAGTTCCCCACTTCCTTTGGCAAGGCCTTTAACCTTTGACACCCTTCTAAATTAAGAGTGGTCAAGGAAGACAAGTTTCCCACTTCTTTTGGCAAGGCTTCTAGGCTTGAACACCCTTCCAATTTGAGAGTGGTCAAGGAAGATAAGTTCCCCACTTCTTTTAGCAAGACTTTTAAGCTTGAACACTGTTCAAAGTGTAGAGTAGTCAAGCAATACAAGTTCCCCACTTCCTTTGGCAAGGCTTCTAGGCTTGAACACCCTTCCAAATTGAGAGTGGTCAAGGAAGATAAGTTCCCCACTTCCTTTGGCAAGGCTTCTAAGCTTGAACACCCTTCCAAATTAAGAGTGGTCAAGGAAGACAAGTTCCCCACTTTCTCAGGCAAAGTCTTCAAGCTTGAACACCCTTTGAAATTGAGAGTGATCAAGGAAGACAAGTTCCCCACTTCCTTTGGCAATGTTCTTAAGTTTAAATAGTCTTCAAAGTGCAGAGTAGTCAAGGAAGACAAATTCCCCACTTGCCTTGGCAAGGCTTCTAAGCTTGAACACCCTTCCAAATTGAGAATGGTCAAGGAAGACAAGTTCCCCATTTCCTTTGGCAAGGCTTCTAAGCTTGAACACCCTTCCAAATTGAGAGTGGTCAAGGAAGACAAGTTCCCCACTTGCTCTGGCAAGGCCTTTAACCTTTGACACCCTTCTAAATTGAGAGTGGTCAAGGAAGACAAGTTCCCCACTTCCTTTGGCAAGGCCTTTAAACTCCAACACCCTTCCAAATTGAGAGTGGTCAAGGAAGACAAGTTCCCCACTTCCTTTGGCAAGGCTTCTAATCTTGAACACCTTTCCAAATTGAGAGTGGTCAAGGAAGACAAGTTCCCCACTTCCTTTGGCAAGGTTTCTAACCACCAACACCCTTTCAAATTGAGAGTGGTCAAGGAAGACAAGTTCCCCACTTCATTTGGCAATCCCGTCAATCTTGGACACCCTTTTAAATTGAGAGTGGTCAAGGAAGACAAGTTCCCCACTTCCTTTGGCAAGGTTTTTAACCACCAACACCCTTTCAAATTGAGAGTGGTCAAGGAAGAAAAGTTCCCCACTTCCTTTGGCAAGGCTTCTAAGCTCGAACGCCCTTCCAAATTGAGAGTGGTCAAGGAAGACAAGTTCCCCACTTCTTTTGGCAATGCCGTCAAGTTTCTACACTCTTTCAAATTGAGAGTGGTCAAGGAAGACAAGTTCCCCACTTCCTTTGGCAAGGCTTCTAAGCTTGAACACCCTTCCAAATTGAGAGTGGTCAAGGAAGACAAGTTCCCCACTTCCTTTGGCAAGGCTTCTAAGCTTGAACACCCTTCCAAATTGAAAGAGGTCAAAGAAGACAAGTTCCCCACTTCCTTTGGCAAGGGTTCTAAGCTTGAACACCCTTCCAAATTGAGAGTGGTCAAGGAAGACAAGTTCCCCACTTCCTTTGGCAAGGCCTTTAACCTCTGACACCCTTCCAAATTGAGAGTGGTCAAGGAAGACAAGTTCCCCACTTCCTTTGGCAAGGCTTCTAAACTTGAACACCCTTCCAAATTGAGAGTGGTCAAGAAAGTCAAGTTCCCCACTTCCTTTGGCAAGGCTTGTAAGCTTGAACACCCTTCCAAATTGAGAGTGGTCAAGAAAGTCAAGTTCCCCACTTCCTTTGGCAAGGCTTGTAAGCTTGAACACCCTTCCAAATTGAGAGTGGTCAAAGAAGACAAGTTCCCCACTTGCTCTGGCAATGCTGTTAAGTTTCTACACCCTTCCAAAGTGAAAGTGGTCAAGAAAGACAAGGTCCCCACTTCATTTGGCAATGCCGTCAATCTTGAACACCCTTTTAGATTGAGAGTGGTCAAGGAAGACAAGTTCCCCACTTTCTTTGGCAATGCCATTAAATTTCTACACCCTTCTAAATTGAGAGTGGTTAAAGAAGACAAGTTCCCTACTTGCTTTGGCAAGGCCGTCAAGTTTCTACACCCTTCCAAATTGAGAGTGGTCAGGGATGACAAGTTCTCCACTTGCTCTGGCAAGGCCTCCAAGTAAGAACAAGAACTGAGATTTAATTGTAATAGGGTATGGTTTGATGCAAATTTGTCTGGTAATTTCTTAAGGAATGCAAGTCCTATTAGATCAAGAATCTTTAATGATGCACAAGTACCACAAAGATCTAATATTTTCCGCTCCAAAGTACTTGGAGTGGCTAGTAAAAATGCACCATCGAATTCATCCCTCAAATCTAAAAATCCTATTATGAGTGCCTCCAATTTAGAACATCGAGAAGCGAATTGAAGGAATGCATCTACATATTGGACATGTGCTTCAACATCGCTTGGAGTGGGCACACAATTCAATATACGAAGCTTCTTGAAATCAACATTTGGGTCGACAAGAACCTTCGTCCCTTGCCAACAAATGCCTTCAAGAACCTTTGCATCCTGCATTCAAAGAAATTCATATTAGAATGTAGTACATCTTCATACATGGACTTCAAATGATAATTGATATTTCTAACATATTTCAAAACATCTGATTCTTTAAATATTATGGCTTTGAAGATTCACTACCCACATTCAAAAGTTGCACATTTCAACTAGTGGATTACTACCTTGCTTGAAAAGCCATTGATTGGAATCTTGGATGCACTCCAAACTCTTGTATCCTTTGCATTCCTTCGCCCCATGTCACGGAGTTGGTCATGCATTTCGAGAATGCCACCATCTTCATTGACCTTCAACAATGACATGTCAATCAATCTTTCCAATTCATCCTTTGGAATGATGCCATCTTTGGACCATAGGGACAAGATCTTGTCTTTTGATATGCCAAATGGATATACATCGGGACAAAAGAAGCAAGCCACATCGAGAAAAATTCCCTTTTCAACATTGTTGTTCAATCCATCATAGCTTATTTGCAAGGTGTTCCAAATCTCTTCATCACCATCAAAATCCTTTCCTCTTGCCAACCTTTGTAATGCTCGTTCCCAACTTCGCAACCTCTCTTTGTTTCGAAGAAATGAACCCATCACTTTCAAGCTCAAAGGCAAGCCCTTGCAAGCTTTCACAACACGTTTGCGTAAGGCCTCAAAGTTTGGTGGCAAAGGAGCTTTACCCCAAGAAAGGTGAGTGGTGAAAAGCTTTGTTGCTGCCTTTTCATCCAACAATTGAACATCCAACCTTCCGTCTTTGTCCATCAATGATTGAATGTTATTCCATTTGCGTGTCGTGAGAATTATTGTCGTACCCTTGTTAGCTTGTTCAAAGCTAGAAGGTACAATATCATGCACTTGAGTTTCATCCTTGACGTCATCTAGGATTAAAAGAACCTTCTTTTCAACCAAGAGTTTTTTCATCATATCTTGGGCATCTCTCAAATTCATGGGTTTTTTATCATTTCCAAGTTTGGGTAATATCTTGCACAATATCTCATATGGTTCAAGATAGTTTTTGCATTCGGCAACAAAACATGATGCATGGTAGGAGGAATTCATTGCCTTGTCATCAAATATTGCCTTTGCTAGTGTGGTCTTGCCAATTCCACCCATGCCAACAATACCTACATAATTTAGTTTCAAAAGTTCTTTTGCTTTAGACAATTGAAGATCTAAATCAACACAATTGTCCTTTGAAAGAGCCAATGGTTCATCCACCTGTACAAATACAAAAGGTATCTTTTGGAAACCATAATCTCATAAAAATTGTAACCAATACTCAAAACAATGAATGATAAGTACTAAAAATAATTCCATAAATCAAACATCAATAAATGAAATCAAGAGTTAGGCTATATCATACCTTTGGGACATGGTTCCCAATGGACTTGGAATCTTTTAAGACACAAGATCCTCCCTCCAAAAAAGACCTCTTTAAAATTGTGAGCCTTTTACATATTTCAAAAAATGTTGGGCGTTGACGAGGATCTTGAGACCAACATTCTCGGATTAAGTTTGTGAGTCCTTCACAATTGTCAGGAAGATCCGGTCGGGAGGTGTGACTATGTGTTCCCAGGGGTGTTTCTCTTATTTGATTATAAAAGTCTTTTGGTAACTTCAAATGAGAGTATGGGACCTTTCCTGATAGAATCTCTGAACATATCATGGCAAATGACCACACATCAGCTTGAAATTGATACAAGGAATTCTTGCTCCCCCCTATCATTTCAGGGGACATATACCCTCGTGTTCCAATTGGACTCTTTGATGGTTCTAAAATCTCCAGAGGCTTTGGATTGCTACAAACTTCTAATTTAGAAGACCCATAATCAGTGACCTTGAATATGCGACAAGGAGCCAAGTCCTCCATAGGGATTGAACTTGACAATATGTTATCAGGTTTCAAGTCAAGATGAGCAACTTGCATGTCATGAAGGTAATTCACACCCTTTGCAATTTGGTGCATGATGTCAAGTGCAATAGGATAGGATAAAGGTTGTTTTGATTTCTTCAACACTTGAGACAAGCTTGTTTCCATCAATTCCATCACCAAATAAAGCTTGCCCATTCCATCTTCCTTAGAATTCCCATCTTTTTTTCCAATCTTTTTAAAAAATGGAATAAGACTCTTCAATATTTGAAACAATCTTAATTTCTTCAACCACATCATCAAATGCATCTCACCAATTTCTTCTTCTTCAAGACTCTCATCAATATTTTTGGTAATCCCACAACCAAAAAATTGAACAAGATTTGGATGGCTCAAACCAGCCAAGATGGCAACTTCATTTTGAGATTTAATGAGATCTCCAAGATCGCCTTCCAACACTTTGGTGGCACATACAAGGCCCAACCAATTTGATTCATACACATCTCCATAACTTCCATTACCTATTTTTTTGATTAATTTTGGTGTTTTAAAACCATCAAGAACTTCATAATCATCCAAGTCTCCACCATCAACACGATCCAAATTTTTGAGTCTCCACAATAGATGTTGCCCTATTTTGTAATTTGTTGAGACTTCTTCTTGAGGTACCTCTTCAAGCTTCTTCTTCAATTGTTGTCTATCTTCCAAGACTTGTTCATAGGTGGCTGCATCAAAATCAATAGCCAAGATATTGTTTGATTGATTCGGATGGCAAAATAAGTACAATTCTCTTGACGCATGGTAACAACACCCCAAGTCTAAAAGCAACTCACGGAAAGTCTCTTTGCTTTGGAGTTGAAATATTGTTGAAAGACACCATTGGTCTTGTTCCATGCATTGTTTCCCCAAAATCTCTACTTTTTTTTGAAGATATAACAACTCTTCAAGAACACATTGGAACTTGAGATCCTTAGTAGCACTTGAAAACATTTTGTTGATCTCCTTCATGGTTTCTATGAGCTTGCCCAAAAGATGTATGCATTGATTTTGATTCAAGACTTTTGACTTTGGAGATTCTTCCATAGCCTTCAAGCTTTTCTCAAGACTTGAGATATCATTGCAAAGTCTTTTACAATATTCCCTTTGTACTTGTAGGAAATCCTTGCCTTTCCTGTACAATATTGAAGTTCTATTGTTAATGAGATATCTTGACAAGATGTAAATTGTAAGAAAGACATTACCCTATAATATTGAATAAAGTAATCAAAACATATTTACAATTGAACCATCATTGAACATTGTCTAGTCAGACAAGGGTCTCTCTATTGAAGTTAGAATATAGATTATTATTTCAATTATTTATATAAATGTATGTCAAGACCAAAGTAAATGAAACAAGAAACTATGCCAACCACTAGGAATGCAACCAATACTAAATTCTAACATGCACTTTTTAATTGCTTATAATTACAAAATAACATTTATGCTCACCAGATGAACCAAACAAGGCCCATGAATTTCCAAAAGGTTGCCATAGTGAAGAAGGTAGCCATCCACATCAAGAAATGCCCCATTTCATCCACGAAGTGGAAGTATATACCAAAATTCTACAATAGCTGTAGAACCAAACCAATGGAAGGAGTCAAAAATTACAATCCAAATCCAGTGAAGTAACAAAGTTCCAAGAAGGTTTCAAACAACTAATATATAATACATTTTCTCCTATGGAGAGTCATATCAAATCTTTCAAGTGATTCCCATAAAAATCTAGCATCCAACAAAATGAAAAAATTCCAAGATATCCAATTAATTCATTTTTTTAAGGCACTAGACATGATCTTAGAATTATAATTTGACAATATTCAAAGAACAATTGCATTGCCCATTAAAAGAACTATAGAGAACAACATATTTGTCTATTGGAATTCAAATTGTGCACTAGAATTAGATAAGAGACACTAGTGGACTCATCAATCTAAAATTATCATCTTTCTTTTGAATGTCATTTCAACATTTAGATGTCATCACAATGAAATACAACACCATGTGATTCAAATATGTGACAATTTTGTAACTTCTTACACATATAGGAAGCACAAAAAAGAATCAAATGGGCAACACCATAGGTTAGTGGAACCAACTTTCTACAAGGATGATCTTCGGAAACTACTATATACTTCATTTCTTGCACCCTCTATGTGAATTAACCTAAAACCTCCAAGCTATGAATGCAATACTCAAAGTTGGTTTGAAAAATCCTACAAAATGATAATTTAAAATATAGAATGACTAGTGATGGAAACCGCATTTCAAACTAAAACAAAGAGGAAATTCTACATCATTACATTAGAAGTGATCAATACACTTGATCCAAAATCACATTTCCAAAATTCTCATCTCTTTCATACCATATTCATCTTCACACATCTAATAAATCCATATCCAACTCTAATAAAACAAGGATATTTGCAATTCCAATTCATTAACAAGGCCTCTACTTTTTACCAACCACTTGACACATATTTGCACTAGTTAGCATCAAGATTTTGTTTCACTAGCATGTTTATTCTCTCTAGGCCATCCTTCTCGTATACTTCAAATTCCATCTTTCAAAATTGAAATACAAACATAGTAATTGTTTACTTCATAACCAAATCTCATATTGATGACAACAACATAGCATAACCATTGATACAAATTTCTTCAAAAGCTAAACTATCTATATTTCGAACCAAACCTTGAGCTTAGAACATAAAGCTACAACAAAAATTTCTACAAATTTACCAAGGCAATATAACTTTCAACATAAAAGCAATATTCGTATGCTTTTCAAATTAATTAAATGCTAATGACTTTTTCTCCCAAAATGAAGATAATGTCTCCTAATTGGAAGGTCAAACCTATATTATTTCCCTATGTAAGGAGGTACAACATCCTAAAGCAAAGGTGCACATTCAATTCTTCAAAACAACAATAACAACAAATATTTTGAAGTAGAAATGCTCTTAAAGTCCTGTGATTCCAACTTCAAAAATTCTATATAACTATTTTGATGAGTTCAATGATACGAAAATAAAAGTGGGTTGGATGCAACTTTTATTTGTATTCAATTATATTATTAGCAAAATCAATATACCTCAAGCAATGAACACATGCTTCAAGTCAAACTCTAGATACAAACAAAGTCATTTAGCAACAAAACAAAGCTTGATAACACATACCAATTGCTATACTGATTGAGCTATAGATTCTTTGATGCCTTGTGGATCATTGAGATAAATGTCGCAATTGGTTGTATTTATGTTTTCCTCCATGTACATAGCTTACTATCCCAATCTCACAAATATGCACTCAATGAAATTTCATGTTGCAATTCCAAATGCAATGCTATCATTTTTGAGAAAATAACAAGTGCAATGCTTGACATAGAGTTTTATGGACATATCTTACCTTGTCAAGGATTAGACTTTCAATCTCAAGCCACATCCAATATCACTTGGCAAGTAGCTCCTCTGTTGTAATTGATAAGTTTAAAAATGCCTCCGCTTCTGCCCAAAGATTTTCACTTCATCAATAAGATGACAAAAAAAGATGCAAATAATTTCAAGAGAGTAATCTACCATGGTCCCTATTTCTTAATGGATAAAATCATTGACTTGCAATAGAGTCTCCAACAATATCACTCCTTAGAATGAATGAATGAATGCTTTTGGATGAAAAAACTATTTCAATTCATGTTTCATCCACATCTATCTTGGCATTGGTTGCATGATGAGTGACCCAAAAGAAATGAAATAAGAGGTCCTACTTTCACCTTGCTCTTCCCAAGATTTCACAAACAAATGTGCACACTCCTCACCAACAAATCTAGTGAGAGGTACAAATCCTTTATCTTTGCAACCGTTCCCAAGTTTACACATCCCTACAACATTGCAACAATTCATTTACTAAGTGAAATTCTAATATCTGTTTGCCAATCATGGCATACTATAGGACTCAACATATTCACCCATGAAAGAGAACAAGCACTCCCAACATATTTTTGTAGAACAACACGATGCTAATGAAGAGCAACCCAAGCATCTCCCCTCCACTAGAGTTGTTGTACAAAGAACTCCACTAGAGTTGTTGTTGCAAGCAGAACTTGTTGTACAAATGAGTCAAACACAAGAGCCTAACTACTACCCAAACTCGCAACATCTATAACAGTGCTTCCAAGATGCACAAGTCACTCACACGGTATCCCATAACGACACGCTAAAACTTGCTTGCTGAAATGCCTGCTGAAGTGCTACCCAAATCCCAACCAAATCTAAAGCAGTATTAATATCAAGGGAACGCCGCTGAGTCTCACACTTGAACACATTCCCAAAGACACACACCTTACTGCCGTGAGAATGCCAGAGAATCTGGGGTCGTCTCTCTCGCTTGTACGGCACTCCAGCGACGAAACGATGCAGCACAGAAGTACACCAGACAGGCGAGAAAAACGTCGCATGTGTGAGAGCAGGGCCTCGTCTTATCCTCCTCGTGTGCACAATAAGCTCATACGATGTAACTGCGGAGACGCCATAGCTCGAGAACTGCCAACAAACAGATGCAATAAGGACGCAGAGAGGGCAAGGGCAGAGAAAGTTGTAGAGGCAGGGGTCTGAGGAAATCGATCGGGGTCGCCAGGGTATGGCCGACCTAGGACGTTGGTGGGGTCGCTTTGGGCCGAGTGGCAGCCGCCCCACGTGAAGAACACTGTTGAACGTCAGCGAGGGGACTGTTTCCTACAGATCCGTGGGATCCGTGTGAGCCAAGGCTAAGCCTAAGCTGAGAGCTTATATTATCTGGTCTGGTGGAGTGGTGGGCCAGGGTGAATTGACCCCCTCATTGCCCCGATTGTGGATGGACAGGGGATGAGGGGGCCATTCCTTGTCCATCCATCCCCGACCTCCCTGCCTCGTCCCCCTCCGACCTCTTCTCTGCTCTCCTGCCACCTTCTCAATTTCAAACTCCAGCGTGGGATTTCTTGTTTTCAAAGCGTTTAATTTGATTCGTCCAATGTTTCCCTTCAAAACTTTGAAAATTCATTGTGCCTTACTCGCTTCATGAAGTATTAATTCCTTATGGTTTCTTTTCATACCAATTCATTCTTTCAAAATTAATAAATTCATTAAATTGAGTCCTTTGTGGCTTGTCATGTTGCATAAAAATGTAGAAATGTAATAAGAAATCGTTCTTGCTTTCATAAGTTAGTGTCAATTCACCCTAGCCAGGTGCCTAGGGGTCTGGGATGTTGGTGGGGTCGTTTTGGTGGAGTGGCAATAAGTTACTAGGGTTGGCAATATAAGTTAAGGTAAAACAGTCCTTTACAGACCTTTTATCCATTGCGGATTCCTAAGAATGATCCCATTATAGTTTTCTTTGAGTTATTGAGATTTGGGCCACATTCAATGTCTTAGTTAATTGCCTAATTGGAATGGAGTAATTAGTGACTGCAATAGGAACTTTCAATTTTTTAGTGTTAGTTCATTGTAGGAAGTGCCTTTTTCAAGTCTCTTGTGTTAGAAATATTGTGACTGCAATAGGTGAGTAAGATGAGTGTTATGGATCAGTTTTGGTTGGTTTTGGGGTAGTCTACAGGCTATGATGGGCTGAACACTTCAAAAATTCTTAACAAATTCACACTATGTCAAAAAAAATTTAGTTTCAAATGCTCTCACCATTTCTACCACTTGACTTTCTCTGGAAAAAAAAGTAGAAAATTTCAGAAATGACAAGAGGGCAAACCCCCATTTGGTCCGTAATGGGCTGTTTTACCTTAGTACCAGTAGATGTAGTGGCAGCCGCCCCACGCGAAGCGCACTGTTGAACATGGACGACGTCAGCGAGGGTCTACAGCGTGGGATCCGCATGAGCCAGGCACAGAGCTTATCTGGTCTGGGTTTTTCGAAAACGTAGGAAGTAAGCGAATTCCGTGCATGAGGGTACTGTACCTTAGAGAGGGTTACCCCGAAAAAGAATTACGGAAAACTTTGGTCCATGACATGCACCACACTTTCAGCGTCAGAGAATTTGGGTTCATGTTGCTGCAACAAATGAACAGATAAATAAATAAAAAATAATTTACAGTCTGCAGAATGGTGTACAGGACTGTACAAAGAGAGTTAAGAATTTTACTAAAATAATTCGTTCTCTAAAGGGTCTGTCTGTGCTCTTCTTGTTCTCCAATAATTAGACATTTGTTGGCAATGATGCAGCACTTCCTGCAACGAGCAAAAAACTGTGCAAAATTTCTCACAAGCCCCCTGGCTTGCAAAACCGAGTACCGAAAAAAACTGAGGCAATTTCCCGAAGGAGGAACTTACTGAGGTGAAAGTTTTTCGGAAATACCACCTCTGAGCTCTGATCATCAAGTACCACCGTCCAGTACCACCTCTGAACTTGATCCAGTGAAGATTCGATTAGAGCAAGCATGCAGAGTTTTCCAGTTCACGGTGATGTCGAGATAGTTTTGCATTTATTTGTGGAGGTCGTGATCGATGTACACAGACCGGGGCGTAGATGATCTCAATTCTTGTTGAAATCCACACTTCTTCAGAATCGAAACCATTCTAAGCTTGGCTTCTTTTTTTCTGGTGCCCTCGCTCTTCATTTTCTTTTTGTTTGACCAGGCGGTGCAACTAATGCTCTTCTTAGGGTGCTCTTCTTAGGGTACTAGAGTAATGGAACTCACTATGTAGCAATTTGGTATTAATTTTAAGCGTGTAAATGAGGTTATGCCGGAATGAAGTTTCTGTGTGATATGTCACTGCAAGATATTAACAAATTTATATCACAATCCAATTTCCTAGATTGCAACAAACCAATGATTCTGCCAGCTTAGTCCAGAAGTTGTATCTATTTCGATGTCAGAAGGAAAGTCACGTACAATATGTGGACTGGAATTATACTTGAATGTGAACAGAATTATCTGGATGTGCATGTAAATGAATGAAATGATACTGCAACAAGAACAGAGCGGACATATATATTGAGTTAAATGTGTTGCAATCGTCTTGCAGTGTTTCTAAGGTAATTATGTGCTACCAACGAATGCCGTCAAGTTATTGCCTCGAAGATCTCTGTTCGAATGTATTAATAACATGAGATTAGCAGCGTGCAGCAAGTTCGTGCAAATATGCTAATGGAGTGGAAACTTGCTCCCACCCTCACTACCAATCCTATCTTTCCCATAGACTTGGGATCCGGGCTAGCATATACTTTTCCTTCTTCTTCTTTGCCTAATATATAGAAACCAGACACACCTTCAAAGAATATATCTGCCGATTGAAAGATCAATTTGTCATCCTATGCAGACAACTTCAGTCTACTTTTCCAAACATGGAGATATGTTTGTTCACAAGAAAGTTGAAGCAGCAGAGCTACTGCCATACATGTACAACTAGATGAAAAGAGTAGTGATGGAAGAATTCATGCAGTGACGAAGATGAATGAGGTCCGAATTTTCGGAGGTGAATCTTCATGCTCTAAATTATGCTACAAATGTTCTCGTAGCAGTAAGTCCAACTTCACCAGTTGTAAGCTTAACTATTTTTACTGTAACTCTCTGGACCCTGAAAAGGAAATTTATCATAAACTTCCAAATAGAAGACTGAGATTCCAAAGAAGAGGCTACGCCATGTTGGGATGGCCTTATAACGTCTAACAGAAGCTGGAGTTCGGGATGAATGGGGCATTTCGTTGAACAAGTTAGCATCCATAACCCAAGCCTAGACTGCTGTTTTGTAACGCCCTTGTGGTACAACCGAGGGATGGATTATTTGTGCACTGAAAATACCACCTTCAGTGAGTTGGGAAGAAGTTACAGAATTCTTCAGAAATTGCACCCAGAAATCACCTTGCTAGGGCCCTCTTAAGAAGCCAGGTGCTGATGCTCTAAGGTTTGTGCACGTAAAGGAGATACTCTCCTAATTGCTACATCTACATTTGTCCGAGGTTTCAAGCTTAACCCCTCACAGCCTGAAGCCCAAACATGTGTAAAAGCATCCTTGCTTTTCAAGTGCTATAAGTCTAAATTTCAGTGAAGTATGAAAATCTCAACTGTACAATCTTGTAGTGTGCATGTTGTAGATGGTGTGAAACAAATTTGGGGTCATTTGATTGTATAGATTGAATGATTATAATGCTTTCGTGTTGAAAAAAGATGCTGTAATTTTCTTAAAAACACATTTGAAGGTGAAATTTGATTTCTAAACCTACTCAAATGAAAAAACTTTAAACTACAAAGTGATTCAAAACCTATAGACAAACACTTTTGTGAAAAAATATCATTCAATTGACTCATTATGTCTGCAAAATTGTTTTGAAATGTCAAAAAACAATGAAAAAAGTAGCAAAAAATCACATCTATGGTTGAACCTCCCTCTACTAAAATGCTTCTCAGTCCCTCATTACCTCTTAGATTGATATGAAATTTTAACCACACAACCTAGACTATTATGTGAAACTTTTCCAATAAAAATGATTGAAAATAGACCACGTGTGAAGAAGTTATAAGCGGTAGAAGTTCATTGTAATGCAAAAATGTGTGCATTTTGAACTTCAAATTGCTCCAAAAAATTCAAAACAACTTGGATTGACATGAAATTTTTTTCACAATAACTAGAAATGAAGAGTAACAAAACACAACAAATTGTTTTGAAAAAAAAACATTTTATGAAAAAGTTATAAGCCCCCGAAGTTGCAGCCATCAAAATGCAATGTGATGAACTCAAATTGAACTTGTGAACTTCGAAGGGTTCTCAAAAACTCAGTACATCTTAGATTGATCTTAAATTTTTACCAATGAAACTAGACTAATATGCGCATCTTTTCCAACAAGTTTTATTTAATTCAGACATTAGATACAAAAGTAACAGCACTCTAAATTTGACTACGAAACATTGTGAAGACACTTTTCGTCCCCTCCAACGATGAGGGGTTAACCTAGTAAGGACAATGTGGACCACAATGGTCCGATGGATGACAGAGAACTCTCACATGTGAGAAAGAAGTGCCATTGTTCATCCTTGGAATTTTGTGTAAAAAGGGGGAGGTCTTGCACAGTAGTATGACTTCCAATGATTACTTTCAGATTTTTTAAAGTAAATTATTCATACCATTTCAAAAAAGAAGATTTCCACAGTGACTAGCCCATCCTTACAGGGTTAAAATCTTGGAGTGTTGTATATAGGTGTTGCAATTAGGAGAATATCTCTTTTAAGTGCACATACCTTAAGGGTAGATCATATGTTCAAACAAGCACCCTCTAGTGTAGTCACCATGCAAAGTTTTGGAAAGAGCCTGTCCCTTTATTGTAGCTAGGATGATTATTAGAAATTCATTAAACACAGAGTTGACGTCCCAATTACAGTGCCTCTCAAACTATTTTGTAAACTTCAAATTTTGGCCATAACTAATTGAGAGGTGAGAGTTTTAAGAAAAGAATAGGAATTTTTCTTGAACAGTTATTGTGCATTGCATTCTTTTGAATTCAAGTTTCAATGACCAAATTTGGATTTTTAAAATTTCAGCAAACGTATGCCAAATCTAGAAAATTTAAATAATTCATTAGTCATGGAATTTGAATAAGTCAAATCATTAACAATTGTGTGTAACAATGCAAAGCTATAGTTATTTCCTATTATTTTACCACCAATTGATCGAATCTAAAAATTCAGAATTTGAAATTGGAATCAAAGACTTCAAATTAGGCAACAAATGTTGCAAAACACAAAATCAAGAACCCAATCTTGGGACCAAGTTTTTATATTTATCCCCTTGTGTTACCATGTTGTGTAGAAAACCACAATATCAAATTATATATACCAGATGAGCTTTAGCCCTGGCCATTCGCTTGAAGTGGTTAGCTTGGTTTATAAGATGTGGGTGCATGTTTGTACCAATGGTAATATGCTAACCTTGCTTGGCAAAGGCATTGCAGAGGTGCTACAATTGTAAAACATCTAGTTAAATTTTCTATATTGCATAAGGTGGGTAGGTTTTTATTGATTTCATCAATCATTAATCTAATATGTGTGTAGTTCAACAAACATTTGGTGCAAGTAAGGTTTGATTATTCCAAATAAGTGATTACACATGGTTTCTATTATAGGATCTTATTGGTAGTAAAAAGGGGATAAATTTCTAAATTCTCATAGAATGCATTTTGGAACTTAATATAAATTAACTTTGGATTTTCTAAAGTAGTAGAAATAAGTGTACAAAAAAGCAAGCATGAACTCTCATAAATGGAGATCTTACAATTCATGCGAGAAATCTATAGGAGTCAATTTTGAAAGAGGTCTTACTAGTTGTAGTTACCTTCTATGCACATAGCAAGTCCTATAGATGAGGGTAAAGGATCAACTTCCAAAAGGGAGCATTGTTTAGAATTAATGATCAAATTTTGAAAAATTTGAATTTATGCAGAGTCAATATTTTGATTTAGTTTGTCGAGGTTTAGGAATAAAACATTATTTACTATAGAGCACGAGTCACATTTTTTACATTTGTACCTAAGCATATTATTAGAGAGCCATCCAAAAGGCTTGCCACCCACATTTACTTTTATGTAGTGAATACTTCAAGCTCAAAATTCTTTTCATACCAAAAATAAAATCAATGTGTGTACCTCCAAAGGTTTCTCTTCATGAAGAAAAGAGAATAACCAAAATAACTACACTTAGCATGCAACATGTTTCTAAAAGTGACTTTTTAATTTTAAAATGCTTGGCCAAAATGTATCTTTTCTATTCCTACAAATTTAGGGTCAATTTTTTAGGACTCCTATTTTTTGCTATTTAAATTTGAAAAATTTATTTAAATGATCTCCAAAAATTAAATGCATGATTGGAGAATTTCAAGTATTCTTTCAACCTCCAAAAATGAAGATAGTTTGTATAATGTAGTTTAATAATATGATCTATGATCAGTTGCCTATAAAATCATATTAGGTGTGTGGTAGAAGCACCTAAATGCCACACTTGTTTTGGAACTCTTGATATGGAAGGTGCGTACAAGAAAAAATGATGTGCATGTGTTAGAAAATGGTTTAGGAAACCAACAAAATTGGTTTTGTATTTTTCCGAGCTTGTATGAATATTATACAAATTTTTGAAAAGTACTTCGCAAATACACCTACTATGGACACTAGACTAACACCAAAGTGGACATAGAAACATCTAAAAGCAACACTCTCTAAACTTGGATCAAGTGCAGGTGATTGGTTATTTCTTCAAAGAGTGACAACTTCTTGGAACCTCACGTGTCTACTTTGGAACCCCACTTTTCTACTTTGGGTTCACAAGCATTTGGATTTAGGTTGTTTTTTAGGTGTCCGTAAATGACTCCTGTTACATTTGGGTGCTTCTATCTTAATTTCTCTGACTATACACAACTTTGTAGTTCATTTGCAAAAAATTGAAATCATAGTTGGACCCAAAGTCTTCAAACATAGTGAAGAAGAGAGGGAAGCAAAATTCAGCCTAACATAAAATAAGGGCAGATTTTCAAACATACAGTAGTGAAGAAGAGAAGAAAGCAAAAAATTTACCCAAATATAAAACTAGTGTAAGGGGAGATTTTTACATTTAATATCCCATAGGGGAATTTTTCCCAATGGTCCATTCGTAACATTCTTAATTGCTTGAGAGCTGACTAAGGGTCCCGTTGCATTCCTCACAAGCAACTGTCAACTATCCTGCGCAGACCCTTCTTTTACTTTTTGAGAAAGTGGCAGGATGACGATCATTTAAAATTTGGTGAAGCATTGTATATCTACATGCATCCATCTTTTGGACCAGAAAATATTTTTCAACCATATGCATGCATTTTTTCATCCAAATTTGGGGACTTCATCCACATATATAAAATAAATAAATAAATAATAGCAAGATAAGATTACTTTTATCTAGCAAAAAATAGACCTCTATTTTGAAATGGTGCCATTTGGCCCTGTAGTGCAAAAAACAAGGGCTTGATCTTGTATAGTGCTCATGGGCTTAATTTGAATTGTTAGCCATAAATTCAACCAAGTATCTAGAAATAATTCCTTAGTTCATGGAGAAGCCAAGGAAAATTATCCTAATTTGTGGAGATACTTTGTGAAGTTGTTGTCCTATCAAATGGTTGGATTTGGTGTTACCAAAGTATTTTTCTAAAGTTACAAATGTGCAAGTATGTCAAGTGGTTGACCAAGCCAAATTGCATTGACTCTAGTTCAAAATGGGATTTGCCAAAATGAGGTTATAGATCTTAAGAACACAAAAATTTCAAAAAACCACTATGCGAAGAGAACCTCATTTCAAATCCATTCCAACAACTTTTACTCAAAAAATGACAATGTTTTGCTTGTAATCGAGTTTAGAAGGAATTTTGAAATTTTCCTTTAAAAATTTATAGAATTATACTTGTGATAGCATTGATGAATCTAATAGTATGGATGGAATCTACAACTCAGAATCTACAACTTTTTAATGTATATTCAATCCAAAATATTCTTCCAAATAGCACTTTATAATGATTTTTTTCAATTCTAAAGAAGACTCTCGACGTTTAGGGTTTTATCCCTTAAGAACGTTGAGATCCATTGTCAACTAGTCAAACTAGTGTGAGATTTTCTCATTTGGTTATTTTACTTTTTACATTCAAAATAGCCACAACAAAGACCTTGAAGTCAAAGTTGGCTATCAAACCAAATTTATCCTTTTATTTAATTGATGTATAAAATTTTGATATTTTTTTTCTTGTGGAAAAATGTATATTTTATTTATTTAGGATTTTTTTCAAAATATTTGATGGAAAAAATTATATTATTGCGATTTTTTAAAGTTACAAGAGGACATAAAATTAGAAACATTATAATATATATAAGAATAATGTGTAATTTTACCATAAATGAAGGTGAGATTCAAAAAATATTTTTTGATTGAAATTTTCAACCCATTTAAAAAAAGAAAATATGAATGAGAAACACATCATACTCACAGGTACTTCACTATACCTTGTAATCCATATATAAGTGTGTCAAAATTTTTTATTTGGGGGACTATTTAGCTATTATTTCACAATACATATGCCCCTATTTTTTTCTACTTCTACTTTTCACCCATTTTCCTACATCCTTCAGTAGTTAAAACTGAAATTTGGGGCATTTAAACATAACCTACACTTAAAACACCCCCCTACAATTTCTTGCCTAAAACGTAGCCTCACTATTTATAAGAGTCTAGAATCAATTTTTGAAACACATATTTTTAGCACTTTGAACATTTGAAGTTTATTTATATGGTGTCCAAAAAAGTGCATTCTAGAGAATCTAGATTCCCTTTTTGACTACCTACAAGAACCCATAAAAAAATTCAATATGATAATGAAAACCATGTTGAATTGCTTATTTGGACACTTTTAGGTGTAGATACCTTATATTTGTTTTTGATAAGAGTTTGGAGAGTTCTTTTGAGTAATTAACATGTAAGGATGACATAAAATGAAATTTAGCTATTATAAAAGGTTGTTTCAAGCTAGTTCCCCATGTTGAAGACCAATCATAGTTGGCTAGAATTTAAAATTATTAAAAAATTTAGATTTAAAAAAATTATATTATGAAATAAATAAAGGATTTTCATAATGCTTTTTTTTTCAAAAAAATATTATCTAATGTGGTTGTTGCTCGGCCATCTTAACATGTTGTTGTGGCCAAGTTCTCACAAACCAAGAACTTGGAGGAACTTGCATCTCTTTTCATCTAATGGACCTATCACTAAGTTTCTTTGTCAAAAATGATCTAATTTTTGGACCAATAAGTGCATTCTTCATTTTCACAGTAATCTTGAATATCATCCGTTGGCCACTTTTGACCTCATTGTCTTTCTAGTATTATGATTATTGCACCTACTTTTGATCCTTTTTTTAAACTAATTTTCACAAATTCTTGATTGAATCATGTTTGCATATGCCTATTTTTAGTAGTTTGAAAATTTATAGTTTATTATTATATTTTGAAATTTGGAACAAGACAAGAAATCCCTCCTCATGTAGATGATAAATAGAATGGGATTCCAAAGCATAAAGAGATGGAAGACAAAGAACCCACACCCACAAACAACAAGCTAACCATTGATATATGTAATTGGATTTTTATGAAGCCAAATCATGTTAATCCTTAAACGCCTTATTGGTGACTGTGGAAATCATTACTTTTGGAATTGTGAGACATCATTTACTTTTAAAAAAACCAAAAATATTTATTGGGAATCAAACTAGTATAGAAGATCTATCCTTTCCACCCCTAATTATGAGGATGAATAGTTGCACCTCTATCCTACATAGGAGAATTTGTTGTCATTCATTAGACAAAAAACGTTTGTTGTGTTGTTATGGATTAAAGTTCTTGTGGGAACAAATTGACTTAATCTTTAAAGTCAAATTCCATTTCAAAATTGAAATATAAACAATGTAGTCATTGTTTCATTATAACCATATCTCATATTAATGACAACAAACTAGCATAATCATTGATTTAAATTTCTTCAAAAGCAAAATTATCAACATATCAAACCAAAGCTCAAACTTGGGACAAAAAGTTGCAACAAAAATTTCTACCAATTTTGGAGGGCAATATAACCTTCAACAAACAATAGTGTTCTTTTCAAATTAATCAAATGGTAATGACTTTCTTTCCCAAAATGACAAACACCTCATAACTTGTATTTCATGCTACAAAAATCTAAAACATATGAATAAAGCTAAAAAAGATTAGTAGTCAATTCCCGTTGTTCCATTTGTGTTGATGTCACTTAATTGGAAGGTCAAACATGTGTTATTTCCTTATCTAAAGAAGTATGACATCTTAAAACAAAGGTGCATATTGGATTCTTCAGTATACCAACAACAAACATTTCAAAGTAGAAATGCTCTTAAAGTCATGTGATTGCAACTTCTAAAAATTTGGAACTATTCCAATGACTTAGACTTTCAAGTAGATCATTGAGATAAATGTTGCAATTTGTAGTATCTATGTTATCCACCATGTAAATAACTCACTATCCCCAATCTCACAAATATGTACTCAATAAAATTCCATATTGCAATTCTAAATGCAATGCCATTTTTTTGGAGAAAGTTAGAAGGTGATTGTAAGAAACACTTATCCTATTTTGCATTACACATTGCATATTGATATGCTTTTTGGCCATAACTTTTGTGTTTTGACTCTAAATGACTTAAGATTTTTAGGGAAGGTACTCATGACTATTATAGACCTTACCTAATTTTTTGTAATTTTCAAAAATATTATACTATCCAAAAATAGAGCCCGATTCAATGTCACACTTGCCAAATTGGAGGTTATAGTACTATTTAGAATCCAAATACACGAATTTTGAGCTGAAATTTTGAGGAGATGGTCTTCTAGTAGACTTACAACTAATGGCCGAAGGAATTTTTAAAATAAGTAATCTTATGTGGTGTTGAAGTCTACAAAGTAAGCTTCTTTTTGCTTGCATTTTGAAACATATAAAATATTATTTTCGTGGTTCTTTTGGTGAATGGCCATCTCCATAGAGTTGTCACAAATGGCCAGTTTTTATTTTGTGTATTTTTGGATTTTTACTATTTTTTCCTAATTAAAACATCAAGGTATGTATTTTCTTAAGATTTGGCACTTTTCTAGCTCTCCTACTTAGAGAATTTTTCTATGCAATTCTTTTCATGGGTACCTTCACCTTAAAGGTATATACATTATTCATATTTTTTTAATTAAAAAAAAATTAGTTTTCTAGTTTTAAAGTACTCCCGAAAAAATCATGAATACTATTGAAAAAGCAACAAATAGGATAGGTGTTTCTTGCAATCACCCTACAACTAAAGTGCAATGCTTGACATAGAGTTTTTAGGACATATCTTACCTTATAAATGATAAGACTTTCAATCTCAAGCCACGTCAAAGATCACTTGGCAAGTAGCTCCTTCTTTGTAATTGATAAATTTAGAAATGCCTTCCCTTCTCCCCAAAGACTTTCTTTTCACCAATAATATGCTAAAAAAAGATACAAAGAATTTCAAGGGAATAATTTGCCATGGACTATTGTTTTTTAGAGGATGAAATTGTTGACTTGCAACAAAGTCTCCAACAATATTGCTCCTTTGAATGAATGAATGAATGAATGAATGAATGCTTCAGATGAAAAAACTATTTTAGTTCATGTTTCATCCACATCTACAATGGTAAATTGTTGCATCATGAGTGACCCAAATAAATGAAATAAGAAGCCCCACTTTCACCACCACTCTTCCCAAGAATTCACAACCAAATGCATAAAGAAATATCAATGTGCACACTCCTCACCAACAAATCTAGTGAGAGGTGTAAATCCTTCATCTTTGCAACCGTTTTCAAGTTTACACATCCCTGCAACATTGCAAGTGCCAGGGCTTTTTTTTTGGACTAGTGTCCCCTGTGCTGGCTTCACTGCACATGCCAGATTTTGGAGGGACAGATTCACATTGGTCAGATTCTGACAGATTTGGCGAAATTTCGCCAGAAAAAAAAGCCCTGATTGCAACTATTCATTTACTGAGTCAAATTCTTGTATCAATTTGCCAATTATTGCATACTGTAGGAATCATTATGAGACATACTGTATTCTGTATATTCACCCAGGAAGAGCACCGGCACTCTACTGACACTTTTTTGTGGAACAGCAACACGATGGTAATGAAGAGACTCCAATATCTCCCCTTGAGCTGGTGTACAACTACAAGCAGAGCCTGTTGTAGGCTACTAAACCCAATTGCAACACAGGAGCCAAACACAAGAACCTAACAAAACTAGTAACAGGGCTTCCAAGATGCAAAAGTCACTCACACGGTATCCCAAAACGATACCCTAAGACTTGCTGAAATACTTGTTGAAGTGCCACCCAAACCCAACCAAATCTGAAGCAGTATGATCAAGGGAACTCCGCTCAGTCTCACACTTGAACACATTCCCAAGGATACACACCTTACTGCCGTGAGGATCCAAGAGCATCTGGGTCATCTCTCTCGCTTGTACGACACTCCAGCGACGAAATGAAAGCAGTGCTTCGATCGTCTTATACTCCTTGTATGCATAGGCTCATACGATGTAGCTGCGGAGACGCCGTAGCTTGAGAACTGTCAACAAACAGACGCAATAAGGATGCAGAGAGGGCAAGGGTAGAAAGTTGTAGAGGCTGGGGTCTGGGGAAATCGATCGGCGTCGCCAGTGAATGGCCGACCGGGTGCCTGGGAGTCCGGGACGTTGGTGGGGTCGTTTTGGGCAGGAGAGTGGCAATACTGGGTTGGTAACAGTACCAGTACTGTAGTGGGCAGCCGCCCCACGTGAAGGACACAGTTGAAGGTGGATGACGTCAGCGAGGGGACTGTTTCCTACAGCTTGGGGATCCTTGTGGGCTAGAGCTTAACTGGTCTGGTGGTATTTTCGAAAATGTAGGAACGAAGCTAATTCTGTCGACGAGGGTACTGTAACTCAAGAGAGTATTTACCCCGAAAAGAATCATGGAAAACTTTGGTGGGCGTCGTCTCCTCTACCTGAGAGGTACATCCCGGCTACCACCAATTTTAGTGTCCGTGAGCAACCGTGCAGTCTACAATAGTCTAAGTAGAGCCCTGCGTGCTCCGATTGGTACATAAGTTCCCTCTCCGGTCAGGTTGCTTTACGGCCTCAACCTGGCCGGCCGGGGTGGATTGACGGCCAGGGAGAATTGACCCCCTCATTGCCCCAGTGAAGGGTAATTGTAAAAAAATTCCCCCTATTTTGTGCCTCATTTTCTGGTATTTCTTCATCACACTTGACTAATTTGGGACCTTTGATTGCAAATATGAATTCAAAATTTGCAAATTTTATCATGTGTTGCAAATAAAAAAATTCAGTGCTTAAACTGTGGGGCAATGAGGGGGTCAATTCACCCTGGCCGTGGATTGACCCCCTCGCTCATCCCCCAAAGTCAATCCAGGGGTGCATGTAGAAAAAAAGCCCCCCTATTTTGTGCTTCATTAGTTTATCTTCTGGACATCTCCTACTGTAGCTAATTTGGGGCCTCTGATTGCAAATTTTGAATTCGTATTTGCAATCAGAGGCCCCAAATTAGATGGTAGAGGTATAGAAGGTAAATTAATGAAGCACAAAATAGGTTATTTTTTTTTAACATGCACTCCTAGATTGACTTGGGGGACTAGCAAGGGGTCGGTTCCCCCCGGGCCCTCAACCTGCCTTATCTTGTGAAATAGGTAAGTTAGGTTGTACTAGAGTGAAACCCATTGTTTTTCATTAAGGAGATCCAGTCACTTCTCACGAAAAATGATCTAATGTTAATATTTAAGTCGGCCCCATGATTTGTCCTTTCTGACTTTTTCACTCATCCCACATTTTGTCGCTATTTCAGGAATGAAAAGCGATGGATTTTGCAGTAGTGTTGTTATTATGCAATGTGTTATCATCACATTGTAGACTGGTATTAATTCATAGTACATGATTAGGGAAAGAGTATTGAGGCTCTCTGAGAAAATAAATTGTTCTCAGGATTTTCTGCTAGGGTGAACTCTCCGTGATCGAGTTTGCAATGTCTTATCGCACTTGAATAGCGAAAATTTGTGTCATTAGCTAATTCCGTCGATGAGGGTACTGTACCTCAGAGAGGGTTAACCCGAAAAAGAAATACAGAAAACTTTTGTCCATGTTTTGCACCATGCTATCAGCGTCACAGAATTTGGGTCATGTCACTGCAACAAATGAAGAGAAAAATAATATAAAAAAATATTATACTGTCTGCAGAATGGTGTACAGTACATAGAGAGATAGGAATTTTACTCAAATAACTAGTTCCCTAAAGAGTCTGACTTACTCTGTGCTCATGTCGTTCTCCAAAAATTAGACATTTGTTGGCAATGATGCAGCGCTTCCTGCAACCAGTAAAAAACTGTGCAAAATTTTTGACATACAATAGGCGAAAGTATGGGCTTTTCTACCACCACCAAGTACTTTTGAAATTCCTCGACCAAGACAAGTGGAATATCTTCCAAACCCGCATGAAACAAAATGCATGAGGCAATTTCCCGACGAGCAGGGACTTATTGAGGTGAATTTTTTTAGGTAATACCACCTCTGAGCTCTGATCATCGAGTACCATCGTCGAGTACCACCTCTGAACTTGATCCAGGAGAGATTTGATTAGAGCACGCATGCAGAGTTTTCCAGTTCAAGGTTATGTCGAGGTAATTTTGCATTTGTTTGGGGAGGTCGTGGTCGCTGTAAACACACCGGCGCATAGATGATCTCAATTCTTGTTGAAGTCCACACTTCTTCAGAATCGAAAACCATTCTAAGCTTGGCGGCTTTTTTCACTCTTCGCATTCTTTTTGTTTGACCCGGCGGTGCAACTATTGCTCTTCCTAGGGTGCTCTTCCTAGTAAGGGTACTAGAGTAATGGAACTCGCAATGTAGCAATTTGGTTTTAATCTTAAGCGTTTAAATGAGGTCATGCCGGAATGAAGTTTCTGTGTGATATGTCACTGCAAGATATTAACAAATTTGTATTACAATCCAATTTACAAGTCTACAACAAACCAATGATTCTAGTGCTACTTTAGTCCAAAAGTTGCATCTATTTTGGTTTCAGAGGGAAAGTCACGTACAACATGTGGACTTGAATACTTGAATGTGAACAGAATCTTACAGTGTTTCTAAGGTAATTATGTGCAACCAAGGAATGCCGTCAAGTTCTTGCGTCGAAGATCTGTGTTATAATGTATTCATAACATAAGATTAGCTAGCAGTGCACAGCAAGTTCGTGCAAGTATGCCAATTGAGTGGAAACTTGCTCCCACCCTCACTACCAACACTACCCTTCCCATAAAGTAGAAGCACTTAAATGTGACACTTATTTCAGATATCTTGATATGGAAGGTGTGTATAGGAAAAAATGATGTGTATGTGTTTGGAAATGGTTTAGGAAACCTACAAAATTGAGTTTCATATTTTTTTGAGCTTATATGAATATTATAGGAATTTTTGAAAACAACTTCATAGATGCACCTACTATGGACACTAGACTAACACTAAAATGGACATGAAAATGCCCCAAAGTGACACACTCTAAACTTGAATTGGCTACTTCTTGGAAGAGTGACAACTTCGTGAAACTCCACCTATCTACTTTAGAACCCAACTTGTCTACTTTGGGTCCACAAGCCCTTGGATGTAGGTTTTTCTTAAGATGTCCGTGAACAACTTGTATTACATCGTTACAAGAAAATTGAATCCATTAAGGGGCTTTGAGTTTTCTTATTAATTTTAGTACTACTTAAAGTGAGTATGAGGTTGTCCACACCCTCATTAGTGTCACCACATAGGACCACTAAAATTGATAGTAGCCACTTGGCATGTGGAAATTGGTGGGAGCCCATCCTCCATGACTAAACCAAAAAATCTTGAAGATATGTTGGGTAATCATGAGAAAGATTTGAGCCCATCATGCAAATCTTGGCCAATTAGTGTATTTAGAAGGCTCTTTCCCATCCAAATTTTTGCATTACCAAGCGGCTTCTTCTTGGGTTCAATTTTTTTCTAATGAGTTTGGTGTTTCTACCTTACAAACTTAGGATCTGGACTAGCATGTACTTTTCCCTCTTCATCTTTGCCTAATATATAGAAACTAGACACACCTTCGAAGACTATATATGCCAATTGAAAGATCATTTTTTTATCCTATGTAGTACACGCCAGCCATTAGAAAAAATATGAACCTTGTAAGGGGTTGTGAGTCCCGGACAGTAGGGAATGGCCAGAAAAAAAAATTCGAAAAAAAATAAAAAATAAAAAATATTTTTAAAAATATTTTTTTTCCCAGCCAACGATTTGCAAATCCTCTTTCAGCTGAGACAGTTAAATTTAAATTATTAAAAGATTATTTAAAAAATTAATTAAAACATGAATTTTAAAATAAATTCAAAATTACAAAATTGAGAGGTCTGATGTGGCATTAGTGCGACCACGTCAGATTGCTGTTATTATTTTAATATTATTTTATTATTTTATTATTTTAAAATATTTTTTAATTGAAAGATATAATTTTTTTTTAATTAAAAAAAAAATTAATATTTTTTTATTGTGACATTATTCATCATTGATGATGAATAGTGACCACTATTCCTCAAAGGGGCTGTGCGTTCCTTTGAGGGGAACTTCTCAAAGGGAAGTAGCTCCTTTGAGGGCTGAAATTTTTTCTAATGCTTTTATTTTTCCAAACATTGAAATATGCTTGTTCACAAATAAGTTGAAGCAATAGAGTACTACAATATATGTGCAACTAGATGAAAATAGTAGTGATGAAAGAATTCATCCAGTGACAAAGATAAATGAGGACAATTTTGGAGTTGGGATGAACCAACCCCTCACTCATCCCCAAGCTAGGAAAAACCCTATTATTTTTTATTTTCCACACATGATAAAAATTGCAAATTTAGAATCCGTATTTGCAATTAGAGGCCCCAAATTAGTTAGGAGAGGCATAGATGATAAATTAATGAAGTACAAAATAGAGGGTCATTTTTTTTACATGCACCCCTGGATTGACTTAGGGAGATGAGCGAGGGTCAATTCACCCTAGCCAATTTTTAGAGGTGAATCTTCTTGCTCTAAATTATGACTAGGGTGAATTGACCCCTTCATTGCCATGCTTCAAATGGAGGGATGGATAGAAGGGTGCCATTTGCCATCCCCCAAAGATAATCTTAGCCTCCTCCCCTTCCCGCCTACTCCCTCGTACTTGCTCCGGATTTTGCTCCTTGACTAGCCTTGCAATCCTTCTAAGGTGAAACAACCTATTATGGACCTTTTACCCATTGCGGACTCCTAAGAATGACCCTACTATAGTTTTCTTTTAGTTATTGAGATTTGGGCCACATTCAATGTCTTAGCTAATTGGAATGGAGTAATTAGTGACTATAATAGGAACTTTCAGTTTTTTAGTGTTAGTTCATTGTAGGAAGTGCCTTTTTCAAGTCTTCTATGTTAAAAAATATTGTGACCGCAATAGGTGAGTAAGATAAGTGTTATGGATCAATTTTGGTTGGTTTTGGGGTAGTCTACAAACTCTTCTAGGCTATAATGGGTTGAATACTTCAAAAATTCATAACAAATTCACACTTTGCTAAAAAAATCTAGTTTCAAATCACTACAAGAAAACAGGGTTATAAATGGCTACAAACAAATGAATGCATGTCCAGTTTCACTAGAAAATGACTATGAATTCTATAAATGCACCAAAGTCTTATTATCCTCAATGTCCGAGTCATTCTGAAGTCATTGATCACGATTGGTGGATGGAGTCATGACAGAGTGTGATATGAATCATGGACATTTGTTCAAAATGGCGTCAACAAGACTATGAGAAAAGTGGAGTATCCTACATGGATGCCAAAGTCATTAACGACAACTAAGTTGTCATTGACTGCAACTACCAATGACTATTTCGCGACTTCAAAATGACTTTAGGTTGGAAGGAGGTCTCCTTGTATTTTTGCAGAAAGTATGGGAAGGGCATAGGGCTACTCGGGACAACATTTATGAAGGTGTATTGGTATGTGACCATAGCGTGACTACTACATGACTCTAATACAACTATAACATTTGTTTTTTGGCAAGCTATGACTTTTTGTACAACTTAAAGACAAGTAGGGCAGTTTGTTGATATGGACTTCAATCACTCTCTGATGACTACAATGCGACTACCAAGGTAGCAAAAAGGCATGCCAAGCCATTAGGCTATACAAACACGTGTCACTTGGCATCACTACAATCTCACTCTAATGTCCCTTCAACACACCATGTGGGCCTATAAGAATGTGATTTTTAGGCCGAATTCTTCTTGCATTGGTAAGAGCAGGTATCCCTAGTGGGTCAAGAGAAAGATTCAGAGTGCACACAATATATGACTACACAACATATTCTGCTTTCTTTCTTTTGTTAGTGCTCTACAAACAAAAGTTTTTTTTGGTATCATGACACGTTTATTTTGCACATATGCCGAAAGCAAACAACAACTCTATATTGAAATAGCTACTTCAATGTCCTCTAAGGTTAAGGTAGATGTGCCAATGACCACACACACAAAGTTCAAATCCTTTTCCACAATGTCGTGGGAACTGGCAAGCTCTAAAACTTGGCACGATTATGAAATACCTTGTTAACATTTAGTCATTCACTTCCAAAAAAATCATGCAAAAAGGTTTCTTTTTGCAAAATCTGTTGCAACTTAAGTGTAATAAGCTAAAAAATTAGTGAAAAAAGGCTTCCAGCCTTTCACATCACAGTGTGCGGTGCTTGTGTGGTGGTGCAAAATGGCGTTTCCATAGAGTTCTTCAAATTGAGCGGTGATTGTCTAGTGAGTGTCCAGTTAAACGCTATGTGCGGTAGTTGGCACATCTACCTTAGATGGCATGACTACGCTACTTCTACGGTATCACTTTTGAATGATTGATTGCGACTTGGGGAGAGAATCTTTAGGGCAAGTATTTATATGTGACTATTATATAAAAAAATGAAGACCTTCCAATATACTTTCTGGCTATGTTGTTCACATAGAACCTCATTGAAATCAAACCAGCTCGTCAGCAAACCGAATCAAAAGATGCCAAGCAACTAAAATAGCACATACATGTGATGTTCTAGTCAACTAAGATCTTTTTCTTTGAATTCATGCATTGTCGGTGGCTGGCCTTTCCATTTGTTGGTGTATCTTGTCTTTATCCTCAACGTCCATTTCTATGATTTGCTTAAACTCCTATTGATATGCCAATGATGATTTCTAGAAACTTGGGCCATTGTCATTACACTACTTTTGAATAATTCATATAATTCACATTTGAATGACGAGGGTCCCAACAAACATACACTAAAGTATTTAGATGGAATCAACAATAGTTGTTGAGTCCCATTTCTCCTTTACACAGATGACAACATTGCAACTCCGGTGCCACTATAGAATGACTTCCTTCAACCACCAAATGACTACTCATAAGTCTTGGACTACTGTGCACCTACTCTACTACTACTTGAGCACCTTATATACTTTGATTCATTATGCAATTTGCAAACATCTTGTATAGCCATTATCACACTTTCCTTATATGAAGTGAGGAGACCTAAGACAACTACATACTTCCTTATTTTAGGGAAGTTGAATAGGTGACCCTAGTACTCATCATCTTCTAATCTATTGTAATCCCTGTTGCAAATTTGTCTATAACTTTTGATTTGAGTCAGAAAATCTAAAACGAATTTTTGGAGATGAAAGTGAGATTGATTTTCCAACTTTTATTAGTACAAGTGTTTTTAAAAAAAATTAATCTACTATGCCTCAATGAGGTCTAAAATTTTACTTATAACACAATTCCTATGTTTTAAATATCCCACATGGTTTGTCTTTCTTACTACTGTCCCACTTCTATAAAACACTTGTCATTTCATCCTTCCACACTCACTTACTAATTGGCTCTAGAAGCCATCTTACACATATGGCATTTGGTGTATTGTATATGGTGCATTGTGTATGACATATGGTGTATTGTTGTAGAATTTTGAATATACTCATGTGACTACAAAATGACTAGTCTCTGTGCAATTGTCATTACACTCTTTTTTGTACACATAGCCATAAATTGAAAATGATGGGAAAATGACTTTTGATGAACTTAGAGATAAACTTGAACCCTAAATCCATACCACTTGAGAATAGCTATGGAATGACTTGCCACGCGGTAGTTGACCTAGATGATGCAAAGATTCCATTACAACTTTTGAATGACTACATAATGACTTCACAATGACTAATACATGACTATGATATGGATGTCCACATCAACAGTGCTCAGACTCCATCGCGACTACAAAATGACTGCATAATTGGTTGACATGGATGTCCATGTCAGCAAAAAATCCTTTGATGATGGACAACTATCCAATCCTTCTTGAAAATTTGCTTACAAGTCCACCTCATTAGCCACATAGATCCTCTCATCCATTCTTCATCCAAGGCTGAAATGGATGGTGATAATAGAAATTCAGTCATTTAAAGAATGACTTGTCCACAATCACTACAAGGCCTCAAGTCGTTCTGTAGTCATTTTTGTCCAAAATGATTGTTTTGCAGTCATTCTTTGAAGTCATTTATACCCCAATTTCTTGTAGTGAATGCTCTCGCCATTTCTATCACTTGTCTTTCTCTGGAAAGAAAAGTAGAAAATTTCAGAAATGACCAGAAGGCAAACCCCGCATTTGGTCCATAATGGGTTGTTTTACCTTACTTTCTTGCCTGGAGCTCACCATATTTTGCCATTTGTCTTTTCCTAACGCATGAATTATCTTTTAGAATTTTTGCTAATATTTCTCGTTAATACTAGTAGAATGTAGATATTTGAAAGAAGCAAAGCTACAAGAATAATGGTGAAGAACCTTGAGTATCTAGTGCAAGAAATGTATTTAAGGAAAGTCATGACTCATGAACAAACAAGACTGAAATTAGGGTTTGGGAAAGTTGCAACTTCATAATTCGAAGGAGGTGGATTATTACTTCTAAAGAAGTGGTGGAATGGGAATTTGCACACTTACAAGATTGTGAGCTTTCATGAAATATTTGTAACTAGTTTCATTGAAATATGATGCAATTTGTCTTAAAGCTTGCAAGGAGTTTGGAACTAAACCCTAAATTTGAAATTTATTCTTGATAGAGCTTTCCATCCCCAATTTGTCTTGCACTCATGTCTCCACCCAAAATTCTTTCTTTATGAAGATGGGTTCAGGTCGGTTTAGGATGCAAATGTTTGAAGTTGAGTGTTTGCCATGTTGCAATGGAAGGAGGGCCATTAACACAATCACAAAAGAAATACTCCATTAGAATCTAATTAGAAGATGACCTTTGAATGTATTGATGCAATTGATTGAAGCCGTTTCAAGTGCTCCATTTGAATCTGCATTTTACCTTCTTTAATTTGATTATTTCTAGGACAACTTTGAATACGAACTACTCATAGTCAAATACTTTGAATATGTTGACAAACGTGCTCCACTCAAAGATAGTGTGGCAAGTGTTCAGGATGTTACAAGTTGTCATTTTTTCAAAAGTTCAAATATATAAATGAGGCTTGAGTTGCACCTAGTTTTGTTTTTCCACTCAGAAATGGAGCTTATGTCTTAGCAATTGCTTCCATTTGATTGGAACGGATGAGTGGTGGATTTTTTGGCATTCTATTGTTGATTTTGCTGATCCAGTTTCACAGTAAGTGCTGGTGGACGCAACATATTGCTCTGGGTTGACTTGTCAGTGTATTTTCAAAACTATAAGAGATAATTAGGCTGTTGACTTCACTTCGAGCAGTTGTATTGGCTATGGTAAGAGCTCCTTCTATATTTCAAAATCCAGGACGTTGAAGAAATCTCAGCATTTTACTTCTCTCAAGTTTGAGACTTTACGCAACGAGGAACACTCACTGATGCCCTATATATTTATTACAACTTTACACAACGTGCCAGTCTCAACAATTGCGTGCAAATTTTATTAACTCATGATTGAGGCAGCCAGAACACGAAATGCAGACACTGGTAGGGTTAGTTTTTTCGTCAACTCCTTTGTCACGGCACTCGATCAACCCTATCTAGTGACACTCTGAATTGAAAGTTTCATGAATAACCTCAGAATTTGTCATGTACACATCTCGTTGAAGAAATCTCAGCATTTTCCTTTGAAAAAACGGGGTCATCAAACAAAAATTCTTTTCACATAAATTTGAAGCAGCAGACAATAAATGGAAATAGTCAACAACAACACCAGTCTACTACTGCCGATCTTGAAAGTATAACCGCGATCTACTACTACAAGTTGTGAAGGCCAGAGAGAAGTTTGATGTACGTGTCTCACCATGACATGAGCCTCAGATCCAGCTTTGACGGAGGATCCCTAAGATTGAAGCAACTCTCCTTGTTATCATCCAAATGCAATGGTTTTCCGAGATCTGAGTCAGACGCGGAGGACTTTGTTCTGGATTCCAGCCGCTTCAAGATCAATACGAGCCAGATCTGGAATTTTCATCAACACGGCGCTTCTTCGATTCTTTAACAATCAACTACAATACTGAAGCAAAACACTACGGTTACTAACAACATCGAAGTCCACATAACATGAGAAACCTAAGCCACCATCAACGACACCGATAACAACACACGAAACAACAATCCGGAAGATGAGGTTTTTAGGAAGGCGGTAGGAGCAGGTTGGAAGCGGACAAGTTGGAGCGGAAGGTGGTAGACCAACTGTGCCAGTTGGACAGGAGCAGACCCCCTCATCCCCATCCTTCATCCATCCAAAGCAGGGCAATCAGGGGGTCAATTGACTCAATTCACCCTGGCCCTAAATTATGCTACAAATGTTCTCATAGCAGTGAGTTCAACTTCACCAGTTGTAAGCTGAACTACCTTAACCCCTAATGGACTGAGGCACATTTCGGGCAGAAATTGTCAAAACTGCCACTTTTTAGGGCAGCAAGAAAAAAATGAAAAAAAAAGTTTTTTTTTTCAAAATTCAACCATACAAATTTGTACTAGACTTCTTTGGGGAACATATGGAAAAAATTTAGAAACTTTGACTGCACGGATTGAAAGATTATAACGTTTGAAGTTAGGTGAAAAAAAAATTTCCAACCTTGCCCAATAGGGACTAAAAACTTTAACTCCTTCTAGAATGAGATTCTTACACTAAACATGGTTATTTATTTTAACATTTGCATCTTGTATCATGTAAGCTACACACCTGCCAAATTTCAAAATCATAGGAAGAGTTTTGCACATGTTGCCTAGAGCTACCCGAATTGCCTACAAAGTTTAGGGTTGCATAACTTTTGATCTAGGCACGAGATTGGGAAAAAGAATTAGATTTTCAGGAAGGGGGTACATAGTTACACATTATGTCCGAATTTCAAAAACATTTGACCAAAAATGACTTCATAGAAACCTACCCAAGATTTCTTCTGTACATTGAACGGACACTTGGTCCTTTAGGGGTTAATATCTTCACTATAATTGTCTGGACCCTGAGAAGGAAACTTATCATGAACTTCCAAATAGAAGACGGTTGAGATTTCCAAGAAGATGCCATATATGTGATGTTTGGAATGCCCTAACTTGTGGTCCAACTAAGGCAAGATGGATTGTTTGTGCAATAGGTAAGGTAGTGTCGCGCCCCTTAGTGACACTTACCACCTTAAGCTCACTTTCCAAACACTTAGCACCTTAGTGCCACTAAGGTTCACGCTCTCCTAACACTGCACATGCCACGCACCCACAATGTTAGGTTCCAACCCAAGTCACGGGGTTCTCCATTCCTCCGTGACTCCCAATCCTTTCCTTCTAATCCTTAACTCCCACAAGACACCGGGCATGTCATTTGATGACATGGGGCGGAACTTCCATTGATGTCCAAGCAATCGGTGAGGCACTACTCCCACCGGTGCTAACCGCCCTTGAATGGGACCCAACTCCCCACTAGGCCCAACCCAACTCATTTCGGGACTCACTAATCGGGACTCACCCAACGGGACTCACACCATGGCCTAGTGTAGAGTGGGACACCACCCAACCGGTATCAAGGAGTGCACAAGCACTCCATGGTAACACACAAGTGGTGGTGAGGCTCCAACACTAACCTCACCACCCGGGGCCACTTAGGCTCACCATGGCACCATCCGGGAGTGAGGAGGGAGACCACCCCTCCTCATAGTACTCTCTGCGGGATTCGGCAGCCCCCCCCCTACTAGAGGTCACCGGGAACCCCCAAGATGCACCCCATCTTGGAAGACCACCCATTTCTCCCGATTCGCGCTACTTTGGGACTCCTGAACTTCCACCCGACATAACTTTGCGGTCCGGGATCCAAATCGCACATGCGACCCCATTTTCGACATCTACGCGACGCGTAGATGCCGATGGACTACTCACTTGCGCCATTCGGACAAGTACTCGCAAAAATATCGCCCTCCAAAGATTCGGGACACTCCCGCCGCGGCCGGGACACTCCCGGCGCGGCCAGAGCACTCCCGGCGCGACCAGGGCGCTCCCGGCGCGACCGGGACACCCCCAACTTTGAACGCCCATAACTTTTGACTCGCAAGTCCAAATCACGCGTTCTTTGGACGGCTAGAAGCGTCTTCTCAAGACCTTTCCAAGCATGTATCACACGCCCTTAAATTCATCCGGATCAGAGCGCTACATCGCTCTGATCGCTCGGGACTCCTAGTCCCCTTCACCTCATCTCTTGCAAGGCTTGAGGAGTCACCCCCAATGTCCCCCTTGCTCACCAAGGTGGCACGGGCACGCCTTGTGATGAGGGTCGTGACAGGTAGACAAGCCTCTTACCACCCTGATTTGTAATCTGCCTATGTTGGGGCCAATTCCAAGAAGGGAAAATATTTTTTACAGGTGTGTGCTTGTTTTATGAGTCAAACCCAAGTGGAATTATGATTTTCCAATCAAAATTGTAATTTCTATGAATTTATGAAGTGGTCTACTCTGAAGTGACAAAACCACCTACAGATGAGAGTCATAAATGTCCTAGAAACAACCTATAACCCCCATTTCATTTATCTTTTAGCATTTGGAGAGCGACCACTAAAAAAGTGACACGATATCCTTAATGACATTAATTCTCTGAGTTTGTCAGAATCTAAGACAGAGTTGACTAATTTCTGGAGAGATTTTGATGCTTGAATGGACAAAATCAGGGCTTTTTTTTGGTGAAATTTCGTTAGATTTGTCAAAATTTGACCACTATGAATCTGTCCCTCCAAAATCTAGCATGTGCAGTGAAGCCAACACAGGGGACACTTGTCCAAAAGAAAAGGCCTACACAAAATTGGAGCCAAATATAGGCAACAAAATTAGGATGCGGACGGAATTGGGTTGGTCCACCTTATGTTACGAGGGGAGACACTGGAAATACCGCCTTCACTAAGTTCAGAAGAAGTTAGAAAAATTCTTAGGAAATTACAACTAGAAATCACCTTGCTAGTGGCCTCTTAACCTCTAAGTGTCTAACCAACTAAGGTAAAACAATCCATTGTGGTCAGAATTTGGAGTTTGGCCTCACACTATGGTTGAAATTTTCAAATTTTTTCCCACTTAAAGACAAGTGTGAGAAACAGCAAGTGCAATTGAGATTATATTTTTTTCGACAAAGTATGAATTTGCTAGGAATTTTTGAAGTGTTCAGTGCATTATGGCCTAAAAGAGTCTGTAGGCTACCCCATAATCAACAAAATCTGAATCCATAATGCTCATCTTACTACCTAATGCAATCACAATATTGTCTAACATGGAAGGCCTAAAAAGTCAATTCTTACAATTAATTACACATTGAAAAGTAGGGAGTTCCTATTGAGGTCACTATCCACTCCATTACTGTCATGTAAGACATTGATTGTGGCCCAAATCTCACATATCGGAAAAAAACACAATGGGGTGACTTCTTAGGTGACCACTATGGGTCATTTGACCGCAATGGGTTGTTTTACCTTATATATGGTCATTGTAAAATTTCAAGCTCATTTTGGTATGGGCAATTTAAATCCTCTGTTTAAAAAACAATTATGGGCAATTTTGAAGGTTAACTATTGAAAACTTTTATTTTTCACTAATGAAGATAAACATTTGATTTTTGAGAGGTCTTCAAAGACATATATGTACCATAAATGGAGAATAAAGATTATGAATTATACTTCATTTCTTGGCTTTGAGCAAAGTTTGCTAATTTCACTTGATTTGAGATCTAAAAAATTGTACTTATCCATTTGCTTTGGAAATGGTCCCAAATGAAGAATAAATTAATTTCATAATTTTCACCATTGAAAATTTAAACATGCTAATGTTGATTTGGAGTTATTTGCAATATCTACTTAATAAAAAAATTGCATTTCAACCATTGCAAGGTGGATTGTGTAATGAGTTTGATAGCTCCTCATTTCGACTTAAGGTTTCTGGAAATGCATTTTAGTGTGCTAACACTATTTTTAGTTGGTCATTTCTCTTCTAATCCGCAAAAAATTTATATGCAAATTTTTGAAACATTGAGAGGAAGGGCATCATATTGAAAATAGAAAATGTACCTTTTCTTATAATCTCACAACTTTTAGGCAATTTTGCACTCAAAATTGGTATGCATACTAATAAGAAAGCATTTTAAACATGTATATGGTTAGATTTTGAAGGAAAAAAAAAGCAATTTGATTCATCGGGGATAACTATAAGTCCATGCTCTTTTTTATAGTCAAAACACACTTGGAAAGGCTTGGATATTTAGGGGTTAAGAGGCCATGAGTAGGGCTCTTCACTTTTCTGCACCCCAAAAATTGGACCCCTTCTCAAGTCAAAATTTGGCCTTGTTTTTCAAGCCTGGTAGTGATGTTCTAAGGTATGTGCACCTGAAATAGACACTCTCCCAATTGCGACACCTATCTATACTTGCCCAAGATTCCAAGTTTGAAATCTTGGAGAGTTGTAGCTAAGTGTCACAATTAGGAAAGTGTCTCTTTTAGATCCACATACTTCAAGGGTAGATCATGTGTTCTAAAAAAAGCCTTCCAGTGCAACCAACGACCTTAGCATGTGAACCTAAAAATGAGAGTCTATGAGCCTTGAGCCTAGATGTAAGTAGATATTCTACAACTATTGAAGGTGTTTATAACATACATACTTATAATATGAGTATCCTATAACCATGTAAGTTGCTTGTAACATAGGTACCTATAATATAATTATACTATAACCATGGAAGGTGCCTATAACATAGATACCTACAATTATAAACATCCTATAACTATGAAAGGTACCAATAATATAGGAGCCTAGGCCCTTAAGCTCATGGGCTCAAGATCCTAGGTTCTCACATGCTAGCAACCTTACCAGTGCAACCACCATGCAAAACTTTGGAAAGATTCTACCCCAACTTTGTTGTAGCTAGAATGACTACCAAAAATTCATTAAATGTAAAGCTAAGGTCCTAATTATAGTGCCTCTCAAACTATTTGTAAACTTCAATTTTTGGCCAAAACTAATTGAAGGGTGAGAATCTTGAGGAAAAAATTGGACATTTTTTGAACTAGTATTGTGCATTGAATTCATTTTAACCCTTAAAGAACCATTTATTCCTTTGGGGGACAACTTGGATTTCAGGCATTTATCTACAATCTCAATTTTTGTTATGATTTTTTAAATTTTTTTTGAAGATAGAGAAATTGATTATCTTCATAAAATTAATTTTTTTCAATTGATGCCCAAGACCAAAAGTTATGTTCAAAATTGGGGAGATCAGGTAGCAAAAGAAATTCAAAAAGATGAATTTTTTTCAAAAAATATTTTTTTCTCATAGATTATATTATTTTCTCCATGGAAATCTTTGATTCATTTTATTTGAATAAGTGATGTGAAAGTCATAGATAAATTGTTTTTGGGGGCAATCTAAGCATCTTCTTGAAAAAATAACTTGTAGGATTCATTTATAAATGCAATTTTTAGCATTTTTAATAAACAAAAAGTTCTACACTATTTAGTTTTCTTGATAGAACAATCTCACAATTAAGGCCATATTCGTTATATTGAGAGTTTTCGTAGATTTTGAGACAAAATGCTAGTTATTGGAAAATTCATTTAAAAAATTAGGAATTGAAACCCAAAATAAATAATGCTCAAATATTGATCCTATAATGAAATTCTAAAAGTTGGTGTTGTTACCTATTTATAAAAAAATACTAGTAAAGAGATAAAACGGTTTATCCTCGAGCCAAGGATAAAATTGAGACTGCGAAAGGTCTCAATATAACGAATATGGCCTTAATTGGGGTTACTGCATTTTAATTCCACCTTAGACATATGAATAATATAGATTTTCCTTCTATCTAGTACCTACTTCTACTTAACAATTTTTTAAAGAATGAAAATTAAGTGTTTTTTTTCTAAATTTTTTTTCTTAGATTCTCAACCAAATTTCCCACCATAAAGATTTAAACCTCACAACTCTATAGAGCCAAAAATTTAAGTTAACCTAGTAAGGACATTGCGAACGAGAGTGGTCTAATGGATGATAGAGAACTCTCGCATGTGAGATAGAAGTGCCATTATTCATCCTTGGAATTTTGTGCAAGAAGAGGGAGGTCTTGCATAGTAGTATGACCTCTGATGATTACTTTTGGTTTTCTTTCAAGTAGATGATTCACATTGTTTCAAAAAAGAAGATTTCCACAGTGACCAACCCATCCTTATAGGAATAACCCCTAAACTTCCAAAGTCATCTCCAAAATTGACAAATTGAGAAAAATCATTATAAAGTGTTATTTGGAAGCATATTTTGGAATTGGTATAGAAATAAAAGTTGCAGATTTTGATTTGTAGATTCCATCTATATGGTTAGATTCATTAATGTTATCACCAATTTTTTTCTATAAATTTTGAAAGAGAAATTCCAAAATTCCTTCAAAATTCAATTACAAGCAAAATATTACGGAGTATCATTTTTTGAGTAAAATTTGTTGGAATGGATTTGAAATGAGGTTCTCTTCACATGGTGATTTTTTGAAATTTTTGTGTTCTTCCTATCTATGATCTCATTTTGGCTAATCCAGTCTAGAACTAGAGTCAATGCAATTTGACCACTTGACATACTTGCACATTTGTAATTTTAGAAAAATATGAACTCTAGTAACACCAAATCTTGACCTTAGATAGGACAAAAACTTGATAATGTATCTTTACAAATTAAAATAACTTTCATCCAAGTAGTTAGGAGGATGAAACTTGAGATTCAATTTGTTCATCATCCAAAAAATGGACGTCGGAGCGTTTAGGGGTTAAGAAGGTTCAAAGTCAAAAAAATCTAATCCCACAACTTGCAAAAAAACTTGTTTTTTGCACTTTAATGCAAATATCTCTCAATCTGTGGAGTCAAAATTTCTCAAATTTATTCCACACATTCTTTTACTAGTTAGGTGTAAGATCATATGGTTAGATGTGCAAACAAAACAAATTTCAAAATTTTTTACTCACTGCAATAGAAATGGCAGTTTTGAGTGGGTTTTTTTATCTAAAAAAGGCCTTGGTCCTTTAGAGGTTAATTTCAAGTTTCAATGACCAAATTTTCATTTTTAAAATTTCAGTGAATTTATACCAAATCTAGAAAATTTACATAATTCATTAGTCAAGGAATGTAAATAAGTCAAATCATTGACAATTGTGCATAATAATGCAAAGCCCTAGTTCTTTACTATTATTGACCACCAATTGATCAAAATGAAAAATTTTGAATTCATATTTGGAATCAAAGACCTCAAATTTGTCAATGCAATTCACAAAACACAAAATTAAGGACCCCATAGAATGCATTTTTAGGGCTTAATATGAATAAACTTTAGATTTCCTAAAGTATTGGAAATAGGTATACAAAAAATCAAGCATGAGTTCTTATGAATGGAGATTGTACAATTCAAGCAAGAATCTTGAGGAATGAGTTTTGAAAGAGGTCTTATTAGTTGTAGTTACCTCATATGTACATAACTAGTCTATAGATTAGGGGAAAAAGTCTCCTCTCAGGAGGGAGCATTGTCCAAAATCAATGATAAAATCTAAAAAAAATTTGAATTCATGCTTAGAATCCATATCTTGATTTAATTTGTAGAGGTTGAGGAATACATATTTCATTACAATTATAAAGCAAAAACAATAGTTTTACATTTATCCTCGTGCATATTACTAGGGAGCCTTGCAAAAGGCTTGCCACCCACATATACTTGCATCTAATGAACACTTCAAGCTCAAAATAATTTTCATACCAAGAAAATAAACCCAAGGTGGACATCTCCAAAGGTTTCTCCTCCTAGAAAATGAAATAACCAAAACAACTACACTTAGAATGCAATGTGTTTCTAAAATTGAACTATACAAATGCTCGCCTAGTACACATCTTTTCTATTCCTAAAAACTGAGGGTCAAGTTTGGGACACCGATATTTTGCTATATATATGCTTATTTTTTGTTTAAATAACCTTTTGAAATTTATGTGTGCTTGGAGAATCTATGATATCCTTAACTTTGTTCAAATCTTGACCAAAATTTGGATTGTTTATTTAGTATAATATAATAATAAAATTCATGCACAATTGCCCATAAAGATCATTTTAGGTGTACTTTCTTTGACTACATACGACTTTGTGATTCATTTTGAAAAATTTGAAATCATAGTTGGACCCAAAGTCTTCAAGTACAGTGAAGAAGAAGAGAGGAAAGCAAAAATTTAACCAAACACAAAATAAGGGCAGATTCTTACATTTATCTCAGAGTGGAATTTTTCTCAGTAGTGCACCTCATCTCCAATCATAACATTCTTAATTGCTTGTGAGCTAGGAGGTGCCCTTACATTCCTCCCAAGCAACTGTTAACCCCTAAACGCCCAAACTGCGTTTTTTGGCAACATAGCGATTTTGGGCAGCTCACTACGAATGCAGTTTTTCTTAGTTTTCTTTGAAATTTTCACACAACATGTGCCCGAGGAGTATCTTTAAGGCCCAACAATTTTCATAACTTTTGACTTCATGGTTAAAAAGTTATTGCATGATATGTGGTTTTCATTGCTCGGTGGGCAGCCCTAAAATTTCTTAAAAAAACACTTTTTTAAGAAATAAAAATTTGAAATTGATTTTTTAGATTTATATGTACATGTAAATCTTTGAATCATTCCATTTTGATTTATGAGATGAAAGTTATGAGGCGTTTTAGTTTGCGGGTAGTTTTGGATTCTCTACTCTAAAATAAACTTTGAAGTCCATTATTTCACTCAATTTTCAATATTTTTTGAAAAAGATAAAATCATAGGGTGTGGATTGTTAATTATAACATTACAACCATTGGGATTGGAATTTTTCAATTCCATAACAAAATTCTTCACAATTTAGTATTTTGAATCATTCTCTACTTCTTTGTACTTACTTTCTTTTTCCTATATGTTGTACAATTTCAAATGATTTGAATTTTTTCAAGAACGTAGCCAACTTGCCTTGAAGAATGAATCCAAAGAGTAACCACCATTTTGGAATTTTTTTCATACAAATGTGGCCTTGTGAAGTGCAGCTGCCCGTTTTTTCACAGGGCCAAAAAAAGGATTTTTGCTAATTCAAACGCTAATATCTTACAATCTACACGGTGGAAAATTCTGAAAATTTTTCCACGTCTTCTCAAATAAGTTTAGTGCAAGATCTTACGGTTACATGTGTCCAAAAATGTTTTTTTCCTAAAATTTGGTACATGTTCTAGAAATGACAGTTTTGGAGCGTTTTTGGTGAAAACATAGTTGAAAACATTTAGGGGTTAACCCAAATATCAAGCGCATTATTCTAATGAGCTTATAATTTTATATTTAATATCAGTGATTTTTATTGGTGTCCATGGGCTTAATCTGAATTGGTAGCCATAAATTCAACCAAGTATCTACACTGAATAGGGGTATTAAGGGGACCCATACTAATTAATTGACATTCCACACTAAATAAATATCTACCTTTACTGTACATCAATAGTCATTGGAGTGTCCACGTGATGTACATCATGTTTCAAACATCTACAATTTTCTAGAATCAGTCTCTTTATTTTTTTGTCCCCTTAATACCCCTATTCAATATAGGCCTCCATCCTTCCTTAGTTCATGGGAGAAATGGAAACTCCAAGGTTAAGAGTGTTATGCTTTCTGCCAAATGAACAACTAAGTTAAGTATTTTAAGCCAGTACATCTCAACTTTGACACATTAAAGTGGAAGCACCCAGGTATTGACATTTCTTGCAAATGTTGTAACTGGGGCTTCGAGGAGTCCATCAGTCCTTCACAGGTTGGTGGAGTGTTCTCCAAGCCAATTTGGTTAGCGTGGAAGTTTTCCCTCTCCATCCTCTAAGTTACCTTTCACAAGACATCCCTGTGTGGAATGGTACTTGGCCCTCCCTGACTTGGCAGCAATGCCTTCTAGGCTCTCTGCTCCGCAAACTGCTTTGGAAGGGGACAGCGATTTGGTCCCTTGTACGGGGTTCGGTGGTTTGGCTTTGCTGGTTAGGATGGAACGCCTGGGTCTTCAACCAAGATGCATGGTCACAGAACAAACTAGAACATCTGATCTGGGAGGCAACTACACTAAATAGTGAAAGTAGGTGGCCCCACACTAATTTCTTGACATTTGACACTAAATAAATATTTACTGGTATTGTACAAGAATTCGCTACTTTTGAATTAGATATTGTTGTAATTGGGACTCATAAACCTCCACGTGTATAAACGGAAATATGTGTAGCAATATTTATCGACTTTGATGGCATGTATAGTAATTTTGGGGGGATAAGGCAACCTAATTGTTAAGGCAATCTAATTTCACTATTTAGTGTAGTAATCATGGGTGCACAACTTGGTATTGGATGATCCAACCCTATGACAAGTTCCCGATTAAGTCACAAAAGTTCATCAACAAGTTTAAGAAGGTGTGGCTTAGGACTCCATTCTTTGGCTCTAGACAGGGCAAGGTGGTCACTTGGCCCCTCAAGCACCCCTAGTGTATGTTGTTTGTGTAAAGTACATTTCTTTGGCTCCTTAGTTGTTTGACATGTTAATTCTCTCTAGGGCTTCGCCTTTGGCTATCCGCCACTCATTCTTGGTTCGCTTGGAATAAACTCTGGGTTTCAAAACAAGAAAAAGAAAAGTGGAAACCCACAAAATCATTGATATAAGCAATTTTATATAGTTGGAGGCTTATTTTGCTAGAAATAATATTTTTGTAGTATTAGCAATTGAAAATCACGAATTTTCCAAAAAAAATTATAAATTTCGGATATGGCATGTATTTTCTATCAGCTTTCAAAGTTGTAACTCCCTAGACCATTGAATGTGTCATGTAGGTGAACTTGAAATCAAAACTTGACAATTTTAGCAATCAACTAATCAACAGTTTGTAAGGGGATGATTTAATGACATTTTACAGGGACACTTCAATGAAAGCCTAGGGACATTTTTAGAGAACTCTATTATACATTAATGGTAATAGGGACACTTTTGGGTGTTTCTACCTTGCAACATATCATTTTGTTGAATGTATAGTTGCACATTGGCCCTACAACTATCTTTATCTAAGCGTTTATTCAATTTTGGTTCATCTAAGGTAACTACAATTGAAACCAACCCCTACAAATTCTTGCTTGAAATGTAGCCCCATTATTCATGAGAGTCTAGCATCCATTTCAGAAACACCTATTTTTAGCACTTTGAAAATTCAAAGTTTATTCATATGATGTCCAAAAAATGCATTATAGAGAATCTAGGATCCCTTTTTTGACTACCAACAAGAACCCACAAAAAATTTCAATACAACAATGAAAACCATGTTGAATTGCTTATTTGGACACTTTTAGGTGTAGTTGCCTTATATTTCTTTTTGACAAGAATTTGGGGAGTTCTTTTGAGCAATTAATTCTAAAAGGACAAGACCGATCACTAAGGTCCTTTGTCAAAAATGATCTAATTTTTGAACCAATAGATACATTTTTCATTTCCACAATAATCTTAAAGTCATCCCTTATCCACTTTTGACCTAAGTGTCCTTCTAGGATTATGGTTAATTACTATACCTAATTTTGATCCCTTTCTAAAATTCATTGTTACAAATTCTGGACGAAAATGAGGGACTAAGTTCATGTTTGGGCATGCCTATTTTCACCAATTTGAAAATTCCAAGTTTATTATTTCTTTTTTGAAATTTGAAATATGAAATAAGATAGTAAACCCTCACTAAATAGATGGATACAAATAAAATGTGATCCCAAAGGGTAAAGAGATGGAGGACAGAGAACCCCCACCTACTACTAACAAACTAACTACTAACACATGGAATTGTTTTTTTATGAAGCCAAATCATCTTAACCCCTAAAGATTTTTCACTATGTTTTCAACAAAAACGCTCCAAAACTGTCATTTCTAGTACAAGAATCAAACTTCAGAAAAAAGAACAATTTTGGACACATGTATTCGTAGGATCTTGTAGTAATCTGGTTTGAAAAAATGTGGTAAGAATTTCAGAAATTTTCACCATGTAGATGCAAGATGTTAGCGTTTGAATTGACAAAAATGTTTTTTTTGTCCCTGCAATTCTGCAAAAAACTGGGCAGCTGCTCTTCACAAGGATAGATTTGTATGAAAAAATGTACAAAATGGATGTGTGTCTTTGAATTCATTCTTCAAATCAAATTGGATAAATGCTTGAAAAAATTCAAATCATTTGGAATTGTACAACATATAGGAAAAAAATAATAAGTAGAAAGAAGTAGAGAATGATTCAAAATACGACATTGTTAACAATTTATTAATGGAATTGAAAAATCCCAATCCCAATGGTTGTAATGTTGTAATAAACAATCTACATCTAAATTTTTTTATTTTTTTCAAAAAATATTAAAAATTGAGTTAAATCAAGGACTTCAAAGTTTATTTTAGAGTAGAGAATCCATAACTACCTTCAAACTAAAACTCCTCATAACTTTCACCTCATTGATCAAAATGGAATGATTCAAATCTTTCTATGTATATATAAATCTAGAGAACCAATTTCAAATTTTTATTTTTGAAAAAAGTGATTTTTTCAGATTTACCCGAGCTGCCCGAGCTCGGAAAGAAACTACATATCATACAATAACTTTTTAACCATGTAATCAACAGTTATAAAAATTGTTGGCCCTTAAAGTTACTCCTCGACCACATGTTGTGTGAAAACTTCAAAGAAAAAAATTGAAAATTCCGCTTGTAGTGAGCTGCCCAAAATATCTATAATGTCAAAAAACCATGTTTGGGGCTTTAGGGGTTAAGGTTCTTATGGGAACAAATTGACTTAACCTTTAAAGTTCCATTGTCCCAATGAGGGTTAAAATGGATTTTGGGTAGGCTCCTATGGTCTCAATTTTTTTGTTGACTTTTTGAGACTTTTTATTAAGATATATAGAACAACACATTAGCTTTGGGGGAATATAATTTTTAGTTCAATCAATGTTCAAGAGCAAAAGTTATTCCATCATAAGTTCAAAACAAAACTTGCTAGGCAACAAAAAAAATCTATAAAAACTTGAATTTCAAATCTCTAAATTTTTTAACCCCTGAAGGACCAAGGCTATTTTTTTGTCAAAAAACACTCAAAACAACCATTTCTTCTATGTCCACTCAAGAAAATTAAAAAAAAAAATTAGAATCCAACCATAGGATCATGTACTTTTCTTGTTTGAGACCAAGTGGTAAAAATTTCATGAAGTTTGACGATATACATTGAGAGATATTAGCATTCAAATTTGGAAAAAAAAAGTTTTTTTCAACAAATGACTTTGACCCCCTTTTGTTGAAATTTTTTGAAATATCTACTTTAAATTTAAAAAAATTGTGTTGAAATCTTTTTAAGAAAAAACTCTTGATTTTCATTCTTTAAAAAATTGTTAAGTAGAAGTAGGTCGAAGATTACAAGAAAAACTAAATCATTCATAGCTTTAAGTTGGGATTCAAACACAATAATGCCAACAGTGAGATTGTTCTAGCAAGCAAACTTAACCTAATCACATTGCCCCAAAAGCAAGATTGCTCATAACTTTCACATACTAATCCAAATGCAATGAATCAAAGCTTTATATGTAGACAAAAATATAATCCATGGGGAAAAGAATTAATTTCAAATTCTAGTAGATTTATTTTTTTGCTCGCTGAATGAAAATTTGGGCTTTTGCAGTATAACTTTTTCTCCTAGACACCAATTGAAATAAAATTTATATTTCCACAAAGCTAGTAAGTTTTTCTATCTTATGAGAAAGTTTCAAAAAGTTTTACTAAAATAGAGGTCCTAGGAACTTGCCTAAAATCCATTTTGTCCCTTGAGGGGACAATGGTCCTTTATGGATTCATTGATTGTATTTTTTTCTACATAGAAAGTTTGATCAACTCATTCCATGTCAATTAGTGATGAAAAAATTATGGATCTTCTTGTTCTCATAGAAACTTCTTAAGAAAATAACATATTGGATTTGTTTTTACTCAATTTTCAAATAAAAAAATTTCCACAAGGTTTAGTATGCTTGCTAAAATAATCTCATCATTGGAATAAGTGTGTTTCAATTCCATCTTAGAGCAATTACCAATTTTTTTCCCCTTAAATCTCATGCCTACTTCTACCACTACATACTAGGGCTTTGCAATGCTATGCTCAACCATCAATGATTGTCTTACAAAAAAAAGACTACAATTTTCAAAGAAAGTATTTTCACTTTTCAAGAATATGTTACCTCAATTATAATTGTTATTTGAACTTTTGTGAATGAGTGAGCAAATTCTTATATTTTTGTTGTTATTTTTACAATGAATATTGTTTTGAAATATATTGCTTTATATGCTATATACACAAAGTTAAAAATTGCAATGAATATTACATGTAGTAGCTACACCATCAAAATATATGTGTTAAAGATTCAAGTGTATACATTTTACCCTATATAGTGAGATATTGGTGAATGCAAGCCAAGTTCCATAGAATTTGGATTAGTGGCTACAAAATTATATCCAATTTTAGTTTATTACATCTCAACACATACAATCAAGCAACTAGAAACTATGATTACTAATCGCTATTTGACTAAGGTTCATGATATTATGAGATAAGCACAAGTTTATCAATCACTTTCAAGGGTTTCAACTGCTTAAGTTGGTTTGCACTTATTCTATCCCCGAATACGTTTGGATTTCATGTTTTTTAAAGGTTGTTTGGAATATGTCATACAAAGGCTATCTTGTATCCAAATTTATTTAGGTTGTAATATACACATGCAATGTTCTTCATTGATTCTAGTCACATAGAACTTGGAACCTTTTTTACTTATGTTTTTCACAATAGGATCAATGAAATTGGTATAAAAGATTTCAACAAAAAAGCAGACACTTAAATCTGGACCAAAGGTAGTACTATAAATCATAATTCAGCTCCATCACCTATTGATCTTTCTTACAAAGTTGTTCCAACAAAAACAAGAACAGTGCAACCGCGAGGCTCTATCCCATTCATAACAATAACAAACTCATACATACCTATAATAGAATAAAAATTTGAAGAAAATTTAATTTAAATTGTTTTATATATAATAAATAGTTTTATACCATGTTTCAAATGTTACAATTAGTCCTCTAAATTATACATGATATATATAATATATAGGGTAGCTGAATGTATTCTTGCACATTTTACCCTTTGACGTGCCAACATCCATGTAATAGATGATGAACAGATTGTAAGCCTTTTCTTCACTACATCCCATACAATTTTTCATCCATTCAAATTTTCCTTCATTCTTGTGTTAGTTGACTACCATTTGTACGAATTGACTACCATTTGTACGGTATGGATTTTCAAACTAAGATATAATTGTGATTTTTTTAAAATGAAAAAATTGGTTTATATCAAGTTTCATTCTTAGTTTAACCCCTAAACAACCAACCATCCAGAAAGTGAAAGATGTACATAATCAAACACAATTTTCTCATCGGTCATTGACTTTTTGAAGTGTGGATTTTTAATATATATTATATAGGAAGTTAGCTTCATACATGTGTAATCCGATTAGTAAGGGGATGATTTGTGAAATTTTTATGCCTCATTTCATGTAGTGATTCATCCAAAATTTCGAAGATTTCAGTGAAAAAGTGCTCTTATAAAGTCAACTCATAAAATTAAACAACCAAAAAATCTCAAAAAAATCACAACACTTAGAGAGTGTTACATTTCAAGCAATCACAACAAATTTCATATACAAATTTTTAATATCTTATTCGTAATCAAATTACAAGATAATTTTGAATTTCAAGTTTCAAATTTTATACAAAAATATTGGTGACAACAATTATAGATCTAACTGTATGGATAGAATCTGAAATTCATAATGTACAACTTTTATTCATACAACAAGTTCAAAATATCCTCTTAGTTACATTTTATAAGACATCTTTGAAATTCTCCAAATTTGGAGAAGGGTGAGGGCGTTGAGGGGTTAGAAAGTGAGACCATAACAATGATTTTCCAAAATTATAAGTAAAATCAAATAATAAAAATTATACCATCTCATAGTGCACATTCTTCCAAATTCATTATAAATATTTTTAATAAAAAATTGTTGATTAGGGACTTTCAATTGAATTTCAAAAGATAACCTTGCAAAATGAATAAAAAACTATGAATAATTTTTGGATAAATCCAACCGTATAGATGTGATCTACAAATTGAGATTGATAACTTTTTATTATATATCTACATTTTTGTGATTCATCAAACATTTTAGAACACATCTTTGAAATAGGTGGTGGATCTGGACGTTAAGGAGTTAAGACTTTGAGGAGCTATAAGCTATTCATTTCATCATCTTTTTATGTAATATTTGAACCACAACAGAGGGTGGTGAATCGGCCTTGATAGATATCCAATTTAAGGATTTCCAAAATACAAATTTTTCCACAAATTGTACAAATATACAAATATACAAATATACCTGCAAATGTCCAACATGAAAGAGTTAGTTTGAGAAAACAAGATGAAAAAAGTATCTTGAACCATAACTCAATTAAGACCTAAAAAATGTACACATATCCTACTAAGCAATGAAATGCTCCCCAAATTGAATTGTGTCCAAATGAAAATTCACAACAACCAAGATATCGTCATCGAGTATGAGGTGATATCAGGCTTAACAAAATACAATCAAACAATCATGAGAACAATTTTCAATTGTATGGATTGTTAACCTCCTCTTGATTTGCACCTTTGACAACTGGTAATATCTACTAACCCTAAGTTTGTAGGCATGATCTTCTGAGAATCACAATCCTATGCAAATAGTTTCTTCTACTTCAGATGGTCACATAGAGAGATTTTGCTATACTTTGCACCACGGAGTCAAAGACCCTCTGTGTATCTTTTCTGGACAACTCTACCCTCACTTGCATCTGCACCACAATCCAACCTTGTAATCAATACCGGTAAACAACCTTGAACCCAAGTTGAAACTATGGAGTACAAAAATCAACACATCATACAAATTTAATGTGCTTTAGTATGCTTATTCCAAATCAAGAGAATTGATAAAAAAAAAAGTGATTCTTACTCTAAGCTTATGGTCTTAAGGAGGTTGAGCTATGATGCGGTCATCCTTGATCAACAACAATGAGTTGTTGCTAGAGAATAGAGTTGCCCTATGACAACAAACATGTTTTGAGGAGAGTACATGCAACACTCATAGGCATAGAAGACAATACCATGACGTGAACTATGAGCTAGAGGAGAGAACACCATATTGCTATTAAATATAAACGAGAACTAAACCTTTATTGTACCTTTTGAAATCAAGTATGAGACCTTAGAATAAAATAGAGGGTCTGTGTAAAGAATAGCAACTAATGGCTTTCCAATACTAGAGATTAAAACCTAGAGGATCAAGAACTTATGGTTTCAATATGACAAATTCATATTGTGAATTAAATAATCATAGCATCAAAATTAGGAATTTTTCATTGTTGGTAAAAAACAAATAAATTTGAACAAAAAGAAGTCCACATTCTACCTACTCAAAACTGCTAGAAAAAAGAAAAACAAAACATGAGACCCAATTTAGGCTTCTTAGGTTAACCATGCTCACAAACAAAACCAAAACTAGAATCTGCTTGGTAGGAATGGACACCAAAGTTTGGGCATTGAACATTTGAAAACATTTATACTCGTACCTGACAGCACAAGGTTGGACTGGTCCTCGTTTGGGTAGTGCACAGTTTTGATGTTGGACCCTACTAACAACATAGATCATATAACAATACAAACTATATATAATTGCTAAGTGAGGTAAAAAAAACTCATGTGCACCAATTAATTTAGATTGTAATTTAGATTGTAAGTACATTGGTTGCCTTGAATCTTCATGACATGATCAATTCAACTCATTTCACATAGCTACAAAACCTTGAATGAAAGACATGATTTATTGCCCTAAATCAACCAATATGACCAACAGTTTTGTACCTCAAAATCAGAGTTCCAAAGAGCACAAATGAAGCTCCTTTGTACTTCCTCTCTATAGTTGCAATATCTGAACTCGTTCCTTTACTACCGTCCACGCTGCGCCTTGCAAAATTTTTTATCAACGAATAGCCATCTACTCGCACTAGAAAAATGCAATGATGAAAATGATGAAGGTAGAGCCGACGATGACTCTAAACCCTGTCATCAGGTTGTCGAATGCGCGAAGCTCAAAGCTCTAGAAGTGGAGTAGAGCAACAACAGGAAGGAGAAGCAACAAATGAGGCAACGATAGGAGGAGTCATGGTTGTTGTGGCCTCTATCCTCGAAAAGTGACGATAGGGGCGGGGTAGGAAGAACGTGCAAGAGAACTAACTTAGGGTTTAAGCTGCAACATCGTTTGTGAGAAATTATTTTAGAGACTGCTAGTGGTGTGCGAGAGAGGAGCGAGACAAGGGTGGCATTGCAAGTTGGACTTCTGGAGAGAAGAAGACGTATAGGATCGACCCTAATCCTCCCCAATCACCCCCCTGCCCATTCAGACCCCCTCCAATTAGACTCCCTGTCTAGTTGGACCCCTTCATAGGACCCCCTGTCTAGGCAGACCCCCCCCAAACAGACCCCCTCCAATCGGACCCCTTGCCTTAGCAGACCCCCCCAATCGGACCCCTTGCCCAGGCAAACCCCCTTCAATCGGACCCCCTACCCAAGCAGACCCCCTTTACGGACCAACGTTGGACCTTTGATCGTGTAGTGTAAATATGGTTGTAGATAGGATTGGAACTTTCACATACCAAAGTCGATATGGAGTAGTTGATGCGGAGTCGTTGCCATAGTCTCTATCCAAAGGATAGAGCCAATAAAGGAACCATTTGTCGGCTTATGCTTCCAGATTTGAGTTCACAAATTACAACTAGTGAACATTTGCGATCCAAGGATGGTTGGACACCCACAATCTAATTCTCGTTTGTTGAATTCATGTCTTGTGACAACTCACTGTTGTATTGAAAATAAATTGAACCCGAAACGACTGATCAAAGACATTGAAATCCCAGTGTCCGCAAAAATTGAGACAAACAAAAAGTAAAAAGAAAGGTACTCACAACTTTTGAAGCTCCTCCACAAAACAGAACTTACTGTGAACAATGATTCTACGACACCAGAAACCTCAATGTTCGGATTGAGTCAATTGGAGCTTCAATGACTCTGCCACCTCTTCAAAGTCACATTATCACTATTTTATAGCACACAAATTTAGTACACAATTTCTCCTTTGAGTTCATAAAATGCCAACTAGTAGCTCATGAGCAAGTATTTCACACAAATTTCGAGATTCAATGGCCACCAACTAAGGAGGCTACTAAGGATTATATTCATGTGTAAGATATGTGCTTGAAATCCACATGTATCTGCTTTGCATGCTTGATTTTTGATGGTGTCTAGCAATCTATTTTTCATAAATAATTTCAATTAGGCTCAGACATAATTTTACTAGTTAAATAATAGTATTCACATAATGACTATCAAAGAAACCATCAGTGTTGAGTTCAGAAATGCACTACTGTAGTGGATCAAAATGCAATATGGTAGAACCACTCATTAGTATGGCCAATCTAAGTTATAGGTATTGGAAAATTCAATAGAGACTATGATTGTTTTTTAATCATCAAGTCTTGGTTTCCGATCATCTTCTAACCATCAATGTCATGACACATATGCTTGGTGTGGAGAGCCAAAGTAATCTTTGAATGAGCACTTACGGAAGATTTTATGTGTTGGAGATGGATCCAACTCAACTTTTGACTTCCGAAATTCATAGTAATTTCAATTTGAGGTAGAAAATTACCAAAAAAATTGCAATCCCTGTGATTTCTATCTTCCTACATGGTAGGAAATTTCCATTGCCTTCTACTGCTCCAGTTCACATCTTCCTCATATGCTCTCTTGTTGTGAATCATGCTCCTGAGTCTTGGGTTATCTCCCTACCATGGGAGTGAAGGGAAGGAAAAGCATCTGATATATAATCAACTGTGAAATGCGTGCCAAAGTTGTTAAATATATACTCGATCTTGCCTATGGATGAACTTTGAATGACCCAACTTGTCCAACCCTAGGCTCTGTTTCAATACACTAATCACTAAAGACAATCACAACATCCATCGAAGATTAGCTAGACCATCCCATTTTATTAGTACAATGAACTTAGTTCAAAGTTGCACATAATCGTTGTGATATACAGTACATGCATGTTGTAAGTATGGGAGGAGGATGTAGACCACATTGTCTTGAGTAGGTTAAAATTCCAAATAATTGCCTAAGGAGAAAGTTCCTAAATGACGTTTAGAACTATTGATTGTCGATAGTTTGTCTACGCACCACTTCTTAACCAATGCCACATTTTTAGTGTTCACATTCATGAGTCTCTAAGGGTGATTGCAAGAAACACTTCATGTTTTGGGCTCAAAAACACAATTTCTGGTTGTAGGATTGACACTACTACGAACTACTATTAATTTCGCACATTAGCTTGCGCCTGCGAATCTCAATTGTCGATTCTGGGTGCCTACAAATCTAAACCATTGATTCAGTACTATATAGTACTATGTAATACTATAGACTACTATGGAGTCCTATAGAAGCCACAAGCAGCATAAAACAACAAAAAAGGGATCTACGGACCTTTTCATTTTTAGTAATTAAAAAAAAAAAATTTTAATTCCTAGAAAAAAGACATTTTTGTAGACAAGTTTGCTCTTGCATTGCACCAAAAAGTTTTTCAAGGAAAATTTTCTCTTGCCCAAAAACTGTGCATGAACAACAATCACTTTGGCCCCATGTAGACACCTCATGCAAAGGTTTTTGCAAAAAAAATTTCATCTATCATTGGAATGTGAGTACACCTCCAACTTCTCCATTTTGTGGCTTCCAATTCACATTTTGGGGTACAACTTTGGACCATAACCCTTCAAAATGGCCAAGGTAGACACCTAATTAGGGCACCTTAAAAATAGTAAATTAATTTTTTTTTTTAAATCTAAAAAATCGAGGAATGTGTGAAACCTTTATATGTACCTTCTTTCCAAATTTCAAGACAAACAAACTTATGATGCAAAAGTTATGACCGAAAAACCATGTGTTCGAGGGCATGGGGACAAAAAATAGGACAAGTGTTTCTTGCAATCACCCCCAACCAAGTTTTTTCCGGTTTTCTTTTCCTTCTTGTAGTAAAGGCTTGAAGCAACAAGCATACATGTTGGCACTTATAAATGCTAAGTGACCATCATGAATGTTGTATTTAAGAATTTTGATCTAAAACTAGTAAAGCTCAGATATGTTTGTATGTTAATCCTCTTTCTTGATCAAGAATATCATGAATTCTTCCTCTCTCATTATTCAACTGTAATGTGGGTGAAATCTTGTATTTCCAAAAGACAAGGTTATCAAGTTCAAATTGATGATTTCCAACCAGTAAGTGTCCTATAGCACACTCTCCATGTCATGGAGAATTGGTTTTCGAATCACCTGATTCATACAAATTGAATGGATGTGTATAAGTTATCTTCAATCGATGTATTCTTATCTCTTTACTGTGCCTCGCATGACATGCAAATAATCAACCAGGTTTAATTTGGAATAGCATGTGTAAAAATATACACTACCATATTAATTCACAGACTATCTTTTGCTCAACAATTCCAGTGCAGCAAGAAAAAATCAAACACACACACACGGAATAGGCCTAAATGCGTTGCACAAAACTACAATGAGGGAGACAACGGGAGGACCACACATAGTAGCGTTGTCGTATTGTAAATGTATTCATTATGTGAAAATGCATAATTGTTTGTTAAATTGGAGGGATTTTTTCCTAGAGTTTCAAGAAACAAATGGGATCATACTCCACTTGAACTCTTTTTTTTTACCTCTGTTTGACAAACATTTAGTTCTTTGATTTCTATACTAGAAGATATTTTAATATGTTAGTTAGTTTATTTGAAGTTGTAAAAACAAAAGGTAAAGCTTGTTTTACCTTTTCCTTATTTTTATTTTTATTTTTAATGGATTAGAAATCCACGTAAATGATATGGATAGATTTATCGAGGTTAGGAAGTGACCCATGAGGGTATTATGGCCCATGTGACATCTTAGTGGCCAAAATCCACTAGCTTAGGTGGATGGCATGGAGGTTGAGGTGGTGGATGAGATGGAAGATCATCTTCTTCCTCCTCCTTGTTTGTTTAGGGAACCCGTCACTTTGGGAGGGCATTGTACTTTGTACATGGAGAGTTTGTTAATGAAATTTTGAGAGCTTGTGTATCTTGTTTTTATGTTTCCAAAAAGCTATCACTCATGAAGTTTGGAGTTAGTATGTGTAAGTTATGAGTTTGACAGTGAAGTGTTGTGGAGCTGTCTTAAACTTTCAAGAGAGTAAACTTTGATAGTCTATAAAATGTGGAAAGTACTTTGTATTTGAGTGAAACTTGGAGAGCTTGTAGATATTCATGTTATCTTTCCAAAATGGGTTTATTTTCTTGATTTGGAGGTAGTATGAGAAAGTTATGGGCTTGAGAGTGAAAGGGTGAAGAGATACTTTCGGGTTTCCAAGAGAGTGAGCTTTGATAGGCTATGAAATGTGGAAAGTACTTTGTATTTAAGTGAAACTTGGGGAGTTTGTAGATATTTATGTTAGCTTTCCAAAATGTTTTTTTTTCTTGATTTGGAGGTAGTATGTGAAAGTTATGAGCTTGAGAATGAAGTATAGGTGAGCTGCCTTTGAGTTGGGTAGCATGAACTTTGACCGACCATAAAAGTCGGAAAGTATCTTAGTTTTGAATGAATTTTGGAGAAATTGTAGAACTTTTTGTTAGCTTTTCAGAGACATATCACATGCTTAGTTTGTAGTTGTATAGCAAATGTGACACTCATTCCTCTATCAGACACTTCTTCGAGGGGAGTTCATGAAGTATATGACTTTGTTTCTACTATTTTTTACCATACATGATGTATATTGAGACTCCATGACATCTTTGGAGGGGTGTATGAAAATGTGATAGTATTTTGGTTCATATGGCATTATTGGGGGGTTTATTATTATGTTTGTGACTTTAGCCACGGGATCTTCCATTATTTGAGCCACATCTAATTGCAACTAGAAGCCCCGTGTTTTCCCAAAGCAAGGCCTCTCTACTCGACAACGTGCCGCTACTAGAAGAAAAGCACACACAGAGCAACAGGATGAACACCCACGCAATAGTGTGCCATTGCTGGAGGAAGAGCACACATAGAGCTACAGAAAGTAGAACCCTATGCGCTCGAAGTGGACATAACTTACCTCTCCATATTGGTTGCTTTATGCCCTCAATATGCCGTACCTTGTGAAATAGGTTGGTTGTTATTACGCTATGCACATTGCAAATTGGTATTGATTCTTAGTACCTTAGAGAAAAAATATTGAGTTTCTCTAAGAAAGGAAATTGTTCTCTATCCGACGGATTTTCTACTCGAGTGAACTCTTGGTGATTGAGTTAGCAACATCTTCTCACACTTGAATAGCGAAGATTTGAATCATCGTTGTAGTTGTTATAGTGAGCCTTGTAATTATCACACTTCTCGTAATCTTGAATGTGTGGGAATCGCAGTAGGGGATGTCAAAGTTTGTGTGTAGAAGAAGACAAGGGTTTCAAAATTGTGATCTGAAACTCCACAACGATCTACGGAGGGAGTAATTTGTAGTGGAAAGGAGAATTGAGGTGTGCCCAATTTGGTAACAATCCTTCAAATTGCAAAGCAAGAATCGTCATGTTTGTATCTCATATCTTCACACATGCAAATGTTATGTGTTTATTCCTTCTAATTTTGGTAGTGGATTTCAGATGGTCACTTCCATTGATGAAAATTGGAGGTTATTCTTGTTGGACACAACTTGTCAAGAGGGGCACTCGCATTCTTCTACAACTATTCTAGTGTTGAAGGTTGACTGTCCCCATGTTGTTGGCACTCACCTCAAGCAAGTCACTCAAAGCTGGAAAATTCGTCTTCATGCTTTGTGGTGGCTAACTCATCTTCATGTTTCTGATGGCAAAGACTCATCACAATATGAACAGTCATTCCATTGAGAGAGGATGTGTTCAAATGTACCCAACACATTTTTCTCCTTGCTCCTATAATATTGATACTCCCATTGCAACTAGAAGAACATTAACTTTGCTACCTTTGGAGGAGGGAATACGGGGACTTTCTCTTGTGCAATTTTATTCTTTTTTTGACCAACACATGCAATAATCTTCACTACTTTAGGTGGCATAAAATTGGGCCCTATCTGAAATATACTTCTCACAATATGATCAATTGATATAACATTGTTGAGTAGATTTGGGATGGCACTTTTGGAGCAACAAAACCAAGTAGAGTTGTCACTTTGTTAGACCCAAACCATTCCAAATCATAGCAAAATTCAAACTCTGGCATTCTCAATGATTCATTGACTTGAAGACCTCTCACTCCTTCCAATGACCTCAACTTTGCAAGAAAAGGTGTTCGCTTCACTCACGCTCGACCAAGGTGACTCGGCGTTGGCTCTTAAGCAAAACAAGGTGTCCATTCTCTCCCATCACGACTACTCGCTCTGACACTTTTTCCTTGTTGAAAATCACGAAGCCAAGTCCTTTGGACTTGCAAGTTTGGGGGTTGGAGATGATGTTCACACAACAAATCATCCCCTTGCCCACAAACCTCTCCAACAATTCTACCAGATCCACCCCTACAAATGAGCATGGGATCTTCCTGACATGCACTTTATACTTCCCATCATGTGCACAACAACTGTCCCAATGTGGACCTCATAGAGTGATACGTCATGAGGGCGATATTGGTCCCTGCAAGTACATTGCACAAGAGAATGCAAACAAATAGTGTCAAGAAACAATGCACAGAACAACTTCTAACAAATCTATTATATTAAATACAAATTGTCACTTGATCTGTCACAACCCGTTGTCACAAATATGGTCACGTTTTCATCTTGAATATGTCATCCTGTCATCCCAAATGTTTATCATCCAATCCATATTCTCCTAAGTTCAATGTTATAGTACAAGAGGCCTATAGAGTGCTAGTATGGTATCAAGTGCAAAAGAGTTATTCCCTATTCTAGAAAATTCACTTGTTGTTTTTCTCAAACGCTTTTACAATATAAACCCCTTTGATCTGTGCTGTGATGACGGCAATGTGGATCCCTGCCAATAGGCATGCTCGTTCCCCCGCATGGCTTGTGCTTCAATCTACAAGCACATTGAACAGGAGAATACAAACAAACAGTGTCAAGAAATATTGCAAAGCACAATTTCCAACAAATAGGGTGTCAAGAGCAAGAGAATCACTCTCTATCCTGGCAAGTCAACTTGAACTACCTCTCAAACGTTTTTGCAATGTGACTCTCACTAATTTGTCAAGTCATGAAGGCGATGATGATCCCTGTCCAACAGACTTGCTCGTACCCTTGCATTGCTTAGCTACAACCTGCAAGCACATTGCAATGGAGAATCCAAACAAACACACTGTTAAGAACCACTACAAACAATAGCAAACAAACATGGTATCAAACCCAAGAGTATAACTCTCTATTCTTGCAAATAAACTTGAATTATCCTCAATTATTCGATTCAACTCCTTGGATTGTATGTTCTTCTCATGGCTAAGCCAAGGAAATAAATGACAACACTGAGTGTACCTTCACAATGAATTCAATCACTCTTACTTCCCAAATTCGACATTTCTAAAGTTCAACCTAGACTCCAAGTGAAACGAAATTCCCACCTCAAATGCTCTAATATGGGCCTCACTGAATTCTCACTTGAGAAGGCGATCACTATCCGACAGGCGCACTCGTAGCCCTGCATTGTTTGTGCTACTATCGTCAATCTACAAGCACAATGCGACGGTGAATGCAAACACACACAAACGGGTCAAGAAAAGTTACAAACAAAGAGAATAACTCTCTATTCTTGCAATGCACTTGAAGCATCTCTTGAACGTATAATCTTCGTGGATAAAACCTTCCAATGCTCTTTCCCATGGACCGCACTGTCCAAGAAAAGAAAAATGCCTGTGCCTTCAACCAAACTCACCATTGTTCAGGGCCAATTCAATCACACTCAACTCCGAAATTAGACACTTTCAGTTCTCAAGTGCAATCCACAAACCAAATTGTCCCAAGACAAATTCGGCTACACACAAGTCAAGCAGAAATTTCCATTTTTTTCCAATTTCCTTACTATCCCGTCTCTCTTTCATTCCAATCAAGAATTCAAACGCACACAAGCAGTAATAGTACACAATATCCCGACCTCTAATTTCATAGGCCAGCTACGACAACTGAGGTGATGCACATCTTGATCAATTCAATAAACAACTTGTTTAGGAGCTCTAGATGAGCTGCACAAATATTGATGCAGTCAGAGGGGTCCTCTCAGTCAAGAAGAAAGGTTGTCGTTCTATGAGCAACAGAAAAGCTTCGGATTCTTCACTCATCAGGAAACTACCCCCCTAATTGCATGAGTATTGTTGCAATGGTTGAACAGTCCAATATTAAAATTATATTGTCGCAATACTACAAATAGTATTGCAACAATACATTTTAGTACATTCTTAGTAGGTATACTGAAAATGTATTGTTGCAATACTATTTGTGGTATTGAGATAGTACAATTTCAATATTGGATTGTTCAACCATTACAATAGTACTACAACAGTACTAATGCAATGGGGGGGCTTTTTTCCGATTTGAGTTTCTCAACACAAATAGTGTGTTCATCAATTACGGTAACATCTTCCCATGTTGATTCTTTCCAAAAATGTACAACCTCCATACTCATGAGAGCCTAGGTTTAATTCAAGATACACCTATTTTCAGCACTTTGAAAATGTATAGTCTATGGAGACGAAGTACAAATACTACACTCTAAGAGAATTTAGAATCCCCTTGCAACTATCAACAAGGCCCAACAAAGCTTTTATAGTTCAACAACAAATAGCATGCTAAAATCTTCATTTTAATGCATTCAAGTGTTATTATCTTATAAGGTAAAAGTAATCATGTTACCTCCTTAGAAAACCTCCACTCTAAACCCTCAAAATGGTTTATGGAATCTTTTTATTCATAGATAATCTAAATAGGAGAATATTTTCATCAAAAATAGTTTTTAGAATTACATAAAATAGATGGAAAATTTTCTAAATTTGGACATTACATGATAAAAACATTCCTAAATATCTTCCAATGCAAGTTGTAAAGAAATGGTGGCCTCCTCAAAAACTTATAAAATTTGTCATTAGCTCTACAAATCATACAAATTTGCTAAATCAACAACAAATTTTTGAAAATTTGGTAGAAGTCACTATTATCTTTATAGCTTACATTGGGTGGTATTTAGGAGTGTTTTTATTATGCAATGTCCAAATTTAGATTTTTATTTTATTTATTTATTTTACACTGTTTTATTGGTGCCCTTCAAATTAAAATATTCTCATTTTGATTTTATAGAGATAAAAATATTCATTTTATCATTTTGGAGGGTTCAAGTAGAGACGCCTATGGGATACTATCACACCAAGGGTGATGAATGAATGGTATGCAGATTATAGCCTTGTTGTGAAGATACAACTTTGTATTAATCTTTAAGGGTCTAGGTAGCCTAATTTTGGATGCAACATAGGGAGGGGTTGTATTTGATATAGAAGGTGCATGAATCTACAGGGACCTTGTAGGTGACTAACGCTGCGTTCCACCCTGCTTTCACTCACGTTCCTACTGACTTTGTTTCTTTCCTTGTTTCATTCCTTTCTTATTCTCCTTACTGCTCACCCCTACCTTCAAGTGCTTTTGGCTTGTTCCCGGTTCAACCTTGTCTCTTGGTGATGCCTTCGTGTTTTTTTTCCCCTTGGCCATGTTATGGCTTTGCTGCTCACTCCTGTCTTGGACGGTCTCTAGCGCCCTCTCTTCATTCCTTTGTTCTCTCCCACCTTCGGTGCTTTTCTCGCCTTGTGCTTTTCTCCACCTCCGGGTGCCTTGTGATTTCCTCCCCCCCGCCTTCTGGCGTGTACTTGCCTTTGGGCGTTATTTATAAAGTTTTCACCCTTGAATGGGTTTCACCAGAAGGTGCATGAATTGAAGTATACAATGATGACAAAATTTTGTATGTATATTGATTCGGATGCAATGACTCATGGTGCTTCTAATTTGGATCACTATTAATTGCACTTCTTATAGGTCTCAAAAGCTACAAAATGATCACTTATTCTTCAATTATCATGACATATTTGAGCATGATAAGCTTGTAGATGTGAAAGTGACATTCAAATGAAAAATATTTATCGTTGAATTATCAATCAAATAGTGTATGTCTTGCCAAACTTTAGTTTGTAATTTGTATGTTCAAATTATTACTTTCAAAAGATAAAATGTAATCTACATGACATGTCATAATCATGCCATATTGGATTTGGGAGAAGATTTGGTCCTTGGTGTAAACACTTCAATAGTGTTTGAAATGTTAACTTCTTGAGTTTTATATTCCTCCCCTATACTCAATGTGAATGTGCCCAAAGAGCTTCGGCATTTAGATGATAACTATTTTTTAGTGCATGCTATAGGAGATATATGGAATAGATGAAAAACATCCAAATATAATAAAAAATGACTTTTGTGCATTTTACTATGTACACTTCCACCTAGTTTTAGGAGTAATATTATCAATCACTCTTATGTAAATATTCATTGTATTCTTACATGGTTGGCTTCAATAATTGCCAAATTTAGTTGGAATTTGAGGTAGCAATGTAAAAAATGGAGATAATCACAAATAAGTTATTAGGTTCATTGAAGCTACAAGAAAATGAGGATTTATGTTGATTGAAAGCAATATCATGTATAGACATTTTGCACCAACAACCACTAGAACAACATATATTACATTGAGATTTCAAATAGGAATTGTGAAACCTTCCTGGCCTCCTCTTTGTTGTGTGTGATTGCTCTTGTTGGAGTTCCTAAGTAACCACGAATTAACAAAGTTAAAGTCTTCTAAATGATGCAAAAAATAATGTTTACAACTACCAAAGCCCTTGTGCTTTTGTTTCAATAGCGGAAGGGAGCAAAAAAATATATCTTACTTGTAAGATGATAAGAAAACACACAATAGCCCAAAGAAGATTGCGTCAAGTGGAATTTTAAAAGCATACACAAACGAATTACCATTGTGAGTCTCACTAGTATACTTCATCATCCATTCTTTAGTCTTGCTTATCATCTTTTCTTGCCATATATATTCCTTTCTCTTGAAAATCAATTATATTTTACATTTTCAGTAGATTGAATTTTTTATCAAACAATGAAAATAATACATGCCAATTGACATTATATTATATATTCCCTGTAGTTTGTGACATGCCCTATTATATTTACATTCTCAGTTGGTAGAGTTGCTTGTTTGGTAGAGCAATGAGAGTAGCATGTCAATGCAGGGTTCTACTTGTGAGTGACAAATCACTCAAAAGCAATACAAAAGACTGTTGACAGAATATTACCTGGATAAAATATTTGGGTAGCTACAATTCAATTTGATTTCTTGAGATCTATACTTGAAACTTTTGTTAAAATTACATTCCAACAATAGAAATGATGAAACAAAATTCAAAGTGGATTCTTCCCCCAAATTTCTATAAGTATGTACATGGGGAGCGTGCTTTCTCCATTAGCTCTCCTAAGCTTTTTAACCCCTAAATGGCCAAGGTACCAAATTTGGGTGTCTACAAAAGTTTGAAGTTAAATAAAAACTTATCTAGTTACTACTTTTAGTACTTTATATTTTTTGAAAAATTCTTTCTGAAGTCTAGTTTTATCATCAAAAATGTGATTTTGAAAATAAATGATTATGATTTTTCTAGTCAAGATTTTGTGCAAGGGTGTCCATTGAAAATCTTGATTTTCTAGTGTTGAAGGCTATTGGAAGTGAGCCTCAAGTACACTAGAACTTGAAGAAAAAATCACATTAGAAATTCATTTCAAAAAATTGTAGAATAGATTTTGAGAAATTGTAAATGGATTGGGGTTATGCATGTTTTGCCTTTTAACCTCATATTCTTTTGGTGACCAACTTTTTAGTTTTGATATGTGAAAAGAGGATTGAAAGACTACAAATCACTTTCACAATTTTAACACCCTCATGATCAAACATTATAATCTTTCAATACATAAGTTATATCGTTGTGTTTTTCTTTTCCCATGTGATCTCTAACATGTCTAGTTTGAATTCACATGGTTATAATTATTTTTAAATTGATAAAACTTATCAAAATGTTGTCCTTTTGTTCAATTCTAAGAAATTTTCAAAAAGCTCAAAAGAGGCCTTGGGCATTTAGAGGTTAAAGACTTGGGGTAATTTGTCCTTTAATATACATTTATACTTGAGTTTTCTATTTTTGTTCCTTAGAGGTGAACTCACATGTCTTTTGTACATCATGAAATTTCATATAGTTTTTGTAAAGCTTAGAATCCATACATTAAATTAGGTTGTTTGTTTTAACTATTTTGTTTTGTTTGTTATAGTGAGATCTCTTGAACCATGCGTCCTCTAGTGATGCTTTTGGTACCATGAGAAAGCTCTATGAGAGAAGGGGTGCAAGGACTTTGTTTTGTGGCATTCTAACTCATAGCAAAAAAGATATTGAATCTCAAAGTTTTTATAAATTTAAAAAATGAGAAAATGATTTTTACTTTACTTTTATTATATTATGGCAACAACATAGGGCTACACTAGCTTCTATGAATTTATGACAATTACATGAAAAGAATTCACTTCAAATACAAATTAAACTTTAAATTGTGAAATTTTTTACCATAGGTTTATATTGTAGTGGAGAACATTACATTGTAAATCTAAATTTTTTATATCATTATTGTCATTAAATAATTACAAAATCAATAATTCTTAATTGAGGCCCAAAGTTCAAATTGCAATCAAATACTCCATTCATGTTACTTCTATAGCTAGCAGGTCGGCAGACAGAATAGAATACCCTGAGTTATTGTAAACAACCACATGAATGGAAATGGACCTGTTACCTGATGTGTCATTGACCCTCTTATTTCCAATCAACATGACTGTCTTGTGAAGGAGTTCTCTGAAGTGTGCACAGCAGGTAGAGAATGTGTTGTAGGCCATGTTCATCTATTACACATTAGCTTTGTAAGGTGCTGACAGGATTAGCCGGACATGCTTGTGCAATGTGCCCTGATTTGGACAGAACTGCACATGGTTATCTATTGAAGGTGAGGGAACTTCCTTCCTGATTATTTTTCCAAACTTGATCATGAGATTGGTGGTGTCATTCTGTTGTTGAAAGCTCTGGAAGCTCTAAGGAATTGCATGTGATTTCCTGTCAGAGCATCCTCTTTTGGAGTAAATTTGGAGCATCCACTGCAGCATGTGCTGACTTGTGAGGCAAAAGATAATGTCTTGTCTGATGATCAGATGAATCTGAAATGTGAATTTTTAAATATAATAAAATGTTCTGAGTTTACAGCAGTATTATGTAATAGTTGAAGTTATTTTTGCAAAAACTAAAAGAGCAATTTTCAAGACAAATGCCATACTTGGTGGCCAAGGTTGGCGTTCCTTGCCAAATGATTAATTAAACCCATAAGGACGGGCTGGTCTCCATGGAAATCAACCTTTTTGATACAATGTGAATCATCTACTTCAAGAAAACCAAAAGTACTCATTTGAGGTCAAACTATTGTGCAAGGTCCACCCCTTTTTGCACAAAATTCCAAGGATGAACAATTGCACTTCTATCTTACATGAAAGTATTCTTTGTTATCCATCGTACACTTTGTGTCCATGGCAATGTTACAATGTGAAAGTTGGAAATTATGATTTTGTAGATGCCTAAGAAAGAAAGATTTTTTTTCCATTCAATATTTCTCCTTTGATATAAAAGAAATTCCATACATTCCCACATCATTTTGTTTTTAGAAATATCTTTATCGACAATAAGTACTAGGTATAACATATTTTGAATATTCTTGCAAAATTATCATTGATTTGGTACAAGTAGCACCATTTTGATTATGAAAAATGGAACATTCACGTGCAAAATGGACTAGAAACTACTCCCTTTGTCTTAAAATTAATCTATGAGTTCTAATGGGTAGGAATATCAAGGATCTACTCTGAGACAAACAGAGTAAGATTGGTCACCACTTACATTTCACTAAAGAGTAGGCAACAATTCTCTCAGAAGTACTAGTCATGGAATTCCACCAATATCACTTCTCACTTGATAGTCAATTTTGGCTAGGAAGTTTGGCCACAACAATGCTTACAATTTGAGGTTTGTATCAATGCCTACTCTAACTATGTCCAAAATGTACTTCTTTGAGAAAAAGGAAATTTTCCTAATATTTTCTACATCTATGCTTAGTGTAAGGACTTGTAAAATGTTAAGATTCAAAGAAGTACTAGGGTCTATGACACTTCAAAGGTTGCTAGTAACAACTCAATGCTTTAGATATTCACTACAAAATACATGTTACAAAAATCCAGTCATGGACTTATTAGGTCATTGAATATAGGCAAAAGGCATTTAGAAGTAAAGTTAGTTTCTAATGACTACAAATGAAAATAGTAGAAAGAATTCATGAACAAATAATTCCCTATCAAAATCATCTCTTCAATTTCATTTTATCAATTGGTTGCACAAAATACTCCTATAAGCAATTTGCAAACAACTTCATGGATTAACTGTAGCTATTAAAGTAATTAACTAAATATAACCATAATGTAATAGCAAAAAATCACATTTGTAAGATGAACACTTCAAAATATTGTGAAATAACATTGGCCAAAGATTACCTAGTTAAAATCACTATCATCCATATATTGTTAAATGTCAATTGTCAAAATATATTAAGATTTGAGAGCAAAAAACAAAATCTAATAGAAATCAACTCATCAAACTAGAAATTATCAAAATTTCAAACAAAACACTTCATTTGGAATTACCATCAAGTTTGAACCCACCAAAATCTAAAGTTGCCATGGAAGACAAGTTCCTCAATTCATGTGACAAGGCCGCCAAGCTTCAACAACCTTTCCAAATTAGAGTTGTCAAGGAAGACATCTTTCCCAAATCTTTTGGTAAAACATCCATGCTTGAACACCCTTTCAAATTGAGAGTAGACAAGGAAGATAAGTTCCCCACTTCAATTGGCAAAGCCTTCAACGTGAACCACCTATACAAATTGACATTAGTAATTAGTCAAAGAAGACAAGTTCTCCACTTCCTTTGGCAAAGTCTTCAAGCTTGAACACCCTTTCAAATTGAGAGTAGTCAAGAAAGACAAGTTCCCCACTTCTTTTGGCAAGGCTTGTAAGTTTTTACACCCGTTTAAAGTGAGAATGGTCAAAGAAGACAAGTTCCCCACCTGCTCTGGCAAGGCCACCAAGCTACTACACCCTTTTAAAGTGAGAGTGATCAAAGAAGACAAGTTCCCCACCTGCTCTGGCAAGGCCACCAAGCTACTACACCCTTCCAAATTGAGAGTGGTCAAGGAAGACAAGTTCCCCACTTGCTTTGGCAATGCCATTAAATTTCTACACCCTTCCAAATTGAGAGTGGTCAAGGAAGCCAAGTTCCCTACTTGCTTTGGCAATGCTGTCAAGTTTTTACACCCTTCCAAATTGAGAGTGGTCAAGGAAGACAAGTTCCACACTTCCTTTGACAAGGCCTTTAACCTCCAACACCCTTCCAAATTGAGAGTGGTCAAGGAAGACAAGTTCCCCACTTAGTCTGGCAAAGTCTTCAAGCTCCAACACCCTTCCAAATTGAGAGTGGTCAAGGAAGACAAGTTCCCCACTTCCTTTGGCAAGGCTTCTAAGCTCCAACACCCTTCCAAATTGAGAGTGGTCAAGGAAGACAAGTTCCCCACTTCCTTTGGCAAGGCCTTTAACATCCAACACCCTTTCAAGTTGAGAGTGGTCAAGGAAGACAAGTTCCCCACTTGCTCTGGCAATGCTGTCAAGTTTCTACACCCTTCTAAATTGAGAGTGGTCAAGGAAGACAAAATCCCCACTTCATTTGGCAATGTCATCAATCTTGAACACCCTTTCAAATTGAGAGTGGTCAAGGAAGACAAGTTCCCCGTTTCCTTTGGCAAGACTTCTAAGCTTGAACACCCTTCCAAATTGAGAGTGGTCAAGGAAGACAAGTTCCCCACTTCCTTTGGCAAGGCTTCTAAGCTTGAACACCCTTCTAAATTGAGAGTGGTCAAGGAAGACAAGTTCCCCACACCATGTGGCAAAGTCTTCAAGCTTAAACACTTTTCCAAATTGAGAGTGGTCAAGGAAGACAAGCTCCACACTTCCTTTGGCAAGGCTTCTAAGCTTGAACACCCTTCCAAATTGAGAGTGGTCAAGGAAGACAAGTTCCCCACTTCCTTTGGCAAGGCTTTCAATCTCAAACACCTTTCCAAATCGAGAGTGGTCAAGGAAGACAAGTTCCCCACACCATGTGGCAAAGTCTTCAAGCTTAAACACTTTTCCAAATTGAGAGTGGTCAAGGAAGACAAGCTCCACACTTCCTTTGGCAAGGCTTCTAAGCTTGAACACCCTTCCAAATTGAGAGTGGTCAAGGAAGACAAGTTCCACACTTCCTTTGACAAGGCCTTTAACCTCCAACACCCTTCCAAATTGAGAGTGGTCAAGGAAGACAAGTTCCCCACTTCCTTTGGCAAGGCTTCTAAGCTTGAACACCCTTCCAAATTGAGAGTGATCAAAGAAGACAAGTTCCCCACTTCTTTTAGCAAAACTTTTAAGCTTGAACATTGTTCAAAGTATAGACTAGTCAAGCAATACAAGTTCCCCACTTCCTTTGGCAAGGTTTCTAAGCCTGAACACCCTTTCAAATTGAGAGTGATCAAGGAAGACAAGTTCCCGACTTCTTTTGGCAAGGCTTCTATGCTTGAACACCCTTCCAAATTGAGAGTGATCAAGGAAGACAAGTTCCCGACTTCCTTTGGCAAGGCTTCTAAGCTTGAACACCCTTTTAAATTGAGAGTGGTCAAGGAAGACAAGTTCCCCACTTCCTTTGGCAAGACTTCTAAACTTGAACACGCATTCAAATTGAGAGTGGTCAAGGAAGACAAGTTCTCCACTTCCTTTGGCAAGACTTCTAAACTTGAACACGCATCCAAATTGAGAGTGGTCAAGGAAGACAAGTTGCCTACTTCCAATGGCAAGACCTGTAAGCTTGAACACCCTTTCAACGTGAGAGTGATCAAGAAAGACAAGTTCCCCACTTGCTCTGGCAAAGTCTTTAAGCTTGAGCACCCTTCCAAATTGAGAGTGGTCAAGGAAGACAAGTTCCACACTTCCTTTGGCAAGGCTTCTAAACTTGAACTCCCTTCTAAATTGAGAGTGGTCAAGGAAGAAAAGTTCCCCACTTCTTTTGGCAAGGCTACCAAGCGTGAACAACCTTCCAATTTGAGAGTGCTCAAAGAAGACAAGTTCCCCACTTCTTTTAGCAAGACTTTTAAGCTTGAACATTGTTCAAAGTGTAGAGTAGTCAAGCAATACAAGTTCCCCACTTCCTTTGGCAAGGCTTCTAAGCTTGAACACCCTTCCAAATTGAGAGTGGTCAAGGAAGACAAGTTCCCCACTTCCTTTGGCAAGGCCTTTAACATCCAACACCCTTTCAAGTTGAGAGTGGTCAAGAAAGACAAGTTTCCCACATCCTCTGGCAAGGTTTCTAAGCTTAAACACCCTTCCAAATTGAGAGTGGTCAAGGAAGACAAGTTCCCCACTTCCTTTGGCAAGGCCTTTAACATCCAACACCCTTTCAAGTTGAGAGTGGTCAAGGAAGACAAGTTCCCCACTTCCTTTGGCAAGGCTTCTAAGTTTGAACACCCTTTCAAATTGAGAGTGGTCAAGAAAGACAAGTTCCCCACTTCCTTTGGCAAGACTTCTAAGCTTGAACACCCTTCCAAATTGAGAGTGGTCAAGGAAGACAAGTTCCCCACTTCCTTTGGCAAGGCTTCTAAGCTTGAACACCCTTCCAAATTGAGAATGGTCAAGGAAGACAAGTTCCGCACTTCCTTTGACAAGGCCTTTAACCTCCAACACCCTTCCAAATTGAGAGTGGTCAAGGAAGACAAGTTCCCCACTTCCTTTGGCAAGGCTTCTAAGCTTGAACACCCTTCCAAATTGAGAGTGGTCAAGGAAGACAAGTTCCCCACTTCCTTTGGCAAGGCTTCTAAGTTTGAACACCCTTTCAAATTGAGAATGGTCAAGGAAGATAAGTTCCCCACTTCCTTTGGCAAAGCCTTCAAGCTTGAAAACCATTCCAAATTGAGAATGGTCAAGGAGGACAAGTTCCCCACTTCCTTTGGCAAGGCTTCTAAGCTTGAACACCCTTCCAAATTGAGAGTGGTCAAGGAAGACAAGTTCCCCACTTGCTCTGGTAATGCTGTCAAGTTTCTACACCCTTCCAAAGTGAGAGTGGTCAAGAAAGACAAGGTCCCCACTTCATTTGGCAATGTCGTCAATTTTGAACACCTTTTCAAATTGAGAGTGGTCAAGAAAGACAAGTTCCCCACTTGCTTTGGCAATGCCATTAAATTTCTACACCCTTCTAAATTGAGAGTGGTCAAGGAAGACAAGTTCCCCACTTGTTTTGGCAATGCCGTCAAGTTTCTACACCCTTCCAAATTGAGAGTGGTCAGGGAAGACAAGTTCCCCACTTGCTCTGGCAAGGCCTCCAAGTAAAAGCAAGAACTAAGATTTAATTGTAATAGTGTACGGTTTGATGCAAATTGGTTTGGTAATTGCTTAAGGAATCCAAGTCCTGTTAGATCAAGAATCTTTAATGATGCACAAGCACCACAAAGATCTAATATTTTCCTCTCCAAAGTACTTGCAGGGGCTATTAAATGTGAACCATCAAATTCATTCCTCAAATCTAAAAATCCTATTATAAGTGCCTCCAATTTAGAACATTGAGAAGCAAATCGAAGGAATGCATCTACATATTGGACATGTGCTTCAACATCGCTTGGAGTGGGCACAAAAATCAATACACGAAGCTTCTCAAAATCAACATTTGGGTCTACAAGAACCTTCGTCCCTTGCCAAGAAATGCCTTCAAGAACCTTTACATCCTGCATTCAAAGAAATTCATATTAGAATGTAGTACATCTTCATACATGGACTTCAAATGATAATTAATATTTCTAACATATTTCAAAACATCTGATTCTTTAAATATTATGGCTTTGAAGATTCACTACCCACATTCAAAAGTTGCACATTTGAACTAGTGGATTACTACCTTGCTTGAAAAGCCATTGATTGGAATCTTGGATGCACTCCAAATTCTTGTATCCTTTGCATTCCTTCGCCCCATGTCACGGAGTTGGTCATGCATTTCGAGAATGCCACCATCTTCATTGACCTTCAACAATGACATGTCAATCAATCTTTCCAATTCGCCCACTGGAAGGATGCCATCTTTGAACCATAGGGACAAGATCCTCTCTTTTGATATGCCAAATGGATATACATCGGGACAAAAGAAACACGCCACATCCAGAAAAATTCCCTTTTCAACATCGTTGTTCAATCCATCATAACTTATTTGCAAGGTGTTCCAAATCTCTTCATCACCATCGAAATCCTTTCCTCTTGCCAACCTTTGTAATGCTCGTTCCCAACTTCGCAACCTCTCTTTATTGCGAAGAAATGAACCCATCACTTTCAAGCTCAAAGGCAAGCCCTTGCAAGCTTTCACAACACGTTTGCATAAGACCTCAAAGTTTGGTGACAAAGGAGCTTCACCCCAAGAAAGGTGAGTGGTGAAGAGCTTTGTTGCTGCCTTTTCATCCAACAATTCCACATCCAACCTTCCCTCTTTGCCCATCAAAGATTTAATGATATTCCATTTGCGTGTCGTGAGAATTATTGTGGTACCCTTGTTAGCTTGTTCAAAGTTGGAAGGTACAATATCATGCACTTGAGTTTCATCCTTGACATCATCGAGTATTAAAAGAACCTTCTTTTCAGCCAAGAGTTTTTTCATCATATCTTGGGCATCTTTGAAACTCTCAAGTTTTTCATCATTCCCAAGTTTGGGTAATATCTTGCACAATATCTCATATGGTTCAAGATAGTTTTTGCATTCGGCAACAAAGCATGATGCATGGTAGGAGGAATTCATTGTCTTGTCATCAAATATTGCCTTTGCTAGTGTAGTCTTGCCAATTCCACCCATGCCAACAATACCTATGTAATTTAGTTTCAAAAGTGCTTTTGCTTTAGACAATTGACGATCTAAATCAATACAATTGTCCTTTGAAAGAGCCAATGGTTCATCCACCTGTACAAATACAAAAGATATCTTTTGAAAATCATAATCTCATAAAAATTATAACCAATACTCAAAACAATGAATGATAAGTACTAAAAATAATTCCATAAATCAAACATCACTAAATGAAATCAAGAGTTAGGCTATATCATACCTCTAGAACATGGTTCCCAATGGACTTGGAATCTTTTAAGACACAAGATCCTCCCTCCAAAAAAGACCTCTTTAAACTTGTGAGCCTTTTACAAATTTCAGAAAATGTTGGGCGTTGACGAGGGTCTTAAGACCAACATTCTCGAATTAAGTTTGTGAGTCCTTCGCAATTGCCAGGAAGATCCGGTTGGGAATTGTTACTAGGTGTTTCCGGGGATGTTCCTCTTATTAAATCATAAAACTCTTTTGGTTTCAAATTAGAGTATGGAACCTTTCCTGATAGAATCTCTGAACATATCATGGCAAATGACCACACATCAGCTTGAAATTGATACAAGGAATTCTTGCTCCCCTTGATCATTTCAGGGGACATATACCCTCGTGTTCCAATTGGACTCTCTAATGGTTCCAAAATCTCCGAAGGCTTTGGATTGCTACAAACTTCTAATTGAGAAGACCCATAATCAGTGACCTTGAATATGCGACAAGGAGCCAAGTCCTCTACAGGGATTGAACTTGACAATATGTTATCAGGTTTCAAGTCAAGATGAGCAACTTGCATGTCATGAAGGTAACTCACACCCTTTGCAATTTGGTGCATGATGTCAAGTGCAATAGGATAGGATAAAGGTTGTTTTGCTTTCTTCAGTACTTGAGACAAACTTGTTTCCATCAATTCCATCACCAAGTGCATCTTGCCCATTTCATCTTCCTTAGAATTCCCATCATTTTCTCCAATCTTTTTAAAAAATGGAATAAGATTTTTCAATATTTGAAACAATCTTAATTTCTTCAACCACATCACCAAATGCATCTCACCAATTTCTTCTTCTTCAAGACTCTCATCCATATTTTTGGTAATCCCACAACCAAAAAATTGAACAAGATTTGGATGGCTCAAACCGGCCAAGATGGCAACTTCATTTTGAGATTTCATGAGATCTCCAAGATCACCTTCCAACACTTTGGTAGCACATACAAGGCCCAACCAATTTGATTTGTACACATCTCCATAACTTCCATTACCTATTTTTTTGATTAATTTTGGTGTTTTGAAACCATAAGGAACTTCATAATCATCCAAGTCTCCACCATCAACACGATCCAAATTTTTGAGTCTCCACAATAGATGTTGCGCTATTTTGTAATTTGTTGAGACTTCTTCTTGAGGTACCTCTTCAAGCTTCTTCTTCAATTGTTGTCTATCTTCCAAGACTTGTTCATAGGTGGCTGCATCAAAATCAATAGCTAAGATAATGTCTAATGGATGCGGATGGCAATGTAGATACATCTTATGTGCTACATTGTAACAATACTTCAAATCTAAAAGCAACTCACGAAAAGTCTCTTTGCTTTGCAGTTGAAATATAGCCGAACAACACCATTGCTCTTGTTCAATGCATTGTTTCCCCAAAATCTCTACTTTTTTTTGAAGGCAACACAGCTCTTCAAAAACAAATTCGAACTGGAGATCCTTTGTAGTACTTGACAACATTTTGTTGATCCCCTTCATGGTTGCTATGAGCTTGCCCAAAAGATGGACACATTGATTTTGATTCAAGACTTTGGACTTTGGAGATTCTTCCATAGCCTTCAAGCTTTTCTCAAGATTTGAGATATCATTGCAAAGTCTTCTACAATATTCCCTTTGTACTTGTAGGAAATCCTTGCCTTTCCTGTACAATATTGAAGTTCTATTGTTAATGAGATATCTTAATGAGATGTAAAAGAGACATTACCCTATAATATTGAATAAAGTAATCAAAACATATTTACAATTGATCCATCATTGAGCATTGTCTAGTAAGACAAGGGTCTCTCTATTGAAGTTAGAATATGGATTATTATTTCAATCATTTATATTAATGTTTGTCAAGATCAAAGTAAATCAAACAAGGAACTATGCGAACCACTAGGAATGCAACCAAGACTAAATTCTAACATATGCTTTCCAATTGCTAATAATTACAAAATAACATTTATGCTCACCAAGTGCACCTAACAAAGCCCACGAATTTCCAAAAGGTTGCCATAGTGAAGAAGGTAGCCATCCACATCAAAAAATGCCCCATTTCATCCACAAAATGGAAGTATATACCAAAATTCTACGATAGCTGTAGAACCAAACCAATGGAAGTAGTCAAAAATTACAATCCAAATCCATTGAAATAACAAAGTTCCAAGAAGGTTTCAAACAACTAATGTATAATACATTTTGTCCTATGGAGAGTCATATCAAATCTTTCAATTGATTCCCATAAAAATCTAATATTCAAGAAAATGAAAAAATTCCAAGATATCAAATTAATCAATTTTTTTTAAGGCACTAGACATGATCTTAGAATTATAAATTGACAATATTCAAAGAACAATTGCATTGCCCATTAAAGGAACTATAGAGAACAATATATTTGTCCATTGGAATTCAATTTGTGCACTAGAATATGATAAGAGACACTACCAGATTCATCAATCTACAATTATCATCTTTCATTTGAATGTCATTTCAACATTTAGATGTCATTGAAGTGAAATACAACACCACATGATTCAAATATGTGACAATTTTGTAACTTCTTACACATATAGGAAGCACAAAAAGAATCAAATGGACAACATCATGGGTCATTGGAACCAACTTTCTACAAGGATAAACTTCAATACCTACTATACACTTCATTTCTTGCACCCTCTATGTGAATTAACCTAAAACCTCCAAGTTATGAATGCAATATTCAAAGTTGGCTTGAAGAATCCTACAAAATGATAATTGAAAACATAGAATAACTAGTGATGGAAAGCACATTTCAAACTAAAACAAAGAGGAAAGTCTACATCATCACATTAGAAGTGATCAATACAATTGATCCAAAATCACGTTTCCAAAATTCTCATCTTTTTCATACCATATTCATCTTCACCCATCTAATAAATTTGTATCCAATTCTAATAAAACAAGGATATTTGCAATTCCAATTCATTAACAAGGCCTCTACTTTTTACCAACCACTTGACACATATTTGCACTAGTTAGCATCAAGATTTTGTTTCACTAGCATGTTTATTCTCTCTAGGCCATCCTTCTTGTATACTTCAAATTCTATCCTTCAAAATTGAAATATAAACAACATAGTAATTGTTTACTTCATAACCAAATCTCATATTAATGACAACAACATAGCATAACCATTGATACAAATTTCTTCAAAAGCTAAACTATCTATATTTCAAACCAAACCTTAAGCTTAGAACATAAAGCTACAACAAAAATTTCTACCAATTTACAAAGGCAATATAACTTTCAACAAAAAAGCAATATTAGTATGCTTTTCAAATTAATTAAATGCTCATGACTTTTTCTCCCAAAATGAAGATAATGTCTCCTAATTGGAAGGTCAAACCTATATTATTTCCCTATGTAAGGAGGTACAACATCCTAAAGCAAAGGTGCACATTCAATTCTTCAAAACAACAACAACAACAAATATTTCAAAGTAGAAATGCTCTCTAAGTCATGTGATTCCAACTTCAAAAATTCTACACAACTATTTTGATGAGTTCAATGATACAAAAATAAAAGTGGGTTGGATGCAACTTCCATTTGTATTCAATTATATTATTAGCAAAATCAATATACCTCAAGCAATGAACACATGCTTCAAGTCAAACCCTAGATACAAGCAAAGTCATTTAGCTACAAAACAAAGCTTGATAATACATACCAATTGCTATACTAAGTGAGCTATAGATTCTTTGATGCCTTGTGGACCATTGAGATAAATGTCGCAATTGGTTGTATCTATGTTTTCCTCCATGTACACAGCTCACAATCCCAATCTCGCAAATATGCACTCAATGAAATTTCATGTTGCAATTCCAAATGCAATACTATCATTTTTGACAAAATGACAAGTGCAGTGCTTGACATAGAGTTTTATGGACATGTCTTACCTTGTCAAGGATAAGACTTTCAATCTCAAGCCACATCCAATATCACTTAGCAAGTAGCTCCTTTGTTGTAATTGATGAGTTTTAAAATGCCTCCGCTTCTGCCCAAAGACTTTTACTTCATCAATAAGATGACAAAAAAAGATGCAAATAATTTCAAGAGAGTAATCTACCATGGTCCCCTATTTTTTAATGGATAAAATCATTGACTTGCAACAAAGTCTCCAACGGTATCACTCCTTAGAATGAATGAATGAATGCTTTTAGATGAGAAAACTATTTCAATTCATGTTTCATCCACATCTATCTTGGCATTGGTTGCATGACGAGTGACCCAAAAGAAATGAAATAAGAAGTCCCACTTTCACCTTGCTCTTCCCAGGATTTCAAAACCAAATGTGCACACTCCTCACCAACAAATCTAGTGAGAGGTACAAATCCTCTATCTTTGCAATTGTTCCCAAGTTTACAAATCCCTACAACATTGCAACCATTCATTCACTCAGTCAAATTCTAATATCTATTTGCCAATGATGGCATACTATAGGACTCAACATATTCACCCATGAAAGAGAGCAAGCACTCCAACAAGTTCTTGTAGAACAACAACATGATGCTAATGAAGAGAAACCCAAGTATCTCCCCTCCACTTGAGCTGCTGTACAACTGCAAGCAGAACTTGTTGTACACGTGAGTCAAACACAAGAGCCTAACTACTACCCAAACTCGCAACATCTATAACAGTGCTTCCAAGATGCACAAGTCACTCACACGGTATCCCATAACGACCCCCTAAGACTTGCTTGCTGAAATGCCTGTTGAAGTGCTACCCAAATCCCAACCAAATCTAAAGCAGTATTAATATCAAGGGAACATCGCTGAGTCTCACACTTGAACACATTCCCAAAGACACACACCTTACTGCCTTGAGAATTGAAGAGCATCTGGGGTCGTCTCTCTCGCTTGTACGACACTCCAGCGACGAAACGATGCAGCACAGCAGTACACCACAGACAGGCAAGAAAAACGTCGCATGTGTGAGAGCAGGGCCTCGTCTTATCCTCCTCGTGTGCATAAGAAGCTCATACGATGTAGCTGCGGAGATGCCATAGCTCGAGAATTGTCAACAAACAGATGCAATAAGGACGCAGAGAGGGCAAGGGCAGAGAAAGTTGTAGAGGCTGGGGTCTGGGGAAATCGATTCGGGGTCGCCAGTGAATGGCCGACCGGGAGCCAAGGACGTTGGTGGGGTCGCTTTGGGCCGAGTGGCAGCCGCCCCACGTGAAGAATACTGTTGAACGTCAGCGAGGGGACTGTTTCCTACAGATCCGTGGGCCAGTGGATCCGTGTGGTCTGGTGGAGTGGTGGGCCAGGGTGAATTGACCCCCCTTATTGCCCCGATGTGGATGGACGGGGGATGAGGGGGCCATTCCTTGTCCATCCATCCCCGACCTCCCTGCCTCGTCCCCTCCCGACCTCCTTTTGCTCTCCTGCCACCTTCTCAATTTCAAACTCCAGCGTGGGATTTCATATTTTCAAGGTGTTTAATTTGATTGGTCCAATGTTTCCCTTCAAAAATTCTAAAATTCATTGCGCTTTACTCGCTTCATGAAGTATTAATTCCTTATAGTTTCTTTTCATACCAAATCATTTTGTTCAAAATTAATAAATTTATGAAGTTGAGTCCTTCGTGCCCTGTCATGTTACAGAAAAATGTGAAAATGTAATAAGAAATCGTGCTTGCTTTCATAAGTTAGTGTCAATTCACCCTGGTCGGGTGCCTAGGAGTCTGGGACATTGGTGGGGTCATTTTGGTGGAGTGGCAATAAAAGCTAAGGTAAAACAACTCATTACAAACCTTTTACCCATAGTGGACTCCTAAGAATGATCCCATTACGGTTTTCTTTTAGGTATTGAGATTTGGGCCACATTCAATGTCTTAGTTAATTACCTAATTGGAATGGAGTAATTAGTGACTGCAGTAGGAACTTTCAATTTTTTAGTGTTAGTTCATTGTAGGAAGTGCCTTTTTCAAGTCTCTTGTGTTACAAGATATTGTGACTGCAATAGGTGAGTAAGATGAGTGTTATGGATCAATTTTGGTTGGTTTTGGGGTAGTCTACAGGCTGTAATGGGCTGAACACTTCAAAAATTCTTAACAAATTCACACTATTTCAAAAAAAATATAGTTTCAAATGCTCTCACCATTTCTATCACTTGACTTTCTCTGGAAAAAAAAGTAGAAAATTTCAGAAATGACAAGAGGGCAAACCCCCCATTTGGTCCGTAATGGGCTGTTTTACCTTAGTACCAGTAGATATAGTGCCAGCCGCCCCACGCGAAGCGCACTGTTGAACATGGACGACGTCAGCGAGGGTCCACAGCGTGGGATCCGCATGAGCCAGGCACAGAGCTTATCTGGTCTGTTGGGTTTTTCGAAAACGTAGGAAGTAAGCGAATTCCGTCCATGAGGGTACTGTACCTTAGAGAGGGTTACCCCGAAAAAGAATTACGGAAAACTTTGGTCCATGACATGCACCACACTTTCAGCGTCAGAGAATTTGGGTTCATGTCGCTGCAACAAATGAACAGAAAAATAAATAAAAAATAATTTACAGTCTGCAGAATGGTGTACAGGACTGTACAAAGAGAGTTAAGAATTTTACTAAAATAATTCGTTTGCTAAAGGGTCTGTCTGTGCTCTTGTTGTTCTCCAAAAATTCAACATTTGTTGGCAATGATGCAGCGCTTCCTGCAACGAGCAAAAAACTGTGCAAAATTTCTCACAACACCCCTGGCTTGCAGAACCGAGTGCCGAAAAAAACTGAGGCAATTTCCCGAAGCAGGAACTTACTGAGGTGAAAGTTTTTCGGAAATACCACCTCTGAGCTCTGATCATCGAGTACCACCGTCCAGTACCACCTCTGAACTTGATCCAGTGGAGATTCGATAAGAGCAAGCATGCAGAGTTTTCCAGTTCACGGTGATGTCGAGATAGTTTTGCATTTATTTGTGGAGGTCGTGGTCGATGTACACACACCGGGGCGTAGATGATCTCAATTCTTGTTGAAGTCCACACTTCTTCAGAATCGAAACCATTCTAAGTTTGGCTTCTTTTTTTCTGGTGCCCTCGCTCTTCACATTCTTTTTGTTTGACCAGGCGGTGCAACTAATGCTCTTCTTAGGGTGCTCTTCTCAGGGTACTAGAGTAATGGAACTCACTATATAGCAATTTGGTATTAATTTTAAGCGTGTAAATGAGGTTATGCTGGAATGAAGTTTCTGTGTGATATGTCACTGCAAGATATTAACCAATTTATATCACAATCCAATTTCCTAGATTGCAACAAACCAATGATTCTGCTACCTTAGTCCAGAAGTTGTATCTATTTCGATGTCAGAAGGAAAGTCACGTACAATATGTGGACTGGAATTATACTTGAATGTGAACAGAATTATCTGGATGTGCATGTAAATGAATGAAATGATACTGCAACAAGAACAGAGCAGACATATATATATTGAGTTAAATGTGTTGCAATTGTCTTGCAGTGTTTCTAAGGTAATTATGTGCTACCAAGGAATGCCGTCAAGTTATTGCCTCGAAGATCTCTGTTCTAATGCATTAATAACATGAGATTAGCAGCGTGCAGCAAGTTCGTGCAAATATGCTAATGGAGTGGAAACCTGCTCCCACCCTCACTACCAATCCTACCTTTCCCATAGACTTGGGATCCGGGCTAGCATATACTTGTCCTTCTTAGCCTAATACATAGAAACCAGCCACACCTTCAAATAATATATCTGCCGATTGAAAGATCAATTTGTCATCCTATGCAGACAACTTCAGTTTACTTTTCCAAACATTGAGATATGCTTGTTCACAAGAAAGTTGAAGCAGCAGAGCTACTGCCGTACATGTACAACTAGATGAAAAGAGTAGTGATGGAAGAATTCATGAAGTGACGAAGTTGAATGAGGTCCAAATTTTCGAAGGTGAATCTTCTTCATGTTCTAAATTATGCTACAAATGTTCTCATAGCACAACAGTAAGTCCAACTTCACCAGTTGTAAGCTTAACTATTTTTACTGTAACTCTCTGGACCCTGAAAAGGAAATTTATCATAAACTTCCAGATAGAAGACTGAGATTCGTTTAATTTAGGGGGCCCAGCGCCCCCGCCCAGTCCATCGTGACTTTCACCAGAAGACTGAGATTCCAAAGAAGAGGCTACGCCATGTTGGGATGGCCTTATAACGTCTAACAGAAGCTGGAGTTCGGGATGAATGGGGAATTTCGTTGAACAAGTTAGTATCCATAACCCAAGCCTAGACTGCTGTTTTGTAACGCCCTTGTGGTACAACCGAGGGATGGATTATTTGTGCACTGAAAGTACCACCTTCAGTGAGTTGGGAAGAAGTTACAGAATTCTTCAGAAATTGCACCCAGAAATCACCTTGCTAGGGGCCTCTCAAGAAGCCAGGTGCTGATGCTCTAAGGTATGTGCACATAAAGGAGATACTCTCCTAATTGGTACATCTACATTTGTCCAAGGTTTCAAGCTTAACCCCTCATAGCCTGAAGCCCAAACATGTGTAAAAGCATCCTTGCTTTTCAAGTGCTATAAGTCTAAATTTCAGTGAAGTATGAAAATCTCAACTGTACAATCTTGGAGTGTGCATGTTGTAGATGGTGTGAAACAAATTTGGGGTCATTTGACCATATAGATTGAATGATTATAATGCTTTAGTGCTGAAAAAAGATGCTATAATTTCCTTAAAAACACATTTGAAGGTGAAATTTGATTTCTAAACCTACTCAAATGAAAAAACTTTAAACTACAAAGTGATTCAAAACCTATAGACAAACACTTTTGTGAAAAAATGGCATTCAATTGACTCAATATGTCTGCAAAATTGTTTTGAAATGTCAAAAAACAGTGAAAAAAGTAGCAAAAAATCACATCTATGGTTGAACCTCCCTCTACTAAAATGCTTCTCAATCACTCATTACCTCTTAGATTGATATGAAATTTCAACCACACAAAATAGACTATTATGTGAAACTTTTCCAACAAAAATGATTGAAAACAAACTGCGTGTGAAGAAGTTATAAGTGGTGGAAGTTTGTTGTAATGTAAAAATGTGTGGATTTTGAACTTCGAATTGCTCCCAAAAATTCAAAACAACTTGGATTGACATGAAAAATTTTCCACAATAACTAGAAATGAAGAGTAACAAAACACAACACATTGTATTGATAAAAAAACATTTTATGAAAAAGTTACAAGCCCCCGAAGTTGTAGCCATTAACATGCAATGTAGTGAACTCAAATTGAACCTATGAACTTCAAAGGGCTCTCAAAAACTTATTACATCTTAGATTGATCTTAAAATTTTACCAATGAAACTAGAATAATATGCACATCTTTTCCAACAAGTTTTATTTAACCCCTAAAGGGCCATTGTCCCTTCGGGGGACAAATGAGATTTTGAGCAAGTACCTATGGTCTCAATTTTTGTCCTGATTTTTTGTAACTTTTTGTGAAGATAGAAAAATTGATTAGTTTTGTGGAAAATTAATTTTTTTTCATTTGGTGCTTGGGAACAAAAGTTATGCCCAAATAAGCTCAAAGTAGGGGAGAGGGGGCAGCAAAAAACAATTTCAAAAATTGGAATTTTTTAATTTTTTATTCCTTATAGATTGTATTTTTGTCTACATGGAAAGCTTTGGTTCATTCCATTTGGATTTGTTATGAGAAAGTTATAGACAATCTTGTTTTTCGGGCACTTAGAGCATCTTCCTGAAAAAGTAACTTGTAGGATTCATTTCTGAATGCAATTTTTACGATTTTTCAAAAGAAAAAGGTCCATATTGTTTCATTTTCCTTCTAGGACAATCTCACCTTTGGTATTAGTTCATTTTAATTCCATATTAGAGATATTAATAATTTGGATTTTCCTTCTATCTTGTACCTACTTCTACTTAACAATTTTTTAATGAATCGAAATAATTTTTTTTCGTATTTTCTTTTTTTTCATAGACTCTCAACTCAATTCTCCACCATAAAGATTTAAAGCTCAAAACTCTGTAGTGCAAAAAATTAAAGTTAAGAAGGTTTAAAGTCAAATAACCTAGTCCCGCAATGTGTAGAAAACCTTGTTTTCTTCACTTTAAATGCAAATATCTTGCAATCTATGTGGTCAAAATTTCTGAATTTGTTTCCACACATTTTCAAACTAGTTAGGTGTAAGATCCTATGGTTAGATGTGCAAAAAATAAAAATTTCAATTTTATTTACTATTTGCTCTAAAAATGGCAATTTTGAGTGTTTTTTTGCCAAAAAAAGGCCTCGGTCCTTTAGCAGTTAATTCATACATCAGGTGCAAAAGTTACAACACTTTGAATTTGACTACCAAACATTGTGGAGAGACTTTTTATCCCCTCCAACGATGAGGGGTTAACCTAGTAAGGACACTGTGGACTATAGTGGTCTAATGGATGATAGAAAACTCTCGTATGTGAGACAGAAGTGCCATTATTCATCCTTGGAATTTTGTGCAAAAAAGGGGAGGTCTTGCACAGTAGTATGACCTCCAATGATTACTTTCGGGTTTTTTAAAGATGATTCATACTATTTCAAAAAAGAAGATTTTCACAGTGACCAACCCATCCCTAGAGGGTTAAAATCTTGAACTGTTGTATATAGGTGTTGCATTTAGGAGAGTATCTCTTTTAAGTGCACATACCTTAAGGGTAGATCATATGTTCTAACAAGCACCCTCCAATGTAGTCCCCATGCAAAGCTTTGGAAAGAGCTTGTCCCTTTATTGTAGCTAGGATGATTATTAGAAATTCATTAAACAGAGAGCTAAGGTCCCAATTATAGTGCCTCTTAAACTATTTTGTAAACTTCAAATTTTGGCCATAACTCATCGAGAGGTGAGAGTTTTAAGAAAAGAATTGGAAATTTTCTTGAACAGTTACTGTGCACTACATTCTTTTGAATTCAAGTTTCAATGACCAAATTTGCATTTTAAAAATTTCAGCAAATGTATACCATATCTAGAAAATTTTAATAATTCATTAGTCAAGGAATTTTAATAAGTCAAATCATCGATAGTTGTGTGTAACAATGCAAAGCCATAGTTATTTCCTATTATTTACCACCAATTGATCAAATCTAAAAATTCAGAAATTGAATTTGGAATCAAAGACCTCAAATTAGGCAACAAATGTTGCAAAACACAAAATTAACCTGGACCCAATCTTGGGACCAAGTTTTTATATTTATCCCCTTGTGTTGCCATGTTGTGTAGGAAACCGCAATATCAAATTATATACCAAATGAGCTTTAGCCCTGGCCATTCGCTTGAAGTGATTAGTTTGGTTTACAAGATGTGGGTGCATGTTTATACCAATAGTAATATGATAACCTTGCTTGGCAAAGGCATCGCTTAGGTGCTACAATTGTAAAACATCTAGTTAAATTTTCTATATTGCATAAGGTGGGTAAGTTTTATTGATTTCATCAATCATTAATCTAATATGTGTGTAGTTCAATGGACATTTGGTGCAAGTAAGGTTTAATTATTCCAAATAAGTGGTTACACATTGTTTCTATTATTGGATCTTATTGGTAGCAAAAAGGGGACAAATTTCTAAATTCTCATAGAATGCATTTTTGGAACTTTATATGAATAACTTTTGGATTTTCTAAAGTAGTGGAAATAAGTGTACAAAAAAGAAAGCATGATCTCTCATGAATGGAGATCATGCAATTCATGCCAGAAATCTATAGGAATCAATTTTGAAAGAGGTCTTACTAGTTGTAGTTACCTTCTATGCACGTAGCAAGTCCTATAGATGAGGGAAAAGGTCAACTCCCAAAAGGGAGCATTGTTTAGAATTAATGATCAAATTTTGAAAAATTTGAATTCATGCTTAGAATCAATATCTTGATTTAGTTTGTCGAGGTTTAGGAATAAAAATTTATTTACTATAGAGCATGATTCACATTTTTACATTTATCTGTAAGCATATTATTAGAGAGCCCTATAAAAGGCTTGCCACCCACATGTACTTTTATGTAGTGAATATTTCAAGCTCAAAATACTTTTCATACCAAAAATAAAATCAATGTGTGTACCTCCAAAGGGTTCTTCTCAAAGAAAAGAGAATAACCAAAATAACTATACTTTTCTATTCCTACAAACTTAGGGTCAATTTTTTAGGACTCCTATTTTTTTCTATTTAAATTAAATTTTTTTATTTAAATGATCTCCAAAAATTAAATTCATGCTTGGAGAATTTAGAATATTCTTTCAACCTCCAAAAATGAAGATAGTTTGTATAATGTAGTTTAATAATAAGATCTATGATCAATTGCCTATAAAAATCATATTAGATCTACGGTAGAAGCACCTAAATGTGACACTTGTCTTGGATCTCTTCATATGGAGGGTGCGTACAAGAAAAAATAATGTGCATGTGTTAGGAAATGGTTTAGAAAACCAACAAAATTGGTTTCGTATTTTTCTAAGCTTGTATGAATATTATACGAATTTTTGAAAAGTACTTTGTAGATACACATATTGTGGACACGAGACTAACACCAAAGTGGACACAGAAACACCCAAAAGCAACACTCTCTAAACTTGGATCAAGTGCAGATGATTGGTTGTTTCTTCAAAAAGTGACAACTTCTTGGAACCCCACATATCTACTTTAGAATGCCACTTTTCTACTTTGGATCCATAAGCATTTGGATTTAGGTTGTTTTTTAAGTGTCCATAAACAACTCCTGTCACATTTTGGTGCTTCTACCTTAATTTCTTTGACTATACACAACTTTTTATTTCATTTGAAAAAAATTGAAATCATAGTTGGACCCAAAGTCTTCAAACATAGTGAAGAAGAGAGGAAAGCAAAATTCAGCCTAACATAAAATAAGGGCAGATTTTCAAACATACAGTAGTGAAGAAGAGAAGAAAGCAAAAGATTTACTCAAACATAAAACTAGTGTAAGGGGAGATTTTTACATTTAATATCCCATAGGAGAATTTTTCCCAATGGTCCATTCCTAACATTCTTAATTGCTTGAGAGCTAACTAAGGGTCCCGTTGCATTCCTCACAAGCAACTGTCAACCCAAATATCCTGCGCAACTGTCAACTTTTTTACTTTTTGAGAAAGTGGCAGGATGACGATCATTTAAAATTTGGTGAAGCATTGTATATCTACATGCATCCATCTTTTAGACCAAAAAATATTTTTCAACCATATGCATGCATTTTTTCATCCAAATTTGGGGACTTCATCCACATATATAAAAGAAATAAATAAAAAATAGCAAAATAAGATTACTTTTATCTTGCAAAAAATAGACCTCTATTTTGAAATGGTGCCATTTGGCCCTATAGTGCCAAAAAAGAGGAGTTGATCCTGCACAATGCTCATGGACTTAACCCCTAAAGGTATTTGACTATGTTTTCACCAAAAATGCTCCAAAACTGTCATTTCTAGTACAAGTATCAAATTTTAGAAAAATACAGTTTTGGACAAATGTAACCGTGGGATCTTGTAGTACGCTGGTTTGTGAAGATATGGACAAAATTTCAGAAATTTCCACCGTTTGGATTGCAAGATACCAGCATTTGAAGTGACAAAAAGCCATTTTTTGGCCCTGCGAAAATCCGGGCAGATGCACTTCACAAGGTTAGATCATTATGAAAAAATGTCCAAAATGGTTGTAACTCTTTGGATTCATTCTCCAAGTCATTTTGGCTACATGCTTGAAAAATTTTAGATCATTTGGAATTGTACAACATATAGGAAAAAAATAGTAAGTTGAAAGAAGTAGAGAATGATTCAAAATACTAAATTGTTAATGATTTATTTATGGAATTGAAAAATGCCAATCCCAATGGTTAAATTGTTGTAATAAACAATCTACACCTGACCTTTTTATTTTTTTCCAAAAATATTAAAAATTGAGTTAAATCAAGGTCTTCAAAGTTTATTTTAGAGTAAAGATTCCATTACTACCCACAAACTGCCCACAACTAAAACTCTTCATAACTTTCATCTCATTAATCAAAATGGAATGATTCAAAGATTTCCATGTATATATATATCAGGAAAATAATTTTTAATTTTTAATTTTTTAAAAAAGTAATTTTTAAAGAAGTTTTTTTTGCCGCCCAAGCTACCCATTGAGCAATGAAAACAACATATCATACAATAACTTTTTAACCATGTATTCAAAAGTTCTGAAAATTGTTAGGTCTTAAAGCTACTCCTCGGGCACATGTTGTGTGAAAATTTCAAAGAAAAAAAATAAAAATTCCACTCGTAGTGAGCTGCCCCAAATTGCTATGTTGCCAAAAAACATCGTTTGTTCCTTTAGGGGTTAATTTGAATTGTTAGCCATAAATTCAACCAAGTATCTAGAAATAATTCCTTAGTTCATGGAGAAGCCAAGGAAAATTATCCTAATTTGTGGAGATACTTTGTGAAGTTGTTGTCCTATCAAATGGTTGGATTTGGTGTTACCAAAGTATTTTTCTAAAGTTACAAATGTGCAAGTATGTGAAGTGGTTGACCAAGCCAAATTGCATTGACTCTAGTTCAAAATGGGATTTGTGAAAATGAAGTTATACATTTCAAGAACACAAAAATTTCAAAAAAACACCATGTGAAGAGAACCTCATTTCAAATCCATTCCAACAAATTTTACTCAAAAAATGACAAGGTTTTGCTTGTAATCAAGTTTAGAAGGAATTTTGAAATTTTCCTTTCAAAATTTATAGAATTATACTTGTGATAGCATTGATGAATCTAATAGTATGGATGGAATCTACAACTCAAAATCTACAACTTTTAAATGTATGTTCACTCCAAAATATTCTTTGAAATAGCACTTTATAATGATTTTTTTCAATTCTAGAGAAGACTCTCATCGTTTAGGGTTTTATCCCTTAAGAATGTTGAGATCCATTGTCAACTAGTCAAACATCATGTCTGAGCTACATATAGCCTATTAGATTGGGTTCAAATATGAATCCGAGATTTTTATTACTTGAAACTATGAATTGTATATCTCTTTGAGAAATTACAATTTGATTTGTGAAAAGTTGTAATTGTTATCATTTTTGTTGGAAAATTGAAAATGAATAAGGAAAAATAGGAAAATCAATCCAATTTATAAGGAAATTTTCTCAAGAGGTACAAGTATCAATAGAGATTAGTGTGAGATTTTCTCATTTGGTTATTTTACTTTTTACATTCAAAATAGCCACAACAAAGACCTTGAAGTCAAAGTTGGCTCTCAAACCAAATTTATCCTTTTATTTAATTAATGTATAAAATTTGATATTTTTTTTCTTCTGAAAAAATGTTTTTTTTCCTTTATTCAGGATTTTTTTTTTCTAAAAATTTGATGGAAAAATTAGATTGTTGTCATTTTTTAAAGTTACAAGAGGACATAAAATTAGACCAATTATAATATATATTAGAATAATGCATAATTTTACCATAAATGAAGGTGAGATTAAAATTATATATTTTTTCATTGAAATTTAAAATCCATTTTAAAAAAAGAAAATATGAATCAAAAACACATCATACTCACAAGTACTTCACTATACCTCGTAATCCATATACAAATGTGTAAGAATTTTTTATTTGGGGGACTATTTAGCTATTATTTCACAATACATATGCCCCTATTTTTTTCTACTTCTACTTTTCACCCATTTTCCTACACCCTTCAATAGTTAAAACTGAAATTTGGGACATTTAAACATAACCTACACTTAAAACACCCACTACAATTTCTTGCCTAAAACGTAGCCTCACTATTCATAAGAGTCTAGAATCAATTTTAGAAACACATATTTTTAGCACTTTGAACATTTGAAGTTTATTCATATATGGTGTCCAAAAAAGTGCATTCTAGAGAATCTAGATTCTCTTTTTGACTACCTACAAGAACCCATAAAAAAATTCAATATGATAATGAAAACCATGTTGAATTGCTTATTTGGACACTTTTAGGTGTAGATACCTTATATTTGTTTTGGATAAGACTTTGGAGAGTTCTTTTGAGTAATTAACACATAAGGATGATATAAAATGAAATTTAGCTATTGTAAAGGGTTGTTTTAGGCTGGTTCCCCATGTTGAGGACCAGTTGTAGTTGGCTAGAATTTAAAATTATTAAAAAATTTAGATTTTTCAAAATTATATTATGAAATAAATAAAGGATTTTCATAAATGATTTTTTTTCAAAAAAATATTATCTAATGTGGTTGTTGCTCGGCCATCTCAACATGTTGTTGTGGCCAAGTTCTCACAAACCAAGAGCTTGGAGGAACTTGCATCTCTTTTCATCTAATGGACTTATCACTAAGTTTCTTTGTAAAAAATGATCTAATTTTTGGACCAATATGTGTATTCTTCATTTCCATAGTAATCTTGAATATCATCCGTTGGCCACTTTTGACCTCATTGTCTTTCTAGTATTATGATTATTGCACCTACTTTTGATCCTTTTTTTAAACTAATTTTCACAAATTCTGGATTAAATCATGTTTATGTATGCCTATTTTTAGTAGTTTGAAAATTTATAGTTTATTATTGTATTTTGAAATTTGGAACAAGACAATAAATCTTGCTCATGTAGATGATAAATAGAATGGGATTCCAAAGGATAAAGAGATGGAAGACAAAGAACCCACACCCACAAACAACAAGCTAACCATTGATACATGTAATTGGGTTTTTATGAAGCCAAATCATGTTAATCCTTAAATGCCTTATTGGTGACCATGGAAATCATTACTTTTGGAATCGTGAGACATCATCTACTTTTAAAAAACCAAAAATATTTATTGGGGGTCAAACTAGTATAGAAGATCTATCCTTTCCACCCCTAATTATGACGATGAATAGTTGCACCTCTGTCCTACATAGGAGAATTTGTTGTCATTCATTAGACAAAAAAATGTTTGTTGCATTGTTATAGATTAAAGTTCTTGTGGGAACAAATTGACTTAACCTTTAAGTTAAATTCCATTTCAAAATTGAAATATAAACAACATAGTCATTGTTTAATTATAACCATATCTCATATTAATGACAACAACATAGCATAATCATTGATTCAAATTTCTTCAAAAGCAAAATTATCAACATATCAAACCAAAGCTTAAACATGGGACAAAAAGTTGCAACAAAAATTTCTACCAATTTTGGAGGGCAATATAACTTTCAACAAACAATAGTGTTCTTTTCAAATTAATCAAATGGTAATGACTTTCTTTCCCAAAATGACAAACACCTCATAACTTATACTTCATGCTACAAAAATCTAAAACATATGAATAAAGCTAAAAAAAGATTAGTAGTCAATTCCCGTTGTTCCATTTGCCTTGATGTTGCCTAATTGGAAGGTCAAACATGTGTTATTTCCTTATCTAAAGAAGTATGACATCTTAAAACCAAGTCGCATATTGGATTCTTCAATATACCAACAACAAACATTTCAAAGTAGAAATGCTCTTAAAGTCTTGTGATTACAACTTCTAAAAATTAGGAACTATTCTAATGACTTAGACTTTCAAGTAGAACATTGAGATAAATGTTGCAATTTGTGGTATCTATGTTATCCACCATGTAAACAACCCACTATCCCCAATCTCACAAATATGCACTCAATGAAATTCCATATTGCAATTCTAAATGCAATGCCATTTTTTTTGGAGAAAGTTACAACTAAAATGCAATCCTTGACATAGAGTTTCTAGGACATATCTTATTTTATAAATGATAAGACTTTCAATCTCAAGCCACGTCAAAAATCACTTGGCAAGTAGCTCCTTCCTTGTAATTGATAAGTTTAGAAACGCCTTCCCTTCTACCCAAAGACTTTCTTTTCACCAATAATATGCTAAAAACAGATGCAAAGAATTTAAAGGGAATAATTTGCTATGGATTGCTGTTTTTTAGAGGATGAAATTGTTGACTTGCAACAAAGTCTCCAAAAATATTGCTCCTTTGAATGAATGAATGAATGAATGCTTTAGATGAAAAAACTATTTTAGTTCATATTTCATCCTCATCCACAATGGTAAATTGTTGCATCATGAGTGACCCAAATAAATGAAATAAAAGCCCCACTTTCACCACCACTCTTCCCAAGAATTCACAACCAAATGCATAAAGAAATATCAATGTGCACACTCCTCACCAACAAATCTAGTGAGAGGTGTAAATCCTTCATCTTTGCAACCGTTTTCAAGTTTACAGATCCCTGCAACATTGCAACCATTCATTTCCTGAGTCAAATTCTTTTATCAATTAACCAATTATTGCATACTGTAGGAATCATTATGAGACATATTGTATTCTGTATGTTCACCCAGGAAGAGCACCGGCACTCTACTGACACTTTTTTGTGGAATAGCAACATGATGGTAATGAAGAGACACTCCAGTATCTCCCCTTGAGCTGGTGTACAACTACAAGCAGAGCCTGTTGTAGGCTACTAAACCCAATTGCAACACAGGAGCCAAACACAAGAACCTAACAAAACTAGTAACAAGGCTTCCAAGATGCAAAAGTCACTCACACGGTATCCCAAAACGACACCCTAAGACTTGCTGAAATACTTGTTGAAGTGCCACCCAAACCCACCCAAATCTGAAGCAGTATGATCAAGGGAACTCCGCTCAGTCTCACACTTGAACACATTCCCAAGGACACACCTTACTGCCGTGAGGATCCAAGAGCATCTAGGTCATCTCTCTCGCTTGTACGACACTCCAGCGATGAAATGACGCAGCAGAGAAGAACAACGAAATGAAAGTAGAGCTTCGATCGTCTTATACTCCTTGTATGCATTGTCTCATACGATGTAGCTGCGGAGACGCTGTAGCTCGAGAACTGTCAACAAACAGACACAATAAGGACACAGAGAGGGCAAGGGTAGAAAGTTGTAGAGGCTGGGGTCTGGGGAAATCGATCGGCGTCGCCAGTGAATGGCCGATCGGGTGCCTGGGAGTCCGGGACGTTGGTGGGGTCGTTTTGGGCAGGAGAGTGGCAATACTGGGTTGGTAATAGTACCAGTACTGTAGTGGGCAGCCGCCCGACGTGATGAACACAGTTGAAGGTGGACGACGTCAGCGAGGGGACTGTTTCCTACAGCTTGGGATCCTTGTGGGCTAGAGCTTAACTGGTCTGGTGGTATTTTCGAAAATGTAGGAACGAAGCTAATTCTGTCGACGAAGGTACTGTAACTCAAGAGAGGATTTACCCCGAAAAGAATCATGGAAAACTTTGGAGGGCGTCGTCTCCTCTACCTGAGAGGTACATCCCGGCTACCACCAATTTTAGTGTTTGTGAGCAACCGTGCATTCTACAGTAGTCTAAGTAGAGCCCTGCGTGCTCCGATTGGTACATAAGTTACCTTTCCGGTCTGGTTGCATTACGGCCTCAACCTGGCCGGCCGGGGTGGATTGACCCCCTCGTTCATGGCCAGGGTGAATTGACCCCGTCATTGCCCCGCTTAGGATGGATAGAGCGATGAGGGGGTCGCACTTATCGTCAGGTCTATTGTACTGCCCTGTATGCTTAGCCTCCTTCGCGGTCAGTCTCTTAATTGGGCAGCCAGGCCAAAACCTAGGTTGGCTGCATTAAACCGCTGCCTTCCCGCCAGACACTCTAGATCCGATTTTCTCGGTCTCATCTTGTGTTGTTTCGCAGTCTCCTAACTCTCCTCCTACTTGCCTGGACTCGTCTCCCTTAGCTCGTCGTTGTGTGTACTTTATTGTTTAAATTGGTCTCCTGAATAACTTTTGTATTCTTCTGCAAGTTATAGATTCAGTTTCTCAGTCGCTTTCAATCAATGCAATAATAAAAGTTTTTCAGTTTCTTGGTTGCTCTTGCGCATAGACCCATCTACATTCTAGCAGCAGGAGCACTTGCTATTACGCAAATTGTACCATCTTCGAGCAGTGAATGCTAAACGTGTTTAGAACACATGGTATTGACAAAAATTGTGTGGAATACCAAACTATCAAATGACACAGAAAGGATTGCCAAAGTATTTGATACCGAAGGAAGGTTTGGAAGCTGCATTAGCTCTCAAGCAGGACAAAAACATCAGGTGGCTACTACAAATGTTTGAGAAACAAGCGTATATTAATCAATGTACATTAGTAGAATTCCTCAAATCATGAACCTGATTGTTTGCCAGAGTAACAACCTTCAATCTTCTCAAATGGCTTTAGTTTCTGAATCACTGAGGTGATTGAAGTTCTCAGCTTGGCTAGTGGTGGGGATGACTGCATTCTTGCGTCTATATATCGATCTTATAGACTCACAACTTACAGGAATTCAATTTTTAGTACGCATGCCAACGACTGAGGTTTGGTAGACTACAAAGGTCTTGCTTGAAGTGGTATTTGCTTTCCTTCAAGTTGTGGAGATTGAAACTTTGGTAAACTTCGGAAGGGATGGAATTGGTTCAACCCAAAATGGTGGCAAAGCTCGCTGCTTCTTGACTTAAATGAAGATAGAGTGTGATGCTCATTGAACTTTGTAGAGTACCCAACCGACTGCTTTGTTCAAGTTCATTGATTGAAAGCCCACACTAAACTCTCGTTTTGCATGCTCTAACAGTCAAGTACGTCGTTGTTGCACCACCATTTGTGTTCCTGAAGCTGATTTATCTCTCTTAAATTTTATGAGAAAGAATATAATGAAACTAACTCTCATTATCATTAAGACTCACAAGATTGATGCAACATGTGGTTTGCAATCTTTTGCAAGACTTGAACCACCCTAGAGCAGTGACATGAAAGATTTGAACAAGTTGAGTTCAAGATCAACATGGTCCCCAAAACAGCTGAACCTGATTGCTGCCAAATAAATCATACAAAAACAAGCTTGACGTCCAGCGTCAATGAAACAACACAACAACCAGCAATTCCAATTTGTGCCACAAGAGTAACATGACGAGAAATCCAAAAGAAACAATTCCACAAATATTTCAAAAACTTCTAGAAACTTGCATTTGCAATCCACATGCTACAAACTGGTCCATGACAGTCACAAATTGTACACAAAGATGAGGGAGACAGTCTAGGCAGGCAGGAGAATGAAAGCTAAGACCAAGAAATCGGATTTGGAGCATCTAGTAGGGTGAGCCCAGTTTCGCTATGGCTTGGCTGCCCGTTTGAGAGACTGACCGTGAAGGAGGCTGAGCATACAGGTAGTACAACGGACCCGACGATAAGTGCGACCCCCTCATCGCTCCATCCATCCAAAGCGGGGCAATGAGGGGGTCAATTCACCCTGGCCCTCGCTCATCCCCCGAAGTCAATCCAGGGGTGCATGTAGAAAAAAAGCCCCTTTATTTTGTGCTTCATTAGTTTATCTTCTGGACATTTCCTAGCTAATTCCGGGCCTCTAATTGCAAATTTTGAATTCGTATTTGCAATCAGAGGCCCCAAATTAGATGGTAGAGGTATAGAAGGTAAATTAATGAAGCACAAAATAGGTTATTTTTTTTTAACATGCACTCCTAGATTGACTTGGGGGACTAGCAAGGGGTCGGTTCACCCCAGCCCTCAACCTGCCTTATCTTGCGAAATAGGTAAGTTAGGTTGTACTAAAGTGAAACCCATTGTTTTTCATTAAGGAGATCCAGTCACTTCTCACTAAAAATGATCTAATGTTAATATCCAAGTCGGCCCCATGATTTGTCCTTTGTGACTTTTTCACTCATCCGACGTTTTGTCGCTATTTCAAGTATGAAAAGCGATGGATTTTGCAGTACTGTTGTTATTATGGAATGTGTTATCATCACATTGTAGACTGGTATTAATTCATAGTACATGATTAGGGAAAGAGTATTGAGGCTCTCTGAGAAAATAAATTGTTCTCTATCCTGCACATTTTCTGCTAGGGTGAACTCTCGGTGATCGAGTTTGCAATGTCTTATCGCACTTGAAAAGCAAAAATTTGTGTCATTAGCTAATTCCGTCGATGAGGGTACTGTACTTCACAGAGGGTTAACCCGGAAAAGAAATACAGAAAACTTTTGTCCATGTTTTGCACCATGCTTTCAGCGTCACAGAATTTGGGTCATATCACTGCAACAAATGAAGAGAAAAATAAAATAAAAAAATATTATACAGTCTGCAGAATGGTGTACAGTACACAGAGAGATAGGAATTTTACTCAAATAACTAGTTCCCTAAAGTGTCTGTCTGTGCTCATGTCGTTCTCCAAAAATTAGACATTCGTTGGCAATGATGCAGCACTTCCTGCAACCAGTAAAAAATTGTGCAAAATTTCTGACATACAATAAGCGAAGGTATGGGCTTTTCTACCACCACCAAGTACTTTTGAAATTCCTCGACCAAGACAAGTGGGATATCTTCCAAACCCGCATGAAACAAAATGCATGAGGTAATTTCCTGACGAGCAGGGACTTACTAAGATGAATTTTTTTCCGGAAATAACACCTCTGAGCTCTGATCATCAAGTACCATCGTCGAGTACCACCTCTGAATTTGATCCAGTAGAGATTCGATTCGAGCACGCAAGCAGAGTTTTCCAGTTCAAGGTTATGTCGAGATAGTTTTGCATTTGTTTGTAGAGGTCATGATCGATGTAAACACACTGGGGCATAGATGATCTCAATTCTTGTTGAAGTCCACACTTCTTCAGAATCGAAACCATTCTAAGCTTGGCATCTTTTTTCACTCTTCGCATTCTTTTTGTTTGACCAGGCGGTGCAACTATTGCTCTTCCTAGGGTGCTCTTCCTAGTAAGGGTACTAGAGTAATGGAACTCACAATGGAGCAAATTGGTTTTAATCTTAAGCGTTTAAATGAGATCATGCCGGAATGAAGTTTCTGTGTGATATGTCACTGCAAGATATTAACAAATTTGTATTACAATCCAATTTCCTAGATTGCAACAAACCAATGATTCTACTTCCTTAGTCTGAAAGTTGCATCCATTTTGGTTGCAGAGGGAAAGTCACGTAGAACATGTGGACTGGAATACTTGAATGTGAACAGAATCTTACAGTGTTTCTAAGGTAATTATGTGCAACCAAGGAATGCCGTCAAGTTATTGCGTCGAAGATCTGTGTTATGATGTATTCATAACATAAGATTAGCTAGCAGTGCGCAGCAAGTTCGTGGAAGTATGCCAATTGAGTGGAAACTTGCTCCCACCCTCACTACCAACACTACCCTTCCCGTAACTAAGGTAGAAGCACCTAAATGTGACACTTATTTCAGATATCTTGATATGGAAGGTGTGTATAGGAAAAAATGATGTGTATGTGTTTGGAAATGGTTTAGGAAACCTACAAAATCGGTTTCATATTTGTCCGAGTTTATATGAATATTATATGAATTTTTGGAAAACAACTTTGTAGATGCACCTATTGTGGATACTAGACTAACACCAAAGCAGACATGGAAACGCCCAAAAGTGACACTCTCTAAACTTGAATTGGCTACTTCTTGGAAGAGTGACAACTTTGTGAAATCCCACCTATCTACTTTAGAACCTGACTTGTCTACTTTGGGTCCACAAGCCTTTGGATTTAGTGTTTTTTTAAGATATCCATGAATGACTAGTCTTACATCATTACAAGAAAATTGAACCCATTAAGGGGCTTTGAGTTTTCTTACTAATTTTAGTACTACTTGAAGTGAATATGAAGTTGTCCACATCCTCATTAGTGTCACCACGTAGGACCACTAAAATTGATAGTAGCCACTTGGCATGTGGAAATTGGTGAGAGGCCATCCTCCATGACTAAACCAAGAAATCTTGAAGATGGATTGGGTAATCATGACAAAAGTTTGAGCCCATCATGCAAATCTTGGCCCACTTAGTGAGTTTAGAAGGCTCTTTCCCTTCCAAAATTTTATATTACCAAGCGGCCCCTTCTTGGGTTCAATTTTTTTCTAATGAGTTTGGTGTTTCTACCTTACAAACTTAGGACCCAGACTAGCATGTACTTTTCCTTCTTCTTTGCCTAATATATAGAAACTAGACACACCTTCAAAAACTATATATGCCAATTGAAAGATCATTTTCTCATCCTACGCACACACCAGCCTTTTACTTTTCCAAACATTAAAATATGCTTCTTCACAAGAAAGTTGAAGTAGCAAAGTACTGCAATATATGTGCAACGAGATGAAAAAAGGCCATATTCGTTATATTGAGACTTTTCATAGATTTTGAGACAAAATGCTAGTTATTGGAAAATTCATTTTAAAAATTAGGAATTGAAATAAAAAATAAATGATGCTCAAATAGTGATCCTATAATGAAATTCTAAAAGTTGGTGTTGTTACTTTTTTATAAAAAAATACCAGTAAAGAGATAAAACGATTTATCCTCGAGTTGAGGATAAAATTGAGACCGCGAAAGGTCTCAATATAACAAATATTTCCTTAAAATAGTAGTGATGAATGAATTCATCTAGTGACAAAGATAAATGAGGACAATTTTCAGGTTGGGATGAACCAACCCGTCAATCATCTCCAAGGAAAAACCCTAATATTTTTTATTTGCCATGTATAATAAAAATTGCAAATTTGGAATCCGTATTTGCAATTAGAGGCCCCAAATTAGTTAGGAGAGGGTGAGAGGCATAGATGATAAATTAATGAAACACAAAATAGGGGGTCATTTTTTTTACATGCACCCCTAGATTGACTTGGAGGATGAGTGAGGGGTCAATTCACCCCAACCAATTTTCAGAGGTGAATCTTCATGTTCTAAATTATGGCTAGGGTGAATTGACCCCCTCATTGCCTCGCTTCAGATGGATGGAGGGATGAATGGATGGATAGAGGGGTGCCATTCCCCATCCCCCAAAGATAATCTTGACCTCCTTCCCTTCCCACCTACTCCCTCATACCTGCTCCTAGCTTTGCTCCTTGCAATCCTTCTGAGGTAAAACAACCCATTACAGACCTTTTACCCATTGTGGACTCCTAAGAATGACCCTATTATCGTTTTCTTTTAGTTCTTGAGATTTGGGTCACATTCAATATCTTAACTAACTGGAATGGAGTAATTAGTGACTACACATTACAAAAAATCTGGACCCTAAAAGAGATTGCGACTTTGTTGCTGCAATAGTGCAATTAGGAAAAAAAATTATTTTTCAAAAATAAAAATTAATTTGAAAATTATTATTTTTTTCCCAAAATGATGGGGCACTAGTTGCGAACACATCAGATATGGTGACTTTTTTTTAATATTTTATTTTTTCAGTGTTTTTTTATTTTTTATTTTCGAAAAATAGTTTTTGTACTGGCAACGCGTTGCACTGCGAAACAACCTCTTTTAGGGTCCAAATTTTTTCTAATGATAGGAACTTTCAGTTTTTTAGTGTTAGTTCATTGTAGGAAGTGCCTTTTTCAAGTCTTCTATGTTAGAAAATATTGTGACTGCAATAGGTGAATACGATAAGTGTAATGGATCAATTTTGGTTGGTTTTTGGATAGTCTACAAACTCTTCTAGGCTATGATGGGTTGAACACTTCAAAAATTCATATCAAATTCACACTTTGCCAAAAAAAATATAGTTTCAAATGCTCTTGCCATTTCTATCACTTGTCTTTCTCTAGAAAAAAAAAGTAGAAAATTTTAGAAATGACAAGGGGGCAAACCCCCACCCCCCCCCATTTGGTTTGTAATGGGATATTTTACCTTAGTTTCTTGCCTAGAGCTCACCATATTTTGCCATTTGTCTTTACCTAATGCATGAATTATCTTTTATAATTGTTGCTAATATTTCTCGTTTACCCTAGTAGAATGTAGATATTTGAAAGAAGCAAAGCCACAAGAATAATTGTGAAGAACCTTGAGTGTCTAGTGCAAGAAATGTATTTAAGGTAAGTCATGACTCATGAACAAACAAGACTGAAATTAGGGTTTGGGAAAGTTGCAACTTCATAATTGGAAGGAGGTGGATTATTACTTTTAAAGAAGTGGTGGAATGGGAATTTGCAAACTTACAAGATTGTGAGCTTTCATAAAATATTTGTAACTAGTTTCATTGAAATATGATGCAATTTGTCATAAGGCTTGTAGGGAGTTTGGAACTAAACCCTAAATCTGAAACTTATTCTTGATAGAGCTTTCCATCCCCAATTTGTCTTGCACTCATGTCTCCACCCAAAATTATTTCTTTGTGAAGGTGGGTTCAGGTCGGTTTAGCATGCAAATGTTTGAAGTTGAGCGTTTGCCATGTTGCAATGGAAGGAGGGCTATTAACACAATCACAAATGAAATACTCCATTAGAATCTAATTGGAAGATGACCTTTGAATGTATTGATGCAATTGACCAAAGCCGTTTCAAGTTCTCCATTTGAATCTTCATTTTACCTTCCTTCATTTGATTATTTCTAGGACAACATTCAATGCGAACTATTCATAGTCAAATATTTTGAATATGTTGACAAACGTGCTCCACTCAAAGATAGTGTGGCAAGTGTTCAGGATGTTACAAGATGTCATTTTTTGAAAAGGTCAAATTTATAAATGAGGCTTGAGTTGCACCTAGTTTTGTTTCTCCACTCAGAAAAGGAGCTTATGTCTTAGCAATTGCTTCCATTTGATTGGAACGGATGAGTGGTGGATTTTTTGGCATTCTATTGTTGATTTTGCTGATCCAGTTTCACAGTAAGTGCTGGTGGACGCATCATATTGCACTGGGTTGACTTGTCAGTGTATTTTCAAAACTAAAAGAGATAATTAGGCTGTTGACTTCACTTCGAGCAGTTGTATTGGCTATGGTAAGAGCTCCTTTTATATTTCAAAATCCAGGACGTTGAAGAAATCTCAGCATTTTACTTCTCTCAAGTTTGAGACTTTATGCAACGAGGAACACTCACTGATGCCCTATATATTTATTACAACTTTACACAACGTGCCAGTCTCAACAATTGCGTGCGAATTTTATTAACTCATGATTGAGGCAGCCAGAATACGAAATGCAGACACTGGTAGGGTTAGTTTTTTCGTCAACTCCTTTGTCACGGCACTCGATCAACCCTATCTAGTGACACTCTGAATTGAACGTTTCATGAATAACCTCAGAATTTGTCATGTACACATCTCGTTGAAGAAATCTCAGCATTTTCCTTCGAACAAGACGGGGTCATCAAACAAAAATTCATTTCACATAAATTTGAAGCAGCAGACAATAAATGGAAATAGTCAACAACAACACCAGTCTACTACTGCCGATCTTGAAAGTATAACCGCGATCTACTACTACAAGTTGTGAAGGCCAGAGAGAAGTTTGATGTACGTGTCTCACCGTGACATGAGCCTCAGATCCAGCTTTGACGGAGGATCCCTAAGATTGAAGCAACTCTCCTTGTTATCATCCAAATGCAATGGTTTTCCGAGGTCTGAGTCAGACGCGGACGACTTTGTTCTGGATTCCAGCCGCTTCAAGATCAATACGAGCCAGATCTGGAATTTTCATCAACACGGCGCTTCTTCGATTCTTTAACAACCGACTACAATACTGAAGCAAAACACTACGGTTTCTAACAGCATCGAAGTCCACATAACATGAGAAACCTAAGCCACCATCAACGGCACCGATAACAACACACGAAACAACAATCCGGAAGATGAGGTTTAGGAAGGCGGTAGGAGCAGGTTGGAAGCGGACAAGTTGGAGCAGGGGGTGGTGGACGAACAACTGTGCCAGTGGGACAGGAGCAGACCCCCTCATCCCCATCCTTCATCCATCCAAAGCTGGGCAATCAGGGGGTCAATTGACTCAATTCACCCTGGCCCTAAATTATGCTACAAATGTTCTCATAGCAGTGAGTTCAACTTCACCAGTTGTAAGCTGAACTACCTTAACCCCTAATGGACCGAGGCACATTTTGGGCAGAAATTGTCAAAACTGCCATTTTTTAGGGCAGCAAGAAAAAAATGAAAAAAAAAGTTTTTCTTTTCAAAATTCAATTGTACAAATTTGTACTAGACTTATTTGGGGAACATATGGAAAAAATTTAGAAACTTTGACTGCACGGATTGAAAGATTATAACGTTTGAAGTTAGGTGAAAAAATAAATTTCCAACCTTGTCCAATAGGGCCTGAAAACTTTAACTCCTTCTAGAATGAGATTCTTACACTAAACATGGTTATTTTTTTTAACATTTGCATCTTGTACTATGTAAGCTACACACCCACCAAATTTCAAAATCATAGGAAGAGTTTTGCACATGCTGCCTGGAGCTACCCGAATTGCCTGCAAAGTTTAGGGTTGCATAACTTTTGATCTGGGCACGAGATTGGGAAAAAATTAGATTTTCAAGAAGGGGGTATATAGTTATACAGCATGTCCAAACTTCATGAACATATGACCAAAAATGACTTCATAGAAACCTATCCAAGATTTCTTATGTACATTGAACGGACACTTGGTCTTTTAGGGGTTAATATCTTCACTATAATTGTCTGGACCCCAAAAAGGAAACTTATCATAAACTTCCAGATAGAAGGCGGTTGAGATTTCCAAAAAGATGCCATATATGTGCTGTTTGGAATGGCCTAACTTGTGGTCCAACCAAGGCAAGATGGATTGTTTGTACAATAGATAAGGTAGACAAGCCTCTTACCACCCTGATTTGCAATTTGACTATGTTGGGGCCAATTCCAAGAAGGGAAAATATTTTTTATAGGTGTGTGCTTGTTTTATGAGTCAAACCCAAGTGGAATTATGATTTTCCGATCAAAATTGTAATTTCTATGAATTTATGAAGTGGTTTGCTCTGAAATGACAAAACCACCTATAGATGAGAGTCATAAATGTCCTAGAAACAACCTATAACCCCCATTTCATTTATCTTTTAGCATTTGGAAAGTGACCACTAAAAGAATGATACAATATCCTTAATGACATTAATTCTCTGAGTTTGTCAAAATCTAAGACAGATTTGACTAATTTCTGGACAAATTTAGATGCTTGAATGGACAAAATCAGGTCTTTTTTTCTGGCAAAATTTCGTCAGATCTGTTAGAATTTGAACACTGTGAATCTAACCCTCCAAAATCTGGCATGCGCAGTGAAGCCAACACAGGGGACACTAGTCCAAAAAAAAAGCCATGGACAAAATTGGGGCCAAATATAGGCGATAGAATTAGGATGTGGACAGAATTGGGTTGGTCCACCTTATGTTACGAGGGGAGACACTAGAAATACTACCTTCACTGAGTTGGGAAGAAGTTAGAAAAATTCTTAGGAAATTACAACTAGAAATCACCTTGCTAGTGGCCTCTTTACCTCTAAGTGTCCAACCAACTAAGGTAAAACAATCCATTGTGGTCAAAATTTGGAGTTTGGCCTCACACTATGGTTGAAATTTTCAAATTTTTTCCCACTTAAAGACAAGTGTGAGAAACAGCAAGTGCAACTGAGATTATATTTTTTTCGACAAAGTATGAATTTGCTAGGAATTTTTGAAGTGTTCAATGCATTATGGCCTAAAAGAGCCTGTAGGCTACCCCATAATCAACAAAATCTGAATCCATAATGCTCATCTTAATACCTAATGCAATCACAATATTGTCTAACATGGAAGGCCTAAAAAGTCAATTCTTACAATTAATTTCACACTGAAAAGTAGGGAGTTCCTAATGAGGTCACTATCCACTCCATTACTGTCATGTCAGACATTGATTGTGGCCCAAATCTCACATATGGGAAAAAACCACAATGGGGTGACTTCTTAGGTGATCACTATGGGTCATTTGATCACAATGGGTTGTTTTACCTTATACATGGTCATTGTAAAATTTTAGGCTTGTTTTGGTATGGGCAATTTAAATCCTCTATTTAAAAAAAAAATTTGGGCAATTTTGAAGGTTAACTATTGAAAACTTTTATTTTTCACTAATGAAGGTATACATTTGATTTTTGAGAGGTCTTCAAAGGCATATATGTACCATAAATGGAGAATAAAGATTGTTAATTATACTTCATTTCTTGGCTTTGTGCAAAGTTTGCTAATTTCACTTGATTTGAACTCTAAAAAATTGTACTTATCCATTTGCTTTGGAAATGGTCCTAATAGAAGAATAAATTAATTTCATAATTTTCACCATTGAAAATTTAAACATGCTAATGTTGATTTGGAGTTATTTGCAATTTCTAAATAAAAAAATTGCATTTCAACAATTGCAAGGTGGATTGTGTAATGAGTTTGATAGCTCTTCATTTCGACTTAAGGTTTCTGGAAGTGCATTTTAGTGTGCTAACACTATTTTTAGTCAATCATTTCTCTTCTAATCCTCAAAAAATTTACATGCAAATTTTTGAAACATTGAGAGGAAGGGCATTATATTGAAAATACAAAATGTACATTTTTCTTATAATCTCACAACTTTTAGGCAATTTTGCACTCAAAATTGGTATGCATACTAATAAGAAAGCATTTTAAACATCTATATGGTTAGATTTTGAAGAAAAAAAAGCAATTTGATTCATCGGGGATAACTATAAGTCCATGCTCTTTTTTATAGTCAAAACACACTTGGAAAGGCTTGGATATTTAGGGGTTAAGAGGCCATGAGTAGGGCTCTTCACTTTTCTGCACCCAAAAAATTGGACCCCTTCTCAAGTCAAAATTTGGCCTAGTTTTTCAAGCCCAGTAGTGATGTTCTAAAGTATGTGCACCTAAAATAGACACTCTCCCAATTGCAACACCTATCTACACTTGCCCGAGATTCCAAGTTTGAAATCTTGGAGAGTTGTAGCTAAGTGTCGCAATTAGGATAGTGTCTCTTTTAGATCCACATACTTTAAGGGCAGATCATGTGTTCTAAAAAGTGCCTTCTAGTGCAGCCAATGACATTAGCATGGGAGCCTAAAAATGAGAGTCTATGAGCCTTGAGCCTAGATGTAAGTAGATATTCTACAACTATTAAAGGTGTTTATAACATACATACTTGCAATATGAGTATCCTATAACCATATAAGTTGCTTGTAACATAGGTACCTATAATATAATTATACTATAACCATGGAAGGTGCCTATAACATAGGTATGTAAAGCATAGATACCCATAATATAATTAGGCACTTATTATATAAACAACCTATAACTATAGAAGGTGCTTATAACATAGGTACTTACAACATAGACACCTATAATATGAACATCCTATAATCATGGGAGAAACTTATAACATAGGTACCTACAACATAGACACCTACAATTATAAACATCCTAAAACTATAGAAGGTACCAATAATATAGGAGCCTAGGCCCTGAAGCTCATGGGCTCAAGATCCTAGGTTCTCACATGCTAGCAACCTTACCAGTGCAACCTCGATGCAAAACTTTAGAAAGATTCTACCCCAACTTTGTTGTAGCTAGAATGATTACCAAAAATTCATTAAATGTTGAGCTAAGGTCCTAATTATAGTGCCTCTCAAACTATTTGTAAACTTCAAATTTTGGCCAAAACTAATTGAAGGGTGAGAATCTTGAGGAAAAAATTGGACATTTTTTGAACTAGTATTGTGCATTGAATTCATTTTAACCCTTAAAGAACCATTTTTTCTTTTGGGGGACAACTTGGATTTCAGGCATGTACCTACAATCTCAATTTTTGTTATGATTTTTTGAATTTTTTTGAAGATAGAGAAACTAATTATCTTCATAAAATTAATTTTTTTCAATTGATGCCCAAGACCAAAAGTTATGCTCAAAATTGGGGAGATCAGGTAGCAAAAGAAATTCAAAAAGATATATTTTTTTTCTCATAGATTATACTATTTTCTCCATGGAAATCTTTGATTCATTTCATTTGGATAAGTGATGTGAAAGTTGTAGATAAATTATTTGTTGGGGCAATCTAAGCATCTTTTTGAAAAAATAACTTGTAGGATTCATTTATAAATGGAATTTTTAGCATTTTTAATAATAAAAAAAAATTCTATACTGTTTAGTTTTCTTGATAGAACAATCTCACAATTAAGGCCATATTCGTTATATTGAGACTTTTCGTAGATTTTGAGACAAATGCTAGTTATTGGAAAATTCATTTAAAAAATTAGGAATTGAAACCAAAAATAAATAATGCTCAAATATTGATCCTATTATGAAATTCTAAAAGTTGGAGTTGTTACCTATTTATAAAAAAAACACTAGTAAAGAGATAAAACGGTTTATCCTCAAGCCAAGGATAAAATTGAGACTTCGAAAGGTCTCAATGTAATGAATATGGCCTTAATTGGGGTTAGTGCATTTTAATTCCACCTTAGAGATATGAATAATATAGATTTTCCTTCTATCTAGTACCTACTTCTACTTAATAATTTTTTAAAGAATGAAAATTAAGTGTTTTTTTCCTAAATTTCTTTTCTTAGACTCTCAACCCAATTCCCCACCATAACAATTTAAACCTCAAAACTTTGAAGAGCCAAGAATTTAAGTTAACCTAGTAAGGACATTGTGAACCAAAGTGGTCTGATGGATGACAGAGAACTCTTGCATGTGAGATAGAAGTGCCATTGTTCATCCTTGGAATTTTGTGCAAAAAGGGGGAGGTCTTGCGTAGCAATATGACCTCCAATGATTACTTTGGGTTTTTTTAAAGTAGATGATTCACATTGTTTCAAAAAAGAAGATTTCCACAGTGACCCGCCCGTCCTTATAGGACTAACCCCTAAACATCCACATTCATCTCCAAAATTGATGAATTGAGAAAAATCATTATAAAGTGCTATTTGGAAGCATATTTTGGAATTGGTATAGAAATAAAAGTTGCAGATTTTGATTTGTAGATTCCATCTATATGGTTAGATTCATCAATGTTATCACCAATTTGTTTCTATAAATTTTGAAAGAGAAATTCCGAAATTCCTTCAAAATTCAATTACAAGCAAAATATTACGGAGTATCATTTTTTGAGTAAAATTTGTTGGAATGGATTTGAAATGAGGTTCTCTTCACATGGTGATTTTTTGAAATTTTTGTGTTCTTCCTATCTATGATCTCATTTTGGCTAATCCAGTCTAGAACTAGAGTCAATGCAATTTGACCACTTGACATACTTGCACATTTGTAATTTTAGAAAAATATGAACTCTAGTAACACCAAATCCAACCCTTAGATAGGACAAAAACTTGATAATGTATCTTCACAAATTAAAATAACTTTCATCTAAGTAGTTAGGAGGATGAAACTTGAGATTCAATCTGTTCATCATCCAAAAAATGGACATCGGAGCATTTAGGGGTTAAGAAGGTTCAAAGTCAAAAAAATCTAATCCCACAACTTGAAAAAAACCTTGTTTTTTGCACTTTAATGCAAATATCTTTCAATCTATGAAGTCAAAATTTCTCAAATTTATTCCACACATTCTCATACTAGTCAGGTGTAAGATCATATGGTTAGATGTGCAAACAAAACAAATTTCAAAAGTTTTTACTCATTGCAATAGAAATGGCAGTTTTGAGTGTTTTTTTGTCTAAAAAAGGCCTTGGTCCTTTAGAGGTTAATTTCAAGTTTCAATGACCAAATTTTCATTTTTTAAATTTCAGTGAATTTATACCAAATCTAGAAAATTTACATAATTCATTAGTCAAGGAATGTATTTAAGTCAAATCATCGGCAATTGTGCATAATAATGCAAAGCCCTAGTTCTTTACTATTATTGACCACCAATTGATCAAAATGAAAAATTTTGAATTCTTATTTGGAATCAAAGACCTCAAATTTGTCAATGCAATTCACAAAACACAAAATTAAGGACCCCATAGAATGCATTTTTAGGGCTTAATATGAATTAAGTTTAGATTTCCTAAAGTATTGAAAATAGGTGTACAAAAAATCAAGCATGAGTTCTTATGAATGGAGATTGTACAATTCAAGCAAGAATCTATAGGAATGAGTTTTGAAAGAGTTTTGAAAGAGGTCTTATTAGTTGTAGTTACCTCATATGTACATAACTAGTCTATAGATTAGGGGAAAAAGTCTCCTCTCAGGAGGGAGCATTGTTCAAAATCAATGATAAAATTTTCAAAAATTTGAATTTATGCTTAGAATCCATATCTTGATTTAATTTGTAGAGGTTCAGGAATATAAATTTCATTATTATAGAGCGAAAACAATAGTTTTACATTTATCCTCAAGCATATTACTAGGGAGCCTTGCAAAAGGCTTGCCACCCACATATACTTGCATCTAATGAACACTTCAAGCTCAAAATAATTTTCATACCAAGAAAATAAACCCAAGGTGGACACCTCTAAAGGTTTCTCCTCCTAGAAAATGAAATAATCAAAACAACTACACTTAGAATGCAATGTGTTTCTAAAATTGACCTATACAAATGCTCGCCTAGTACACATCTTTTCTATTCCTAAAAACTGAGGGTCAAGTTTGGTACACCAATATTTTGCTATATAAATGCTTATTTTTTGTTTAAATAATCTTTAGAAATTAATGTGTGCTTGGAAAATCTATGATATCCTTAACTTTGTTCAAATCTTGACCAAAATTTGGATTGTTTATTTAGTATAATATAATAATAAAATTCATACTCAAAAATTGCCCACAAAGATCATTTTAGGTGTACTTTCTTTGACTACATATGACTTTGTGATTCATTTTGAAAATTTTGAAATCATAGTGGGACCCAAAGTCTTCAAGTACAATGAAGAAGAAGAGAGGAAAGCAAAAATTCAACCAAACATAAAATAAGGGCAGATTTTTACATTTATCTCAGAGGGAAATTTTTCTTGGTAGTGCACCTCATCTCCAATCATAACATTCTTAATTGCTTGTGAGCTAGGAGGTGCCCTTACATTCCTCACAAGCAATTGTTAACCCAAATATCAAGCGCATTATTCTAATGAGCTTATAATTTTATATTTAATATTAGTGATTTTTATTGGTGTCCATGGGCTTAATTTGAATTGGTAGCCATAAATTCAACCAAGTATCTACACTGAATAGGGGTATTAAGGGGATCCATACTAATTAATCAACATTCCACACTAAATAAATATCTACCTTTATTGTACATCAATAGTTATTGGAGTGTCCAGGTGATGTACATCATGTTTCAAACATCTACAGTTTTCTAGAATCAGTCTCTTTATTTGTTTGTCCCCTTAATACCCTATTCAATGTAAGGGAGCCGACCCCTTTTTGACCACTTAAGCAGATACACATGCTATAAGGGAGGTTTCAACAGTGGGAAATTTTTTCCCATGAGCAGAAATAGAGTTTATAAGGTTTCCATAATTTTTCAGATTTTTTTCCTCATAAAATAATTACTACGAATTTTTAAGCTGAAGATTCTGTTCTACCCATATTGGCCATACAGACCTTCCTATTTTCGACCAAGGGCTGGTTGCAAAATCCAAGAAAGGCTGGGTCCAAATTTGAGAGTCTTGTAGCCAATTGTAATGCACCACGAACTACCCGGGAACTGTGCCAGTATTAATTGTTGCTAATCATGTGATGATTGAAATTACTCCACCCTACCTTACCAGATTGGGTCTGTGATTAGTAAGGGGTCAGCTCCCTTAGGTATCCATCCTTAGTTCATGGGAGAAATGGAAAATCCAAGGTTAAGAGTGTTATGCTTTCTGCCAAATGAGCAACTAAGTTAAGTATTTTAAGCCAGTACATCTCAGTACATCTCAACTTTGACACATTAAAGTGGAAGTAGCCAGGCCAAGTATTGACATTTCTTGTAGATCTTGTGATTGGGGCTTGGAGGAGTCCATCCTTCACAAGTTTGTGGAGTGTTCTCCAAGCCAATTAAGGTAGACAAGCCTATTACCACCCTGATTTGCAATCTGACTATGTTGGGGCCATTTCCAAGAAGGTCAAATATTTTTCATAGATGTGTGCTTGTTTCATGAGTCGAACCCAAGTGGAATTATAATTTTTTGATCAAAATTGTAATTTCTATGAATTTTTGAAGTGGTCTGCCATGAAATGACAAAACCATTTGTAGACTAGAGTCATAAATGTCCTAAAAACAACCTAAAACCACCATTTCATGTATCTATTAGTACTTGGAAATTGACCAATAAAGGAGTGACACAATACTCTAAATGACATTAATTCTTTGATTTTGTCAGAAGCTAGAGCAGATTTGACTAATTTTTGGATAGATTTAGATGCTGAAATGGATGGAATTGGGGCCAATTATAGAATGACAGAATTAGGATGTAGACGGAATTGGGCAGGTCCACCTTAGTGTGGAAGTTTTCCCTCTCCATCCTCTACCTTTCACAAGACATCCCTGTGTGGAATGGTACTTGGCCCTCCCTGACTTGGCAGGAATGCCTTCTAGGCTCTCTACTCCGCAAACTGCTTTGGAAGGGGACAGCGATTTGGTCCCTTGTACGGGGTTCGGTGGTTTGGCTTTGCTGGTTAGGACGGAACACCTGGGTCTTCAACCAAGATGCATGGTTGCAGAACAAACTAGAGCATCTTATCTGGGAGGCAACTACACTAAATAGTGAAATTAGGTTGTCCCACACTAATTTCTTGACATTTGACACTAAATTAATATTTACTGGTATTGTACACAAATTCACTACTTTTGAATTAGATATTGTTGTAATTGGGACTCATAAACCTCCATGTGTATAAACGAAAATATTTGTAGCAATATTTATCGACTTTGATGGCATGTATAGTAATTTTTTTTGGGGGGGGGGTAAGGCAACGTAATTGTTAAGGCAACCTAATTTCACTATTTAGTGTAGTAATCATGAGCACACAACTTGGTATTGGACTATCCAACTCTATGATAGGTTTCCATCTAAGTCACAAAAGTTCATCTACAAGTTTAAGAAGGTGTGGCTCAGGACTCCGTTCTTTGGCTCTAGACAAGGTAGGGTGGTCCCTTGGTACCTCAAGCACCCCTAGTGTGTGTTGTTTGTATAAATTACATTTATTTGGCTCCTTGGTTGTCTAACATGTTAATTCTCTCTAGGGCTTTGCCCTCAACTATCTGCCATTCATTCTTGGTTTGCTTGGAATAAACTCTGGGTTTCAAAAAAAGAAAAAGAAAAGTGGAAGCACACAAAATCGTCGATATAAACCATTCAGTATAGTTGGAGGCACATTTTGCTAGAAATAATATTTTTGTAGTATTAGCAATTGAAAATCATGAATTTTCCAAAAAAAAATTATAAATTTCGGATATGGCATGTATTTTCTATCAACTTTCAAAGTTGTAGCTCCCTAGACCACTAAATGTGTCATGTAGGTGGACTTGAAATCAAAACCTCACAATTTTAGCAGTCAACTAATCAGCAGTTTGTAAGGGGATGATTTATTGACATTTTATAGGGACACTTCAATGAAAGCCTAGAGACGTTTTTAGAGAACTCTATTGTACATTAACCCCAAAGTGACACAAGATTTCCTTACTAGAAGATGACTCCAGTAAGTAGCCCAACTGTGCAAATTATTTCCTGAGCATCAAAGGGTGGAGGAATAGATCAAACTGTATAATGCAGTTTAGAGGTTCTGTTGGTGTATGCTCAAAAATTCTAGCCATTCATTTTTCTTTTTGAGGATACTTTCTAGTGCTTGAAACTAATACGGTGATGCCAAAAAAACCCTGAAAAACAGTGGAAAATTTCTACAAGTGGCTATTCCACCACCCTAGACTCGGAATTCTTATTGAAGCTACACTGGAAAAAATTGCAGGCTAACATAACCTCAATCACTGCATTAAAAAAATTCCAAAATTCGGTAAAGCCTAGCCTATTCAAAGGAAGTTTGCCAACCATGTCAAAGTAATGAACTCCAAGGCTGGCAGTGAAAAGAAATCGCCAAAAATTGAATTCAGAAGTTCTGGAAGATCTGATCGGACGATTTCAAGTCTCCCGTGATTTGCGACCACCCAATAAAGAATGGAAGAAAATGATTGAGGCAATGTCTAAGGTGAGAGCACCCTAAAGCGTCCTTGCACCTAAAAGCTTCAGATTCTACATCAGGGATTCATTCTAGAACATAAATGTAGTTGGACTATACACTTCTTATCATTTTAGGTCAAAACAAATAAGCTATGTACTGTTTACTTACATTTACAGCCTGAAATGATTATGCTCTATAGATTCTGATGCTTTTGGGTGCAGGGGCGCTTTTGGGTGTTCTTACCTTACCTCGAAAAGAACAAACAAGGAAGTAGGAGGAGTTCAGAGAAAACCCGACGTCGCTTTGGGCTGCCCCACCTTTGAACTGCCAAGTCGACCCGAAACCAACGGTCTTTCTTCAAGCTCCTACCAAGCCAAGCCCAGGGTTAGCTCCAGTGACGTTAGTGATCACACCTTCGTAGCCTGTTGCATTCAAAGAGACTTTGGAACACCCTAGAACTCAAATTCCTCTAAAAAATTGAAAAGTTTCCAAATTTGTCAAGACAACGGCTTGTTCGGAAGGTGGTTTGCATATCTACAAGTCATACTTGGACCAAAAACCTATTTGACTGCTCGAAGTTTAGGATTTTGTTGCCTGAAAAACAAAGAGGACACTTTCTATCCTCCTTGATGCTTTGGGGTTAATGGTAATAAGGACACTTTGGGGTGTTTCTACCTTACAACATATCATTTTTTTATTTTTTATTTTTGAAACAAGTATGTTCACGAAACACACGGCAAGGGGTTCTATCAGGAGGAGAGGCTGATTTCACGCAAGGTAAGGAACATGTCATTGCTAGGTATTGAACCCGCAACCACGCCATATGTTTTTTGGTACCTCACCTCCATCACCCGGTAGTTTAGGGTCATCTTGGACCAAACATATCATTTTGTTGAATGTATAGTTGCACTTCAGCCCTACAACTGTCTTTATCCAAGTATTTATTCAATTTTGGTTCATCTAAGGTAACTAAAATTAAAACCAACCCCTACAAATTCTTGCTTGAAATGTAGCCCCATTATTCATGAGAGTCTAGCATCCGTTTCAGAAACACCTATTTTTAGCACTTTGAAAATTCAAAGTTTATTCATATGATGTGCAAAAAATGCATTATAGAGAATCTAGGATCCCTTTTATGACTACCAACAAGAACCTACAAAAAATTTCAATACAATGATGAAAACCATGTTGAATTGCTTATTTGGACACTTTTAGGTGTAATTTCCTTATATTTATTTTTGCCAAGAATTTGGAGAGTTCTTTTGAGAAATTAACTCTAAAAGGACAAGACCAATCACTAAGGTCCTTTGTCAAAAATGATCTAATTTTTGAACCAATAGATACATTTTTCATTTCCACAATAATCTTAAAGTCATCCCTTGGCCACTTTTTGACCTAAGTGTTCTTCTAGGATTATGGTAACTATACCTAATTTTGATCCCTTTCTATCATTTATATTTACAAATTCTTGACGAAGATGAGGGACTAAGTTCATGTTTGGGCATGCCTATTTTCACAAATTTGAAAATTCCTAGTTTATTATTTCTTTTTTGAAATTTGAAATAAGATAGTAAACCCTCACTAAATAGATGGATACAAACAAAATATGATCCCAAAGGGTAAAGAGATGGAGGACACAGAAACCCCACCTACTACTAATAAGCTATTTAACTGCTAACACATGGAATAGATTTTTTATGAAGCCAAATTATCTTAAAGTTCTTATAGGAACAAATTGACTTAACCTTTAAAGTTCCATTGTCCCAATGAGGGGAAAAATGGATTTTGGATAGGCTCCTATGGTCTCAATTTTTGTTTTGACTTTTTGAGACTTTTTATTAAGATATACAAAAAAACACATTAGCTTTGGGGGAATATAATTTTTAGTTCAATCAATGTTCAAGTGCAAAAGTTATTCCATCATAAGTCCAAAACAAAACTTGCTAGGCAACAAAAAAAATCTACAAAAACTTGAATTTCAAATCTCAAAACTTTTTAAACCTTAAAGGAACAAGGCCATTTTTTGTCAAAAAACACTCAAAACAACCGTTTCTTCTGCATCCACTCAAGAAAATGAAAAAGAAAATTAGAATCTAACCATAGGATCATGTACTTTTCTTGTCTAAGACCAAGTGTTAAAAATCTCATGAAGTTTGATGGTATACATTGAGAGATATTAGCATTCAAAGTTGGAAAAAAAAAGCTTTTTTGAACACGGGAATGCAATTTCAAATGACTTTGACCCTATTTTGTTGAATTTTTTTGAAGTATCTACTTTGAATTAAAAAAAAATTGTGCTGAATTTTTTTTAAAGAAAAAACTCTTGATTTTCATTCTTTAAAAAATTGTTAAGTAGAAGTAGGTTCAAGATTACAAGAAAAACTAAATCGTTCATAGTTTTAAGTTGGGATTCAAACACAATAATGCCAATAGTGAGATTGTTCTAGCAAGCAAACTTAACCTAATCACATTGCCCCCAAAGCAAGATTGCTCATAACTTTCACATACTAATCCAAATGCAATGAAGAAAAGCTTTATATGAAGACATAAATATAATCTATGGGGAAAAAATTTAATTTCAAACCACACGCATAGCACTGATCGTAATCTGCTGACATTTTTTCATGTCCTTGACCGAGTCCTTTGTATCGTCCTTTGTATCGTCTATTAAAGTGTCCTTGGTATACGGCAGGTTGTTGTACCACTTTTCGTGTCCGAAAACGAGAAAACGTTGGTGACTTGCATCAGCTGCCTGACCAAAGTACATTTTTCCTTCACTGGCAATTTGTGTCGTCACAATTTTTTGAAATTTTCATGCCTTTCTTTAAAGATCGGATTGGGAATGAGAGATGCTAGAGTTCTGTAAATGGGTTACTTCCTGAAATGGTTACTCATTGTAATGCAAGCTTAAGCCACAAACTTTCTTATGGCTGGAAAGGGCTTTTTGTTTGAAACTGGCACACTTTCCACTCCCAATACCTAGTTGTCTTCACTAATCTCTCAGCATGTTGTTTAAAATGTGAGTTATGCTTACACTGCAATATATCTGCTTACGTCATTATCTTTACCTCTGCAGCTCATAAGCAGGCTTCCTCCAGAGGAATTAACGTCAAAGTTAAATTCTTTCTTGCCAATGCTCTTTGATGCCTTCGGGCATCAGGATGCAGATGTTTGAAAGATTTGAAACCTGTCTCTCTTCTTCTGTAATTGGTGTGAGCCTGAAAAAACTGTCAACTTGTAATTTTCTGATACCATTTCTTTGTATTCATTTGTACTGTAATTTCACTGCTGGATGATTTCTTTTGATGCTGGAAGAAATACCTTCAACTTGATAAAGCCTAAACCACCTCTCTGGACAGGAAGTAAACATTATGGCCAGCAACTGTGAAGTTGCAATGTGGCCAGTCTCTCTTATTCTCACTTGAAGGTTATTATCAAATTGATTTTCTTTGATCTTTGATTTGGTTCTGCAGACTGGTTTTCTGTTTGGTGGAGATACATATTGTTTTGGGCAATTCATTTGATCCATATCTTGGAAGTCTTAGCAGCACACAGCGACGATTAGTCACCATTTACTCAAATCGCATTTCCCAGGTGCTCCACGACTTTCAAACTTTTGTGTTTCAGTAGTGACGTTATGATATCGAGTGTCTTACGGTAGTATATTCAGCTTTGCAATGCTTTGAAAAATCCATGTCTGAGTGCTGTTGATGCTGAACTCAAACACCCTTTACTTGTTCTGCTTGTTGATGTTTTAACAATTTTACTGAGCGAAACTGTTTTGGACCAGGCAAGAAAGGGGTCAGCTTCACCAACACAGCCGCTCTAAGACCACCTTGATCGGCATTTCTCAGAGAAAATCAAACATGAAACTTCATATTGCCCAGGAAGCCACTGCCCATAGGAAATAGTTTCCATGTTGTCATGGGTAGATGCGCATGACCTGTCTTCTTGACGAACAAACACCTTTGGCCTCATAATCCAAGCTAACCTGCACCTGTACTTTTTATGTTTGACTTTAATGATTTGCACCTGAAGCTGAAGTGCTTACTCAAGCTCTGGTTGAGTAGTGAGGGCTTTGACTTCAATTCGCCGTCTTAATTCTATAGCTAGCAGGTCGGCAGACAGAATAGAATACCCTGAGTTATTGTAAACAACCACATGAATGGAAATGGACCTGTTACCTGATGTGTGATTGACCCTCTTATTTCCAATCAACGTGACTGTCTTGTGAAGGAGTTCTGTGAAAGTGTGCACAGCTGGTAGATAATGTTCATCTATTACACATTAGCTTTCTAAGGTGCTGACAGGGTTAGCCGGACATGCTTGTGCAATGTGCCCTGATTTGGACTGACCTGCACATGGTTATCTATTGAAGGTGAGGGAGCTTCTTTCCTGATTATTTTTCCAAACTTCATCATCAAATTGGTGGTGTCATTCTGTTGTTGAAAGCTCTGGAAGCTCTAAGGAATTGCATGTGAGATTTCCTGTCAATAGTTTAGAACATCCTCTTTGGGAGTAAATTTGGAGCATCCTCAGACTTGTGAGGCAAAAGATAATGTCTTGTCTGATGATCAGATGAATCTGAAATGTGAATTTTTAAATATAATTAAATGTTCTGAGTTTACAGCAGTATTATGTAATAGTTGAAGTTATTTTTGCAAAAACTGAAAGAGCAATTTCCAAGAAAAATGCCATACTTGGTGGTCAAGGTTTAGGGTTCCCTGCCAAGTGATTAATTAGTCCTGGGAGGACAGGCTAGTCTCTGCTGAAATCAACCTTTCTGATACAATGTGAATCATCTACTTCAAGAAAACCAAAAGTACTCATTTGAGGTCAAACTATTGTGCAAGGTCCTCCCCTTTTTGCACAAAATTCCAAGGATGAACAATTGCACTCTTGTCTTACATGAAAGTATTCTTTGTTATCCATCGTACACTTTGTGTCCATGGCAATGTTATAATGTGAAAGTTGGAAATTATGATTTAGTAGATGCCTAAGAAAGAAAGATTTTTTTTCCATTCAAAATTTCTTCTTTGAAATAAAAAAAATTCCACACATTCCCACATCATTTTGTTTTTAGAAATATTTTTATCAACTATAAGTACTAAGTATAGCATATTTTGAATGTTCTTGCAAAATTGTCATTGATTTTGTAGAAGTAGCACCATTTTGATTATGAAAAATGGGACATTCACTTGCAAAATGGACTAGAAACTACTCCCTTTGTCTCAAAATGATTCCGCGGTTTCTAATGGGTAGGAATATCAAGGATCTATTTCGAGACAAATGGGGTAAAATTGGTCACCACTTACATTTCAATGAAGAGTAGGCAACAATTCCCTCAAAAGTACTAGTCATGGAATTCCACCAATATCACTTCTTACTTGAAAGTCAATTTTGGCTAGGAAGTTTAGCCACCATGATGCTTACAATTTGAGGTTTGTATCAATGCCTACTCTATCTGTGTCCAAAATGTGCTTCTTTGAGAAAAAGGAATTTTTCCTAATATTTTCTACATCTATGCTTAGTGTAAGGAATTGTAAAATGTTAAGTTTGAAAGAAGTACAAGGGTCCATGACACTTCAAAGGTTGCTAGTAACAACTCAATGCTTTAGATATTCATTGCTAAATACATGTTACAAGAATCCAGTCATGGACTTATTAGGTCATCAAGTATAGGCAAAAGGTATTTAGAAGTAAAGTTAGTTTCTAATGACTACAAATGAAAATAGTAGAAAAAATTCATGAACAAATAATTCCCTATCAAAATGATCTCTTCAATTTCATTTCATCAATTGGTTGCACAAAATACTCCTATAAGCAATTTGCAAACAACTTCATGGATTAACTTTAGTTATTAAAGTAATTAACTAAATATAACAATAATGTAATAGCAAAAAATCACATTTGTAAGATGAACAATTCAAAATATTGTGAAATAATATTGGCCAAAGATTACCTAGTTAAAATCCCTATCATCCATATATTGATAAATGTCAATTGTCGAAATATATTAAGATTTGAGAGCAAAAAACAAAATCTAACAAAAATCAACTCATAAAACTAGAAATGATCAAAATTTGAAACTCAACACTTCATTTGGAATTACCACCAAGTTTGAACCCTCCAAAATCTAAAGTTGCCATAGAAGACAAGTTCCTCAATTCATGTGACCACACCACCAAGCTTCAACAACCTTTCCAAATTAGACTTATTAAGGAAGACATCTTTCCCACTTCTTGTGGTAAGACATCCTTGCTTGAACACCCTTTCAGATTGAGAGTAGACAAGGAAGATAAGTTCTCCACTTCAATTCGCAAAGACTTCAATGTGCAACACCCTTACAAATTGAGATTGGTCAAAGAAGACAAGTTCCTCACTTCATCTGGCAATGCTGTCAAATTTCTACAACCTTTCAAATTGAGATTGGTCAAGAAAGATAAGCTCCCTACATCCTTTGGCAATGCCATCAAGTTTCTACACCCTTTTAAATTGAGAGTAGTCAAGGAAAACAAGTTCTCCACTTCCTTTGGTAAGGCTTTCAAGGTTGAACACCCTTCGAAATTGAGAGTGGTCAAGGAAGACAAGTTCCCCACTTCATCCGGCAAAGTCTTCAAGCTTGAACATCCTTCCAAATTGAGAGTGGTCAAGGAAGACAAGTTCCCCACTTCCTTTGGCAAGACCTTAAACATCCAACAACCTTCCAAATTTAGAGTTGTCAAGGAAGACAAGTTCCCCATTTCCTTTGGCAAGTCTTCTAAGCTTGAACATCCTTTCAAATTGAGAGTAGTCAAGGAAGACAAGTTCCCCACTTCCTTTGGCAAGTCTTCTAAGCTCCAACACTCTGCCAAATTCAGAGTGGTCAAGGAAGACAAGTTCCCCACTTCCTTTGGCAAGGCCTTTAACTTCCAACACTCTGCCAAATTCAGAGTGGTTAAGGAAGACAAGTTCCCCACTTCATCCGGCAAAGTCTCCAAGCTTGAACACCCTTCCAAATTGAAAGTGGTCAAGGAAGACAAGTTCCCCACTTCCTTTGGCAAGGTTTCTAAGCCTAATAACTTTTTGAAGTGTAGAGTGGTCAAAAAAGATAAGTTCCCCACTTCCTTTGGCAAGGCCTCAAACATCCAACACTTTGCCAAATTGAGAGTGGTCAAGGAAGACAAGTTCCCCACTTCCTTTGGCAAGGCCTTTAACATCAAACACTCTTCCAAATTGAGAGTGGTCAAGGAAGACAAGTTCCCCATTTGCTCTGGTAAGGCTTCTAAGCTTGAACACCCTACCAAATTGAGAATGGTCAACGAAGACAAGTTCCCCACTTGCTCTGGCAATGCTGTCAAGTTTCTACACCCTTCCAAAGTGAGAGTGGTCAAGGAAGACAAGTTCCCTACTTCATTTGGAAAGGCTTTTAAGCTAGAACACTTTGCCAAATTGAGAGTAGTCAAGGAAGACAAGTTCCCCACTTCCTTTGGCAAGGCCTCAAACATCCAACACTCTGCCAAATTGAGAGTGGTCAAGGAAGACAAGTTCCCCACTTCCTTTGGCAAGGCCTTTAACATCGAACACTCTTCCAAATTGAGAGTGGTCAAGGAAGACAAGTTCCCCATTTGCTCTGGTAAGGCTTCTAAGCTTGAACACCCTACCAAATTGAGAATGGTCAACGAAGACAAGTTCCCCACTTCCTTTGGCAAGTCTACTAAGCTAGAACACTTGTTCAAGTTGAGAGTGGTCAAGGAAGACAAGTTCCCTACTTCTTTTGGCAAGTCTTTTAAGCTCGAACACTTGTTCAAGTTGAGAGTGGTTAAGGAAGACAAGTTCCCCACTTCTTTTGGCAAGGCTTCTAAGGTTGAACACTCTTCCAAATTGAGAGTGGTCAAGGAAGCCAAGTTCCCCAGTTCCTTTGGCAAGGCCTTTAACATCGAACACTCTTCCAAATTGAGAGTGGTCAAGGAAGACAAGTTCCCGATTTGCTCTGGTAAGGCTTCTAAGCTTGAACACCCTACCAAATTGAGAATGGTCAATGAAGACAAGTTCCCCACTTCCTTTGGCAAGGCCTTTAATATCGAACACCTTTCCAAATTGAGAGTGGTCAAGGAAGACAAGTTCCCCATTTGCTCTGGTAAGGCTTCTAAGCTTGAACACCCTTCCAAATTGAGAGTGGTCAAGGAAGACAAGTTCCCCACTTCCTTTGACAAGGCTTCTAAACTTGAACACCCTTCCAAATTGAGAGTGGTCAAGGAAGACAAGTCCCCCACTTCCTTTGGCAAGGCCTTTAACATCAAACACTCTTCCAAATTGAGAGTGGTTAAGGAAGACAAGTTCCCCACTTCCTTTGGCAAGGCTTCTAAGCTAGAACACCCTTTCAAGTTGAGAGTGGTTAAGGAAGACAAGTTCCACACTTCATCCAGCAAAGTCTTCAAGGTTGAACACCCTTCGAAATTGAGAGTGGTCAAGGAAGACAAGTTCCCCACATCCTTTGGCAAGTCTTTTAAGCTAGAACACTCATTCAAATTGAGGATGGTCAAGGAAGGCAAGTTCTCCACTTCCTTTAGCAAGGCTTCTAAGCTTGAACACCCTTCCAAATTGAGAGTGGTCGAAAAAGACAAGTTCCCCATTTGCTCTGGCAAGGCTTTTAAGCTCGAACACCCGTTCAAATTGAGAGTGGTCAAGGAAGACAAGTTCCCCATTTCCTTCGGCAAGTCTTCTAAGCTTGAACATCCGTTCAAGTTGAGAGTGGTCAAGGAAGACAAGCTCCCCACTTCCTTTGGCAAGGCTTTTAAGCTTGAACACCCTTTTAAATTGAGAGTGGTCAAGGAAGGCAAGTTCCCCACTTCCTTTGGCAAGGCTTTTAAGTTTGAACATCTTTCCACATCGAAAGTGGTCAAGGAAGACAATTTCCCCACTTCCTTTGGCAAGGCTTTTAAGCTAGAACATCCTTCCAAATTGAGAGTGGTCAAGGAAGACAAGTTCCCCACTTCCTTTGGCAAGGCTTTTAAGCTTGAACACCCTTCCAAATTGAGAGTGGTCAAGGAAGACAAGTTCCCCACTTCCTTTGGCAAGGCTACTAAACTCCAACACCTTTCCAAATTGAGAGTGGTCAAGGAAGACAAGTTCCCCACTTGCTCTCGCAATGCCATTAATCTTGAACACCTTTTCAAAGTGAGAGTGGTCAAGGAAGACAAGTTCCCCACTTCCTTTGACAAGGCTTCTAAACTCCAACACCCTTCCAAATTGAGAGTGGTCAAGGAAGACAAGTTCCCCACTTCCTTTGGCAAGGCTTCCAAGCTTGAACACCCTTTCAAATTGAGAGTGGTCAAGGAAGATAAATTCCCCACTTCCTTTGACAAGGCTTCTAAGCTTGAACACCCTTCCAAATTGAGAGTGGTCAAGGAAGACAAGTTCCACACTTTGTTCGGCAAAGTCTTCAAGCTTGAACACCCTTCCAAATTGAGAGTGGTCAAGGAAGACAAGTTCCCCACTTCCTTTGGCAAGGCTTGTAAGTTTTTACACCCTTCCAAACTGAGAGTGGTCAAGCAAGATAAGTTCCACACTTCATCCGGCAAAGTCTTCAAGCTTGAACACCTTTCCAAATTGAGAGTGGTCAAGGAAGACAAGTTTCCCACTTCCTTTGGTAGGGTCACCAAGCCTAAACACTCTTCCAAATTGAGAGTAGTCAAGGAAGACAAGTTCCCCACTTCCTTTGGCAAGGCCTTTAACATCCAACACTCTTCCAGATTGAGAGTGGTCAAGGAAGACAAGTTCCCCACTTCCTTTGGCAAGGCATTTAAGCTAGAACACCATTTCAAGTTGAGAGTGGTCAAGCAACATAAGTTCCACACTTCATCCGGCAAAGTCTTCAAGCTTGAACACCTTTCCAAATTGAGAGTGGTCAAGGAAGACAAGTTTCCCACTTCCTTTGGTAGGGTCACCAAGCCTAAACACCCTCCCAAATTGAAAGTGGTCAAGGAAGACAACTTCCCCACTTCCTTTGGCAAGGCTTGTAACCTCCAACACTCTTCCAAATTGAGAGTGGTCAAGGAAGACAAGTTCCCCACTTCCTTTGGCAAGGCCTTTAACATCGAACACTCTTCCAAATTGAGAGTGGTCAAGGAAGACAAGTTCCCCACTTGATTAGGCAAGGCTTCTAAGCTTGAACACCATTCCAAATTAAGAGTGGTCAAGGAAGACAAGTTCCCCACTTCCTTTGGCAAGGCCTTTAACCTCCAACACTCTGCCAAATTGAGAGTGGTCAAGGAAGACAAGTTCCCCACTTCCTTTGGCAAGGCTTCTAAGCTTGAACACCCTTCCAAATTGAGAGTGGTTAAGGAAGACAAGTTCCCTACTTCCTTTGACAAGGCTTCTAAGCTTGAACACCCTTCCAAATTGAGAGTAGTCAAGGAAGACAAGTTCCCTACTTCCTTTGACAAGGCTTCTAAGCTTGAACACCCTTCCAAATTGAGAGTGGTCGAGGAAGACAAGTTCCCCACTTCCTTTGGCAAGGCTTCTAAGCTAGAACACCCTTTCAAGTTGAGAGTGGTCAAGGAAGACAAGTTCCACACTTTGTTCGGCAAAGTCTTCAAGGTTGAACACCCTTCGAAATTGAGAGTGGTCAAGGAAGACAAGTTTTCCACTTTGTCTGGCAATGCCATCAAGTTTTTACACCCTTTTAAATTGAGAGTAGTCAAAGAAGACAAGTTCCCCACTTCTTTTGGCAATGATGTCAACCTCCAACACCCTTCTAAATTGAGAGTGGTCAAGGAAGACAAGTTCCCCACTTGCTTTGGCAAGGCCTCCAAGTAAAAGCAAGAACTCAAATTTAATTGTAATAGGCTATCATTTGATGCAAATTTGTTTGGTAATTCCTTAAGGAATGCAAGTCCTATTAGATCAAGAATCTTTAATGATGCACAAGCACTACAAAGATCTAATATTTTCCTCTGCAAAGTACTTGCAGTGGCTACCAAAAATGAACCATCGAATTCATCCCTCAAATCTAAAAATCCTATTATAAGTGCCTCCAATTTAGAACATTGAGAAGCGAATCGAAGGAATGCATCTACATATTGGACATGTGCTTCAAGAGCGCTTGAAGTGGGCACAAAAATCAATACACGAAGCTTCTCAAAATCAACATTTGGGTCTACAAGAACCTTCGTCCCTTGCCAAGAAATGCCTTCAAGAACCTTTGCATCCTGCATTCAAAGAAATTCATATTAGAATGTAGTACATATTCTTACATGGGCTTCAAATGATAATTCATATTTCTAACATATTTCAAAACATTTGATTCTTTAAACATTATTGCTTTAAAAATTCACTACCCACATTCAAAAGTTGCACATTTAGACTAGTGGATTACTACCTTGCTTGAAAAGCCATTGATTGGTATCATGGATGATTCCCAAATTCTTGTACCCTTGGCAATCATTCGACCCATGTCACGTAATTGGTCATGCATTTCGAGAATGCCACCATCTTCATTGACCTTCAACAATGACATGTCGATCAATCTTTCCAATTCGCCCATTGGAAGGATGCCATCTTGAGACCATAGGGACAAGATCCTCTCTTTTGATATGCCTAATGGATATACATCAGGACAAAAAAAACAAGCCACATCAAGAAAAATTCCCCTTTCAACATCGTTGTTCAATCCAAAATAGCTTATTTGTAAGGTGTTCCAAATCCCTTTATCACCATCAAAATCCTTTCCTCTTGCCAACCTTTGTAATGCTCGTTCCCAACTTCGCAACCTCTCTTTATTGCGAAGAAATGAACCCATCACTTTCAAGCTCAAAGGCAAGCCCTTGCAAGCTTTCACAACACGTTTGCGTAAGGCCTCAAAGTTTGGTGACAAAGGAGCTTCACCCCAAGAAAGGTGAGTGGTGAAAAGCTTTGTTGCTGCCTTTTCATCCAACAATTCCACATCCAACCTTCCCTCCTTGCCCATCAACGATTTAATGGTACTCCAGTTGCGTGTTGTGAGAATTATTGTGGTACCCTTGTTAGCTTGTTCAAAGTTGGAAGGTACAATATCATGCACTTGAGTTTCATCCTTGACATCATCTAGTATTAAAAGAACCTTCTTTTCAGCCAAGAGTTTTTTCATCACATCTTGGGCATCTTCCAAATTCATGGGCTTTCTATTGTACCCAAGTTGGGGTAATATCTTACACAATATCTCATACGGATTTAGATATTTTTTGCATTCCGTAACAAAGCATGATGCATGGTAGGAGGAATTCATTGTCTCGTCATTAAATATTGCCTTTGCTAGTGTGGTCTTGCCAATTCCACCCATGCCAACAATACCTATGTAATTTAGTTTCAAAAGTCCTTTTGCTTTAGACAATTGAAGATCTAAACCAACAGGAATGTCCTTTGAAAGAGCCAATGGTTTATCCACCTATACAAATACAAAAGATATCTTTTGAAAATCATAATCTCATAAACATTGTAACCAATACTCAACACAATGAATGATCAGTACTAAAAATAATTCCATAAATCAAACATCACTAAATGAAATCAAGAGTTAGGCTATATCATACCTTTGGGACATGGTTCCCAATGGACTTGGAATCTTTTGAGACACAAGATCCTCCCTCCAAAAATGACTTCTTTAAACTTGTGAGCCTTTCACAAATTTCAGAAAATGTTGGCCGTTGACGAGGGTCTTGACACCAACATTCTCGAATTAAGTTTGTGAGTCCTTCACAATTGTCAGGAAGATCCGGTCGAGAGGTGTGACTACGTGTTCCCAGGGGTGTTTCTCTTATTTGATTATAAAAGTCTTTTGGTAACTTCAAATGAGAGTATGGGACCTTTCCTGATAGAATCTCTGAACATATCATGGCAAATGACCACACATCAGCTTGAAATTGATACAAGGAATTCTTGCTCCCCCCTATCATTTCAGGGGACATATACCCTGGTGTTCCAATTGAACTCTTTAATGGTTCCAAAATCTCTAGAGGATTGCTGCAAACTTCTAATTTAGAAGTCCCATAATCAGTGACCTTGAATATGCAACAAGGATCCAAGTCCTCCATAGGGATTGAACTTGACAATATGTTATCAGGTTTCAAGTCAAGATGAGCCACTTGCATGTCATGAAGGTAATTCACACCCTTTGCAATTTGGTGCATGATGTCAAGTGCAATAGGATAGGGTAAAGGTCGTTTTGCTCTCTTCAATACTTGAGACAAGCTTGTTTCCATCAATTCCATCACCAAATAAAGCTTGCCTGTTTCATCTTCCTTAGAATTCCCATCATTTTCTCCAATCTTCTTAAAAAATGGAATAAGATTTTTCAATATTTGAAACAATCTTGATTTCTTCAACCACATCATCAAATGCATCTCACCAATTTCTTCTTCTTCAAGACTCTCATCAATATTTTTAGTAATCCCACAACCAAAAAATTGAACAAGATTTGGATGGCTCAAACCCGCCAAGATGGCAACTTCATTTTGAGATTTCATGAGATCTCCGAGATCGCCTTCTAACACTTTGGTGGCACATACAAGGCCCAACCAATTTGATTCGTACACATCTCCATAACTTCCAACACCTATTTTTTTGATTAATTCTGGTGTTTTGAAATCATGAGGAACTTCATAATCATCCAAGTCTCCACCATCGACACGATCCAAATTTTTGAGTCTCCACAATAGATGTTGCGCTATTTTGTAATTTGTTGAGACTTCTTCTTGAGGTACATCTTCAAGCTTCTTCTTCAATTGTTGTCTATCTTCTAAGACTTGTTCGTAGGTGGCTACATCAAAATCAATAGCTAGGATATTGTCTAATGGATTCGGATGGCAATGTAGGTACATCTTATGTGCTACATCGTAACAATACTTCAAATCTAAAAGCAACTCACGAAAAGTCTCTTTGCTTTGGAGTTGAAATATTGTTGAAAGACACCATTGGTCTTGTTCAATGCATTGTTTCCCCAAAATCTTGACTTTTTTTTGAAGATATAGCAACTCTTCAAAAACACATTGGAACTTGAGATCCTTAGTAGCACTTGACAACATTTTGTTGATCTCCTTCATGGTTTTTATGAGCGTGCCCAAAAGATGTACGCATTGATTTTGATTCAAGACTTTTGACTTTGGAGATTCTTCCATAGCCTTCAAGCTTTTCTCAAGACTTGAGATATCATTGCAAAGTCTTTTACAATACTCCCTTTGTACTTGTAGGAAATCCTTGCCTTTCCTGTACAATATTTAAATTCTATTGTTAATGAGATATCTTGAGGAGATGTATAAAAGACATTATCCTATAATATTGAATAAAGTAATCAAAACATATTTACAATTGAACCATCATTGAACATTGTCCAATAAGACACTAGTCTCTTATTGAAGTTAGAATACAGATTATTATTTCAATCATTTATAAAAATGTTTGTCAAGATCAAAGTAAATCAAACAAGAAACTATGCCAACCACTAGGAATGCAACCAATACTAAATTCTAACATGCACTTTCCAATTGCTAATAATTACAAAATAATATTTATGCTCACCAAGTGGACCTAACAAAGCCCATGAATTTCCAAAAGGTTGCCATAGTGAAGAAGGTAGCCATCCACATCAAGAAATGCCCCATTTCATCCACAAAATGGAAGTATATGCCAAAATTCTACAATAGCTGTAGAACCAAACCAATGAAAGTAGTCAAAAATTACAATCCAAATCCATTGAAATAACAAAATTCCAAGAAGGTTTCAAACAACTAATATATAATACATTTTCTCCTATGGAGAGTCATATCAAATCTTTCAAGTGATTCCCATATAGATCTAGTATCCAACAAATTGAAAAAATTCCAAGATATCAAATTAATCTATTTTTTTTAAGATGATCTTAGAGTTATAATTTGACAATATTCAAAGAACAATTGCATTGCCCATTAAAAGAACTATAGAGAACAACATATTTGTCAATTGGAATTCAATTTGAGACACTAGTGGACTCATCAATCTACAATTATCATCTTTCATTTGAATGTCATTTCAACATTTAGATGTCATTGAAGTGAAATACAACACCACATGATTCAAATATGTGACAATTTTGTAACTTCTTACACATATAGGAAGCACAAAACGAAGCAAAAGGGCAACACTATGGGTCATTGGAACCAACTTTCTATAAGGATAAACTTCAGAAACTACTATACACTTCATTTGTTGCACCCTCTATGTGAATTAACCAAAAACCTCCAAGCTATGAATGCAATACCCAAAGTTGGTTTGAAGAATCCTATAAAATGATAATTTAAAATATAGAATAACTAGTGATGGAAACCACATTTCAAACTAAAACAAAGAGGAAAGTTTCCATCATCACATTAGAAGTAATCAATACAATTGAACCAAAATCACATTTCCAAAATTCTCATCTCTCATACCATATTCATCTTCACCCATCTAATAAATCCATATCCAACTCTAATAAAACAAAGATATTTGCAATTCCAATTCATTAACAAGGCCTCTATTTTCCACCAACCACTTGACTCACGTTTGCACTAGTTAGCATCAAGATTTTGTTTCACTAGCATGTTTATTCTCTCTAGGCCATCCTTCTTGTATACTTTCAAATTCCATCTTTCAAAATTGAAATATAAACAACATAGTAATTGTTTACTTTATAACCATACCCCATACCAATGACAACAACATAGCATAACCATTGATTCAAATTTCTTCAAAAGCTAAGCTATCCATATTTCAAACCAAACCTTAAGCTTAGAACATAAAGCTACAACAAAAATTCCTACCAATTTACAAAGGCAATATAACTTTCGACATAGAAACAATATTCATATGCTTTTCAAATTAATTAAATGCTAATGACTTTTTCTCCCAAAATGAAGATAATGTCTCTTCATTGGAAGGTCAAACCAATATTATTTCCCTATGTAAGGAGGTACAACATCCTAAAGCAAAGGTGCACATTCAATTCTTCAAAACAACAATAACAACAAATATTTTGAAGTAGAAATGCTCACAAAGTCTTGTGTTTCCAACTTCAAAAATTCAATATAACTATTTTGATGAGTTCATTGATACAAAAGTAAAAGTGGGTTGCATGCAACTTTCATTTGTATTCAATTATATTATTAGCAAAATCAATATACCTCAAGCAATGAACACATGCTTCAAGTCAAACTCTAGATACAAACAAAGTCATTTAGCAACAAAACAAAGTTAGATAACACATACCAATTGCTATACTAAGTGAGCTATAGATTCTTTGATGCCTTATGGACCATTGAGATAAATGTTGCAATTGGCTGTATCTATGTTTTCCTCCATGTGCACATCTCACTATCCCAATCTTGCAAATATGCACTCAATGAAATTTCATACTGCAATTCCAAATGCAATGCTATCATTTTTGAGATAATGATAGGTGCAGTGCTTGACATAGAGTTTTTAGGACATATCTTACCTTGTAAAGGATAAGACTTTCAATTTCAAACCACATCCAATATCACTTGGCAAGTAGCTCCTTTGTTGTAATTGATAAATTTAAAAATGCCTCTGCTTTTGCCCAAAGACTTTCACTTCATCAATAAGATGACAAAAAAAGATACAAAGAATTACAAGGGAGTAATCTATCATGGCCCCCTATTTCTTAATGGATAAAATCATTGACTTGCAACAAAGTCTCCAACAGTATCACTCCTTAGAATGAATGAATGAATGAATGAATGTTTTTGGATGAGAAAACTATTTCAATTCATGTTTCATCTACATCTATCTTGGCATTGGTTGCATGATGAGTGACCCAAAAGAAATAAGAGGTCCCACTTTCACCCCACTCTTCCCAAGATTTCACAACCAAATGTACACACTCCTCACCAACAAATCTGGTGAGAGGTACAAATCCTCTATCTTTGCAACCGTTCACAAGTTTACACATCCCTACAACATTGCAACAATTCATTGACTGAGTCAAATTCTAATATCTATTTGCCAATCATGGCATACTATAGGACTCAACATATTCACCCATGAAAGAGAACAAGCACTCTGACACGTTTTTGTAGAACAACAACACAATGCTAATGAAGAGCAACCCAAGTATCTCCCCTCCACTTGAGCTGCTGTACAACTGCAAGGAGAACTTGTTGTACACATGAGTCAAACACAAGAGCCTAACTACTACCCAAACTCGCAACATTTCTAACAGTGCTTCCAAGATGCACAAGTCACTCACACGGTATCCCATAACGACACCCTAAAACTTGCTTGCTGAAATGCCTGTTGAAGTGCTACCCAAATCCCAACGAAATCTGAAGCAGTATTAATATCAAGGGAACGCCGCTGAATCTCACACTTGAACACATTCCCAAAGACACACACCTTACTGCCTTGAGAATTCAAGAGCATCTGGGGTCGTCTCTCTTGCTTGTACAACACTCCAGCGACGAAACGATGCAGCACAGAAGTACACCACAGACAGGCAAGAAAAACGTCGCATGTGTGAGAGCCGGGCCTCGTCTTATCCTCCTCGTGTGCACAATAAGCTCATACGATGTAACTGCGGAGACGCCATAGCTCGAGAACTGCCAACAAACAGATGCAATAAGGACGCAGAGAGGGCAAGGGCAGAGAAAGTTGTAGAGGCTGGGTCTCGCCAGAGTATGGCCGACCTAGGACGTTGGTGGGGTTGCTTTGGGCAGAGTGGCAGCCGCCCCACGTGAAGAACACTTTTGAACGTCAGCGAGGGGACTGTTTCCTACAGCGTGGGATCCGTGTGAGCCAGGGCTAAGCCTAAGCTGAGAGCTTATATTATTTGGTTTGGTGGAGTGGTGGGCCAGGGTGAATTGACCCCCTCATTGCCCCGATTGTGGATGGACGGGGGATGAGGGGGCCATTCCTTGTCCATCCATCCCCGACATCCCTGCCTCGTCCCCCTCCGACCTCTTCTCTGCTCTCCTGCCACCTTCTCCATGAAGTATTAATTCCTTATAGTTTCTTTTCACACCAAATCAATCTGTTCAAAATGAATAAATTTATTAAATTGAGTCCTTCGTTGCCTGTCATGTTAAATAAAAATGTGAAAATGTAATAAGAAATCATGCTTGCTTTCATAAGTTAGTGTCAATTCACCCTAGCCGGGTGCCTAGGAGTTTGGGACGTTGGTGGGGTCGTTTTGGTGGAGTGGCAATAAGTTACTAGGGCTTACAATGTAAGTTAAGGTAAAACAATCCTTTATGGACCTTTTACCCATTCTAGACTCCTAAGACTAACCCCATTATAGTTTACTTTTAGTTATTGAGATTTGGGCCACATGCAATGTCTTAGTTAATTGCCTAATTGGAATGGAGTAATTAGTGACTGCAATAGGAACTTTCAATTTTTTAGTGTTAGTTCATTGTAGGAAGTGCCTTTTTCAAGTCTCTTGTGTTCGAAAATATTGTGACTGCAATTGGTGAGTAAGATGAGTGTTATGGATCAGTTTTGGTTGGTTTTGGGGTAGTCTATAGGCTATGATGGCTTGAACACTTCAAAAATTCTTAACAAATTCACACTATGTCAAAAAAAATATAGTTTCAAATGCTCTCACCATTTCTATCACTTGACTTTCTCTGGAAAAAAAAGTAGAAAATTTTAGAAAAGACAAGAGGGCAAACCCCCCATTTGGTCCGTAATGGGCTGTTTTACCTTAGTACCAGTAGATATAGTGCCAGCCGCCCCACGCGAAGCGCACTGTTGAACATGGACGACGTCAGCGAGGGTCCACAGCGTGGGATCCGCATGAGCCAGGCACAGAGCTTATCTGGTCTGTTGGGTTTTTCGAAAACGTAGGAAGTAAGCGAATTCCGTCCATGAGGGTACTGTACCTTAGAGAGGGTTACCCCGAAAAAGAATTACGGAAAACTTTGGTCCATGACATGCACCACACTTTCAGCGTCAGAGAATTTGGGTTCATGTCGCTGCAACAAATGAACAGAAAAATAAATAAAAAATAATTTACAGTCTGCAGAATGGTGTACAGGACTGTACAAAGAGAGTTAAGAATTTTACTAAAATAATTCGTTTGCTAAAGGGTCTGTCTGTGCTCTTGTTGTTCTCCAAAAATTCAACATTTGTTGGCAATGATGCAGCGCTTCCTGCAACGAGCAAAAAACTGTGCAAAATTTTTCACAACACCCCTGGGTTGCAAAACCGAGTACCGAAAAAAACTGAGGCAATTTCCCGAAGCAGGAACTTACTGAGGTGAAATTTTTTCGGAAATACCACCTCTGAGCTCTGATGATCGAGTACCACCGTCCAGTACCACCTCTGAACTTGATCCAGTGGAGATTCGATTAGAGCAAGCATGCAGAGTTTTCCAGTTCAAGGTTATGTCGAAATAGTTTTGCATTTGTTTGTGGAGGTCGTGGTCGATGTAAACACACCGGGGCATAGATGATCTCAATTCTTGTTGAAGTCCACACTTCTTCAGAATCGAAACCATTCTAAGCTTGGCTTCTTTTTTTCTGGTGCCCTCGCTCTTCACATTCTTTTTGTTTGACCAGGCGGTGCAACTAATGCTCTTCTTTGGGTGCTCTTCTTAGGGTACTAGAGTAATGGAACTCACTATCTAGCAATTTGGTATTAAGTTTAGGCGTGTAAATGAGGTTATGCCGGAATGAAGTTTCTGTGTGATATGTCACTGCAAGATATTAACCAATTTATATCACAATCCAATTTCCTAGATTGCAACAAACCAATGATTCTGCTACTTTAGTCCAGAAGTTGTATCTATTTCGATGTCAGAAGGAAAGTCACGTACAATATGTGGACTGGAATTATATTTGAATGTGAACAGAATTATCTGGATGTGCATGTGAATGAATGAAATGATACTGCAACAAGAACAGAGCGGACATATATATATTGAGTTAAATGTGTTCCAATCGTCTTGCAGTGTTTCTAAGGTAATTATGTGCTACCAAGGAATGCCGTCAAGTTATTGCCTCGAAGATCTCTGTTCTAATATATTAATAACATGAAATTAGCAGTGTGCAGCAAGTTCGTGCAAATATGCCAATGGAGTGGAAACTTGCTCCCACCCTCACTACCAATGCTACCTTTCCCATACAGACTTGGGATCCGCGCTAGCTTATACTTTTCCTTCTTCTTCTTTGCCTAATATATAGAAACCAGACACACCTTCAAAGAATATATCTGCCAATTGAAAAATCGATTTGTCATCCTATGCAGACAACTTCAGTTTACTTTTCCAGACATTGAGATATGCTTATTCACAAGAAAGTTGAAGCAGCAGAGCTACTGCCGTACATGTACAACTAGATGAAAAGAGTAGTGATAGAAGAATTCATGCAGTGACGAAGTTGAATGAGGTCCAAATTTTCGAAGGTGAATCTTCTTCATGCTCTTAATTATGCTACAAATGTTCTCATAGCACAACAGTAAGTCCAACTTCACCAGTTGTAAGCTTAACTATTTTCACTGTAACTCTCTGGACCCTGAAAAGGAAATTTATCATAAACTTCCAGATAGAAGACTGAGATTCCAAAGAAGAGGCTACGCCATGTTGGGATGGCCTTATAACGTCTAACAGAAACTGGAGTTCGGGATGAATGGGGCATTTCGTTGAACAAGTTAGCATCCATAACCCAAGCCTAGACTGCTGTTTTGTAACGCCCTTGTGGTACAACCGAGGGATGGATTATTTGTGCACTGAAAATACCACCTTCAGTGAGTTGGGAAGAAGTTACAGAATTCTTCAGAAATTGCACCCAGAAATCACCTTGCTAGGGGCCTCTTAAGAAGCCAGGTGCTGATGCTCTAAGGTTTGTGCACGTGAAGGAGATACTCTCCTAATTGCTACATCTACATTTGTTCGAGGTTTCAAGCTTAACCCCTCATAGCCTGAAGCCCAAACATGTGTAAAAGCATCCTTGCTTTTCAAGTGCTATAAGTCTAAATTTTAGTGAAGTATGAAAATCTCAACTATACAATCTTGTAGTGTGCATGTTGTAGATGGTGTGAAACAAATTTGGGGTCATTTGACCGTATCGATTGAATGATTATAATGCTTTAGTGTTGAAAAAAGATGCTGGAATTTTCTTAAAAACACATTTGAAGGTGAAATTCGATTTCTAAACCTACTCAAATGAAAAAACTTTAAACTACAAAGTGATTCAAAACCTATAGACAAACACTTTTGTGAAAAAATATCATTCAATTGACTCATTATGTCTGCAAAATTGTTTTGAAATGTCAAAAAACAGTGAAAAAAGTAGCAAAAAATCACATCTATGGTTGAACCTCCCTCAACTAAAATGCTTCTCAATCACTCATTACTTCTTAGATTGATATGAAATTTTAACCACACAAACTAGACTATTATGTGAAACTTTTCCAACAAAAATGATTGAAAATAGACCATGTGTGAAGATGTTATAAGTGGTAGAAGTTTGTTGTAATGCAAAAATGTGTGGATTTTGAACTTTGAATTGCTCCCAAAAATTCAAAACAACTTGGATTGACATGAAAACTTTTCCACAATAACTAGAAATGAACTGTAACAAAATATAACAAATTGTATTGAAAAAAAACATTTTATGAAAAAGTTACAAGCCCCCGAAGTTGCAGCCATCAGAATGCAATGTGGTGAACTCAAATTGAACCTATGAACTTCAAAGGGCTCTCAAAAACTCAGTACATCTTAGATTGATCTTAAAATTTTTACCAATGAAACTAGAATAATATGCACATCTGTTCCAACAAGTTTTATATAATTCGGACATCAGATGCAAAAGTAACAACACTTTGAATTTGACTACCAGACACTGTGAAGACACTTTTCATCCCCTACAATGATGAGGGGTTAACCTAGTAAGGATACTGTAGACCACAGTGATCCGATGGATGATAGAGAACTCTCGCATGTAAGACAACAGTGCCATTATTCATCCTTGGAATTTTGTGCAAAAAAGGGGAGGTCTTGCACAGTAGTATGACCTCCAATGATTACTTTTGGATTTTTTAAAGTAGATGATTCATACTATTTCAAAAAAGAAGATTTCCACAATGACCAACCTCTCCTTGAAGGGTTAAAATCTTGGATTGTCGTATATAAGTGTTGCAATTAGGAGAGTATCTCTTTTAAGTGCACATACCTTAAGGGTAGATCATATGTTCTAACAAGCACCCTCCAATGTAGTCACCATGCAAAGCTTTGGAAAGAGACCGTCCCTTCATTGTAGCTAGGATGATTATTAGAAATTCATTAAACACAAAGCTGAGGTCCCAATTATAGTGCCTCTTAAACTATTTTGTAAACTTCAAATTTTGGCCATAACTAATTGAGAGGTGAGAGTTTTAAAAAAAGAATTGGAAATTTTCTTGAACAATTACTGTGCACTGCATTCTTTTGAATTCAAGTTTCAATGCCTATATTTTCATTTTTAAAATTTCAGCAAATGTATACCATATCGAAATTTTTTTAATAATTCATTAGTCAAGGAATTTGAATATGTCAAATCATCGATAGTTGTGTGTAACAATGCAAAGCCATAGTTATTTCCTATTATTTACCACCAATTGATTGAATCTAAAAATTCAGAAATTGAATTTGGAATCAAAGACCTCAAATTTGGCAACAAATGTTGCAAAACACAAAATTAACCTGGACCCAATCTTGGGACCAAGTTTTTATATTTATCCCCTTGTGTTGCCATGTTGTGTAGGAAACCACAATATCAAATTATATACCAAATGAGCTTTAGCCCTGGCCATTCGCTTGAAGTGGTTAGCTAGGTTTACAAGATGTGGGTGCATGTTTGTACCAATAGTAATATGAATAACCTTGCTTGGCAAAGGCATCGGTAAGGTGCTACAATTGTAAAACATCTAGTTAAATTTTCTATATTGCATAAGGTGGGTAAGTTTTATTGATTTCATCAATCATTAATCTAATATGTGTGTAGTTCAACGGACATTTGGTGCAAGTAAGGTTTAATTATTCCAAATAAGTGGTTACACATGGTTTCTATTGTAGGATCTTCTTGGTAGTAAAAAGGGGACAAATTTCTAAATTCTCATAGAATGCATTTTTGGAACTTAATATGAATAAACTTTGGATTTTCTAAAGTAGTGGAAATAAGTGTACAAAAAAGCAAGCATGAACTCTCATGAATGGAGATCTTACAATTCATGCCAGAAATCTATAGGAGTCAAATTTGAAAGAGGTCTTACTAGTTGTAGTTACCTTCTATGCACGTAGCAAGTCCTATAGATGAGGGAAAAGGTCAACTCCAAAAAGGGAGCATTGTTTAGAATTAATGATCAAATTTTGAAAAATTTGAATTCATGCTTAGAATCAATATGTTGATTTTGTTTGTCGAGGTTTAGGAATAAAAAATTATTTACTATAGAGCACGAGTCACATTTTTACATTTATCCCTAAGCATATTATTAAAGAGCCCTGCAAAAGGCTTGCCACCCACATTTACTTTTATGTAGTGAATACCTCAAGCTCAAAATACTTTTCATACCAAAAATAAAATCAATGTGTGTATCTCCAAAGGGTTCTCCTCAAAGAAAAGAGGATAACCAAAATAACTACACTTAGTATGCAACATGTTTCTAAAAGTGACTTTTGAATTTTAAAATGCTTGGCTAAAATGTATCTTTTCTATTCCTACAAACTTAGGGTCAACTTTTTAGGACTCCTATTTTTTCTATTTAAATTTAAATTTTTTATTTAAGTGATCTCCAAAAATTAAATGCATGCTTGGAGAATTTTGAATATTCTTTCAACCTCCAAAAATGAAGATAGTTTGTATAATATAGTTTAATAATAAGATCTATGATCAATTGCCTATAAAAATCATATTAGGTGTACGGTAGAAGCACCTAAATGCGACACTTGTTTTGGATCTCTTGATATGGAGGGGGCGTACAAGAAAAAATGATGTGCATGTGTTAGGAAATGGTTTAGGAAACCAACAAAATTGGTTTCTTATTTTTCTAAGCTTGTATGAATATTATACGAATTTTTGAAAAGTACTTCCTAGACACACATATTGTGGACACTAGACTAACACCAAAGTGGACACAGAAACATCCAAAAGCAACACTCTCTAAACTTGGATCAAGTGCAGGTGATTGGTTGTTTGTCCGAAGAGTGACAACTTCTTGGAACCCCACATATCTACTTTAGAACACCACTTTTCTACTTTGGGTCCACAAGCGTTTGGATTTAGGTTGTTTTTTAAGTATCTGTAAACAACTCCTATTACATTTGGGTGCTTCTACCTTAATTTCTCTAACTATATACAACTTTGTAGTTCATTTGCAAAAAATTGAAATCATAGTTGGACCCAAAGTCTTCAAACATAGTGAAGAAGAGAGGGAAGCAAAATTCAGCCTAACATAAAATAAGGGCAGATTTTCAAACATACAGTAGTGAAGAAGAGAAGAAAGCAAAAAATTTACCCAAACATAAAACTAGTGTAAGGGGAGATTTTTACATTTAATATCCCATAGGGGAATTTTTCCCAATGGTCCATTCGTAACATTCATAATTGCTTGAGAGCTAACTAAGGGTCCCGTTGCATTCCTCACAAGCAACTGTCAACTATCCTGCGCAGACCCTTTTTTAACTTTTTGAGAAAGTGGCAGGATGACGATCATTTAAAATTTGGTGAAGCATTGTATATCCACATGCATCCATCTTTTGGACCAAAAAATATTTTTCAACCATATGCATGCATTTTTTCATCCAAATTTGGGGACTTCATCCACATATATAAAAGAAATAAATAAAAAATAGAAAAATAAGATTACTTTTATCTTGCCAAAAATAGACCTCTACTTTGAAATGGTGCCATTTGGCCTTGTAGTGCCAAAAAAAAGGGGTTGATCCTACATAGTGCTCATGGGCTTAATTTGAATTGTTAGCGATAAATTCAACCAAGTATCTAGAAATAATTCCTTAGTTCATGGAGAAGCTAAGGAAAATTATCCTAATTTGTGGAGATACTTTGTGAAGTTGTTGTCCTATCAAATGGTTGGATTTGGTGTTACCAAAGTATTTTTCTAAAGTTACAAATGTGCAAGTATGTGAAGTGGTTGACCAAGCCAAATTGCATTGACTCTAGTTCAAAATGGGATTTGTGAAAATGAGGTTATATATTTTAAGAACACAAAAATTTCAAAAAACCACTATGTGAAGAGAACCTCATTTCAAATCCATTCCAACAAATTTTACTCAAAAAATGACAATGTTTTGCTTGTAATCGAGTTTAGAAGGAATTTTGAAATTTTCCTTTCAAAATTTATAGAATTATACTTGTGATAGCATTGATGAATCTAATAGTATGGATGGAATCTACAACTCAAAATCTACAACTTTTAAATGTATGTTCAATCCAAAATATTCTTCCAAACAACACTTTATAATGATTTTTTTCAATTCTAGAGAAGACTCTTGACGTTTAGGGTTTTACCCCTTAAGAACATTGAGAGCCATTGTCAACTAGTCAAATATCATGTCTGAACTACATATAGCCTATTAGATTGGGTTCAAATATGAATCCTATATTTTTATTACTTTAACCCCTAAAGAACGAGGCACATTTTCGGCACAAACTGTGAAAAATTGCCACTTCTTAGGACAATAAGAAAAAAATGAAAAAAAAATGTTTTTTTTCAAAATTCAACCGTACAAATTTGTACTAGACTACTACGGGAATATGTGGAAAAAATTTCAGAAACTTTGACCGCACGGATTGAAAGATTATAATGCTCGAAGTTAGAAGAAAAAGTTTTTTTTTGACCCTGCCCGACAGGGCCAGCAGACTTTAACTCCCGTGAAAGTGAGATTTTTACACTATACATGGTTATTTGGTTTACATTTGTATCTGAAATCATGTAAATTACAAACTTGTAAAATTTTAGAAGTAGAGGAGGAGTTTTGCAAAAGCTGCCAGATTAAAAAAAAAGTTCAGGGCAGCATAACTTCTGATCCAGGCATCCGATCGAAAAAAAAATTATATTCCCAATTAGGGGGTACATGTTTACACCTTGTATCAAAAATTCGTGAACATCCAACCAAAATTGACTTCACAAGAACCTACCCGGATTTCAATTGTTTGTTCAACAGACAATTGTCTTTTAGGGGTTAATCTATGAATTATATATCTCTTTGAGAAATTACAATTTGATTTGTGAAAAGTTGTACTTGTTATCATTGTTGTTGGAAAATTGAAAATGAATAAGGAAAAATAGGAAAATCTATCCAATTTATAAGGAAATTTTCTCAAGAGGTACAAGTATCAGTAGAGACTAGTGTGAGATTTTCTCATTCGATTATTTTACTTTTTACATTCAAAATTGCCACAACAAAGACCTTGAAGTCAAAGTTGGCTATCAAATCAAATTTATCCTTTTATTTAATTGATGTATAAAATTTTGATATTTTTTTCTTGTGGAAAAATGTTTTATTTATTTATTCAAGGTTTTTTTTCTAAAAATTTGATGGAAAAATGAGATTATTGTCATTTTTTAAAGTTACAAGAGGACATAAAATTATACCAATTATAATATATATTAGAATAATACGTAATTTTACCATAAATGCATGTGAGATTAAAAAGAATTACTTTTTCATTGAAATTTTAAATCCATTTTATATATATATAAATGAAAAACACATCATACTCACAAGTACTTCACTATACCTTGTAATCCATATATAAATGTGTAAGATTTTTTTATTTGGGGGACTATTTAGCTATTATTTCACAATACATATGCCCCTATTTTTCCTACTTCTACTTTTCACCCATTTTCCTACAACCTTTAGTAGTTAAAACTGAAATTTGGGGCATTTAAATATAACCTACACTTAAAACACCCCCCTACAGTTTCTTGCCTAAAACGTAGCCTCACTATTCATAAGAGTCTAGAATCAATTTTAGAAACACAAATTTTTAGTAATTTGAACATTTGAAGTTTATTCATATTCGGTGTCCAAAAAAGTGCATTCTAGAGAATCTAGATTCCCTTTTTGACTACCTACAAGAACCCATAAAAAAATTTAATATGATAATGAAAACCATGTTGAATTGCTTGTTTGGAAACTTTTAGATGTAGATACCTTATATTTGTTTTTGATAAGAGTTTGGAGAATTCTTTTGAGTAATTAACACATAAAGATGACATAAAATGAAATTTAGCTATTGTAAAGGGTTGTTTCAGGTTGGTTCCCCATGTTTAGGACTAGTCATAGTTGGCTAGAATTAAAAATTATTAAAAAAATTACATTTTTAAAAATTATATTATGAAATAAATAAATGATTTTTTTTCAAGAAAATATTATCCGATGTGGTTGTTGCTTGGTCATCTCAACATGTTGTTGTGGCCAAGTTCTTACAAACCAAGAACTTGGAGGAACTTGCATCTCTTTTCATCTAATGGACCTGTCACTAAGTTTCTTTGTCAAAAACGATTTAATTTTTGGACCAATAGGTGCATTCTTCATTTTCACAATAATCCTGAATATCATCCATAGGCCATTTTTTGACCTCATTGTCTTTCTAGTATCATGATTATTGCACCTACTTTTGATCCTTTTTTAAAACTAATTTTCACATATTCTTGATTGAATCATGTTTGTGTATGCCTATTTTTAGTACTTTGAAAATTTATATTTTATTATTATATTTTGAAATTTGGAACAAGACAATAAATCCTCCTCATGTAGATGATAAATAGAATGGGATTCCAAAGGATAAAGAGATGGAAGACAAAGAACCCACAAACAACAAGCTAACCATTGATACATGTAATTGGGTTTTTATGAAGCCAAATCATGTTAATCCTTAAATGCCTTACTGATGACCGTGGAAATCATTACTTTTGGAATTGTGAGACATCATCTACTTTTAAAAAACCAAAAATATTTATTGGGAGTCAAACTAGTATAGAAGATCTATCCTTTCCACCCCTAATTATGAAGATGAATAGTTGCACCTCTGTCCTAACTAGGAGAATTTGTTGTCATTCATTAGACAAAAAATGTTTGTTGCGTTGATATGGATTAAAGTTCTTGTGGGAACAAATTGACTTAACCTTTGAAGTCAAATTCCATCTCAAAATTGAAATATAAACAACATAGTCATTGTTTAATTATAACCATATCTCATATTAATGACAATAACATAGTATAATCATTGATTCAAATTTCTTCAAAAGCAGAATTATCAACATATCAAACCAAAGCTTAAACTTGGGACAAAAAGTTGCAACAAAAATTTCTACAAATTTTGGAGGGCAATATAACTTTCAACAAACAATAGTGTTCTTTTCAAATTAATCAAATGGTAATGACTTTCTTTCCCAAAATGACAAACACCTCATAACTTGAATTTCATGCTACAAAAATCTAAAACATATGAATAAAGCTAAAAAAGATTAGTAGTCAATTCCCGTTGTTCCATTTGCGTTGATGTTGCCTACTTGGAAGGTCAAACATGTGTTATTTCCTTATCTAAAGAAGTATGACATCTTAAAACCAAGTCGCATATTGGATTCTTCTATATACCAACAACAAACATTTCAAAGTAGAAATGCTCTTAAAGTCTTGTGATTGCAACTTCTAAAAATTTGGAAGTATTCGAATGACTTAGACTTTCAAGTAGAACATTGAGATAAATGTTGCAATTTGTGGTATCTATGTTATCCACCATGTAAACAACTCATTATCCCCAATCTCACAAATATACACTCAAATGAAATTCCATACTGCAATTCTAAATGCAATGCCATTTTTTTTGGAGAAAGTTACAACTAAAGTGCAATGCTTGACATAGAGTTTTTAGGACATATCTTACCTTATAAATGATAAGACTTTCAATCTCAAGCCACGTCAAAAATCACTTGGCAAGTAGCTCCTTCCTTGTAATTGATAAGTTTAGAAATGCCTTCCCTTCTACCCATAGACTTTCTTTTTACCAATAATATGCTAAAAAAAGATACAAAGAACTTCAAGGGAATAATTTGCCATGGATTGTTTTTTTTTAGAGGATGAAATTGTTGACTTGCAACAAAGTCTCCAACAATATTGCTCCTCCTCCTCCTCTGAATGCTTCAGATGAAAAAACTATTTTAGTTCATGTTTCATCCTCATCCACAATGGTAAATTGTTGCATCATGAGTGACCCAAATAAATGAAATAAGAAGCCCCACTTGCACCACCACTCTTCCCAAGAATTCACAACCAAATGCATAAAGAAATATCAATGTGCACAATCCTCACCAACAAATCTAGTGAGAGGTGTAAATCCTTCATCTTTGCAACCGTTTTCAAGTTTACACATCCCTGCAACATTGCAACCATTCATTTACTGAGCAAATTCTTGTATCAATTTGCCAATTATTGCATACTGTAGGAATCATTATGAGACATACTGTATTCTGTATATTCACCCAGGAAGAGCACCGGCACTCTACTGACACTTTTTTGTGGAACAGTAACACGATGGTAATGAAGAGAGACTCCAGTATCTCCCCTTGAGCTGGAGTACAACTACAAGCAGAGCCTGTTGTAGGCTACTAAACCCAATTGCAACACAGGAGCCAAACACAAGAACCTAACAAAACTAGTAACAGGGCTTCCAAGATGCAAAAGTCACTCACACGGTATCCCAAAACGATACCCTAAGACTTGCTGAAATACTTGTTGAAGTGCCACCCAAACCCAACCAAATCTGAAGCAGTATGATCAAGGGAACTCCGCTCAGTCTCACACTTGAACACATTCCCAAGGACACACACCTTACTGGCGTGAGGATCCAAGAGCATCTGGGTCATCTCTCTCGCTTGTACGACACTCCAGAGACGAAATGACGCAGCAGAGAAGAACAACGAAATGAAAGCAGTGCTTCGGTCGTCTTATACTCCTTGTATGCATCGGCTCATACGATGTAGCTGCGGAGACGCCGTAGCTCGAGAACTGTCAACAAACAGATGCAATAAGGACGCAGAGAGGGCAAGGGTAGAAAGTTGTAGAGGCTGGGGTCTGGGGAAATCGATCGGCGTCGCCAGTGAATGGCCGACCGGGTGCCTGGGAGTCCGGGACGTTGGTGGGGTCGTTTTGGGCAGGAGAGTGGCAATACTGGGTTGGTAATAGTACCAGTACTGTAGTGGGCAGCCGCCCCACGTGAAGAACACGGGGAAGAACACAGTTGAAGGTGGACGACGTCAGCTAGGGGACTGTTTCCTACAGCTTGGGATCCTTGTGGGCTAGAGCTTAACTGGTCTGGTGGTATTTTCGAAAATGTAGGAACGAAGCTAATTCTGTCGACGAGGGTACTGTAACTCAAGAGAGGATTTACCCCGAAAAGAATCATGGAAAACTTTGGTGGGCGTCGTCTCCTCTACCTGAGAGGTACATCCCGGCTACCACCAATTTTAGTGTCCGTGAGCAACCATGCATTCTACAATAGTCTAAGTAGAGCCCTGCGTGCTCCGATTGGTACATAAGTTACCTCTTTGGTCTGGTTGCTTTACGGCCTCAACCTGGCCGGGGTGAACCGACCCCCTCGCTCGTCCTCCGGAGAAAACCCTGAAATTTTTTATTTGCCACACGTGATAAAATTTGCAAATTTTGAATTCGTATTTGCAATCAGAGGCCCCAAATTAGATGGTAGAGGTATAGAAGGTAAATTAATGAAGCACAAAATAGGTTATTTTTTTTTAACATGCACTCCTAGATTGACTTGGGGGACTAGCGAGGGGTGGGTTCACCCCGGCCCTCAACGTGCCTTATCTTGCGAAATAGGTAAGTTAGGTTGTACTAGAGTGAAACCCATTGTTTTTCATTAAGGAGATCCAGTCACTTCTCACTAAAAATGATCTAATGTTCATATCCAAGTCGGCCCCACGATTTGTCCTTTGTGACTTTTTCACTCATCCCACATTTTGTCGCTATTTCAGGAATGAAAAGCGATGGATTTTGCAGTACTGTTGTTATTATGCAATGTGTTGTCATCACATTGTAGACTGGTATTAATTCATAGTACATGATTAGGGAAAGAGTATTGAGGCTCTCTGAGAAAATAAATTGTTCTCTATCCTGCGGATTTTCTGCTAGGGTGAACTCTCGGTGATCGAGTTTGCAATGTCTTATCGCACTCGAATAGCCAAAATTTGTGTCATTAGCTAATTACGTCGATGAGGGTACTGTACCTCAGAGAGGGTTAACCCGAAAAAGAAATACGGAAAACTTTTGTCCATGTTTTGCACCATGCTTTCAGCGTCACAGAATTTGGGTCATGTCACTGCAACAAATGACGAGAAAAATAAAATAAAAAAATATTATACAGTCTGCAGAATGGTGTACAGTACATATAGAGAGAGGAATTTTACTCAAATAACTACACTAAATAGTGAAATTAGGTTGCCGTAACAATTAGATTGACTTACCTCCCAAAAGGTACTTTACAAGCCATCAAAGTCAACAAAAATTTCACATATATTTCCATTTGTACAAATGAAAGTTCATGAGTTCCAATTTCAACAACACCTAATTCAAAAGTAGCACATTCTTGTAATATAATACTAAATATTTATATAGTGTGGGGCAACCTAATTTCACTATTCAGTGTAGTTCCCTAAAGTGTCTGTCTGTGCTCATGTCGTTCTCCAAAAATTAGACATTCGTTGGCAATGATGCAGCGCTTCCTGCAACCAGTAAAAAACTGTGCAAAATTTCTGACATACAATAGGCGAAGGTATGGGCTTTTCTACCACCACCAAGTACTTTTGAAATTCCTCGACCAAGACAAGTGGGATATCTTCCAAACCCGCATGAAACAAAATGCATGAGGCAATTTCCTGACGAGCAGGAACTTACTGAGGTGAAAGTTCTTTCGGAAATACCACCTCTGAGCTCTGATCATCGAGTACCATCGTCCAGTACCACCTCTGAACTTGATCCAGTAGAGATTTGATTAGAGCACGCATGCAGAGTTTTCCAGTTCAAGGTTATGTCGAGATAGTTTTGCATTTGTTTGTGGAGGTCATGGTCGATGTAAACACACCGGGGCATACATGATCTCAATTCTTGTTGAAGTCCACACTTCTTCAGAATCGAAACCATTCTAAGCTTGGCGGCTTTTTTCACTCTTCGCATTCTTTTTGTTTGACCAGGCGGTGCAACTATTGCTCTTCCTAGGGTGCTCTTCCTAGTAAGGGTACTAGAGTAATGGAACTCACAATTTAGCAAATTGGTTTTAATCTTAAGCGTTTAAATGAGATCATGCCGGAATGAAGTTTCTGTGTGATATGTCACTGCAAGATATTAACCAATTTATATCACAATCCAATTTCCTAGATTGCAACAAACCAATGATTCTGCTACCTTAGTCTGAAAGTTGCATCTATTTTGGTTTCAGAGGGAAAGTCACGTAGAACATGTGGACTTGAATCCTTGAATGTGAACAGAATCTTACAGTGTTTCTAAGGTAATTACGTGCAACCAAGGAATGCCGTCAAGTTATTGCGTCGAAGATCTGTGTTATGATGTATTCATAACATAAGATTAGCTAGCAGTGCGCAGCAAGTTCGTGCAAGTATGCCAATTGAGTGGAAACTTGCTCCCATCCTCACTAGCAACACTACCCTTCCCGTAAGGTAGAAGCACCTAAATGTGACACTTATTTCAGATATCTTGATATGGAAGGTGTGTATAGGAAAAAATGATGTGTATGTGTTTGGAAATGGTTTAGGAAACCTACAAAATCGGTTTCATATTTTTCCGAGTTTATATGAATATTATACGAATGTTTGGAAAACAACTTTGTAGATGCACCTACTGTGGATACTAGACTAACACCAAAGCGGACATGGAAATGCCCAAAAGTGACACACTCTAAACTTGAATTGGCTACTTCTTGGAAGAGTGACAACTTCGTGAAATCCCACCTATCTACTTTAGAACCTGACTTGTCTACTTTGGGTCCACAAGCCTTTGGATTTAGTGTTTTTTTAAAATGTCCATGAATGACTAGTGTTACATCGTTACAAGAGAATTGAACCCATTAAGGGGCTTTGAGTTTTTTTACTAATTTTAGTACTACTTGAAGTGAATATGAGGTTGTCCACATCCTCATTAGTGTCACCACGTATGACCACTAAAATTGATAGTAGCCACTTGGCATGTGGAAATTGGTTAGAGGCCATCTTCCATGACTAAACCAAGAAATCTAAAAGATGGATTGGGTAATCATGACAAAAGTTTGAGCCCATCGTGCAAATCTTGGCCCAATTAGTGAGTTTAGAAGGCTCTTTCCCATCCAAAATTTTATATTACCAAGTGGCCTTCTTGGGTTCAATTTTTTTCTACTGTGAGTTTGGTGTTTCTACCTTAAAAACTTAAGACCTAGACTAGCATGTACTTTTCCTTCTTCTTCTTTATCTAATATATAGAAACTAGACACACCTTTGAAAACCATATATACCAATTGAAAGATCATTTTTTCATCCTATGCACACACTAGCCTTTTACTTTTCCAAACATGAAAATATGCTTGTTCACAAGAAAGTTGAAGTAGAAAAGTACTGCAATATATGTGCAACAAGATGAAAATAGTAGTGATGAAAGAATTCATCTAGTGACAAAAATAAATGAGGACAATTTTCGTGTTGGGATGAACCAACCCCTCACTCATCCCCAAGGGAAAACCCTGATATTTTTTATTTGCCACGTATGATAAAAATTGCAAATTTGGAATCTATATTTGCAATTAGAGGCCCCAAATTAGTTAGGAGAGGCGTAGATGATAAATTACTGAAACACAAAATAGGGGGTCATTTTTTTTACATGCACCCCTAGATTGACTTGGGGGATGAGTGAGGGGTCAATTCACCCCAACCAATTTTTAGAGGTGAATCTTCATGTTCTAAATTATGGCTAGGGTGAATTGACCCCTTCATTGCCCCGCTTCAGATGGATGGAGGGATGAATGGATGGATAGAGGGGTGCCATTCCCCATCCCCCCAAGATAATCTTGACCTCCTCCCCTTCCCACCTACTCCCTCGTACTTGCTCCCAACTTTGCTCCTTGCAATCCTTCTAAGGTAAAACAACCCATTATGGACTCCTAAGAATGACCCTATTATCGTTTTCTTTTAGTTCTTGAGATTTGGGTCACATTCAATGTCTTAACTAATTTGAATGGAGTAATTAGCGACTACACATTACAAAAAATCTGGACCCTAAAAGAGGCTGCGACTTTGCTGCCGCAATAGTGCAATTGGGAAAAAAATTATTTTTCAAAAATAAAAATGAATTAAAAAATGAATTTTTTTCCTGAAATGACGGGGCACTAGTGCGAACACATCAGATATTGTGATTTTTTTTAATATTTTCTTTTTTTAGTGTTTTTTTATTTTTTATTTTTTATTTTTGAAAAATATATTTTGTACTGGCACTACATTGCACTGTGAAACAACATCTTTCAGGGTCCAAATTTTTTCTAATGATAGGAACTTTCAGTTTTTTAGTGTTAGTTCATTGTAGGAAGTGCCTTTTTCAAGTCTTCTATGTTAGAAAATATTGTGACCACAATAGGTGAGTAAGATAAGTGTTATGGATTAATTTTGGTTGGTTTTGGGATTGTCTACAAACTCTTCTAGGCTATGATGGGTTGAACACTTCAAAAATTCATATCAAATTCATACGTTGCCAAAAAAATATAGTTTCAAATGCTCTTGTCATTTCTATCACTTGTCTTTCTCTGGAAAAAAAAAAGTAGAAAATTTTAGAAATGACAAGAGGGCAAACCCCCCCCCCCCCCATTTGGTCTGTAATGGGCTATTTTACCTTAGTTTCTTGCTTGGAGCTCACTATATTTTGCCATTTGACTTTTCCTAACGCATGAATTATCTTTTACAATTTTTGCTAATATTTCTCGTTTACCCTAGTAGAATGTAGATATTTGAAAGAAGCAAAGCCACAAGAATAATTGTGAAAAACCTTGAGTGTCTAGTGCAAGAAATGTATTTAAGGTAAGTCATGACTCATGAACAAACAAGACTGAAATTAGGGTGTGGGAACGTTGCAACTTCATAATTGGAAGGAGGTGGATTATTACTTTTAAAGAAGTGGGAGAATGGGAATTTGCACACTTACAAGATTGTGAGCTTTCATAAAATAATTTGTAACTAGTTTCATTGAAATATGATGCAATTTGTCATAAAGCTTGCGGGGAGTTTGGAACTAAACCCTTAATCTGAAATTTATTCTTGATAGAGCTTTCCATCCCCAATTTGTCTTGCACTCATGTCTCCACCCAAAATTATTTCTTTGTGAAGGTGGGTTCAGGTCGGTTTAGCATGCAAATGTTTGAAGTTGAGCGTTTGCCATGTTGCAATGGAAGGAGGGCTATTAACACAATCACAAATGAAATACTCCATTAGAATCTAATTGGAAGATGACCTTTGAATGTATTGATGCAATTGACCAAAGCCGTTTCAAGTTCTCCATTTGAATCTTCATTTTACCTTCCTTCATTTGATTATTTCTAGGACAACATTCAATGCGAACTATTCATAGTCAAATATTTTGAATATGTTGACAAACGTGCTCCACTCAAAGATAGTGTGGCAAGTGTTCAGGATGTTACAAGATGTCATTTTTTGAAAAGGTCAAATTTATAAATGAGGCTTGAGTTGCACCTAGTTTTGTTTCTCCACTCAGAAAAGGAGCTTATGTCTTAGCAATTGCTTCCATTTGATTGGAACGGATGAGTGGTGGATTTTTTGGCATTCTATTGTTGATTTTGCTGATCCAGTTTCACAGTAAGTGCTGGTGGACGCAACATATTGCACTGGGTTGACTTGTCAGTGTATTTTCAAAACTAAAAGAGATAATTAGGCTGTTGACTTCACTTCGAGTAGTTGTATTGGCTATGGTAAGAGCTCCTTTTATATTTCAAAATCCAGGACGTTGAAGAAATCTCAGCATTTTACTTCTCTCAAGTTTGAGACTTTATGCAACGAGGAACACTCACTGATGCCCTATATATTTATTACAACTTTACACAACGTGCCAGTCTCAACAATTGCGTGCGAATTTTATTAACTCATGATTGAGGCAGCCAGAATACGAAATGCAGACACTGGTAGGGTTAGTTTTTTCGTCAACTCCTTTGTCACGGCACTCGATCAACCCTATCTAGTGACACTCTGAATTGAACGTTTCATGAATAACCTCAGAATTTGTCATGTACACATCTCGTTGAAGAAATCTCAGCATTTTCCTTTGAAAAAACGGGGTCATCAAACAAAAATTCTTTTCACATAAATTTGAAGCAGCAGACAATAAATGGAAATAGTCAACAACAACAGCAGTCTACTACTGCCGATCTTGAAAGTATAACCGCGATCTACTACTACAAGTTGTGAAGGCCAGAGAGAAGTTTGATGTACGTGTCTCACCGTGACATGAGCCTCAGATCCAGCTTTGACGGAGGATCCCTAAGATCGAAGCAACTCTCGTTATCATCCAAATGCAAGGGTTTTTGGAGATCTGAGTTAGACGCGGACGACTTTGTTCTGGATTCCAGCCGCTTCAAGATCAATATGAGCCAGATCTGGAATTTTCATCAACACGACACTTCTTCGATTCTTTAACAATCAAGTACAATACTGAAGCAAAACACTACGGTTTCTAACAACATCGAAGTCCACATAACATGAGAAACCTAAGCCACCATCAACGACACCGATAACAACACACGAAACAACAATCCGGAAGATGAGGTTTAGGAAGGCGGTAGGAGCAGGTTGGAAGCGGACAAGTTGGAGCAGGGGGCGGTGGACCAACAACTGTGCCAGTGGGACAGTGAGGAGCAGACCCCCTCATCCCCATCCTTCATCCATCCAAAGCAGGGCAATCAGGGCGAGCGTCAATTGACTCAATTCACCCTGGCCCTAAATTATGCTACAAATGTTCTCATAGCAGTGAGTTCAACTTCACCAGTTGTAAGCTGAACTACCTTAACCACTAACGGACCAAAGCACATTTCAGGCAGAAATTGTCAAAACTGCCACTTTTTAGGGCAGCAAGAAAAAAATGAAAAAAAAAGTTTTTAAAAAAAAAATTCAACCATACAAATTTGTACTAGACTTCTTTGGGGAACATATGGAAAAAATTTAGAAACTTTGACCGCATAGATTGAAAGATTATAACGTTTGAAGTTAGGTGAAAAAATAAATTTCCAACCTTGTCCAATAGGGCCTGAAAACTTTAACTCCTTCTAGAATGAGATTCTTACACTAAACATGGTTATTTTTTTTAACATTTGCATCTTGTACTATGTAAGCTACACACCCACCAAATTTCAAAATCATAGGAAGAGTTTTGCACATGCTGCCTGGAGCTACCCGAATTGCCTGCAAAGTTTAGGGCTGCATAACTTTTGATCCGGGCACGAGATTGGGAAAAAATTAGATTTTCAGGAAGGGGGTACATAGTTACACATCATGTCCAAATTTCATGAACATTTGACCAAAATTGACTTCATAGAAACCTATCCAAGATTTCTTGTGTACATTGAATGGACACTTGGTCTTTTAGGGGTTAATATCTTCACTATAATTGTCTAGACCCTAAAAAGGAAACTTATCATAAACTTCCAGATAGAAGACAGTTGAGATTTCCAAAAAGATGCCATATATGTGTTGTTTGGAACGGCCTAACTTGTGGTCCAACCAAGGCAAGATGGATTGTTTGTGCAATAGATAAGGTAGACAAGCCTCTTACCACCCTAATTTGCAATCTGCCTATGTTGGGGCCAATTCCAAGAAGGGAAAATATTTTTTATAGGTGTGTGCTTGTTTTATGAGTCAAACCCAAGTGGAATTATGATTTTCTAATCAAAATGGTAATTTCTATGAATTTATGAAGTGGACTACTCTGAAATGACAAAACCACCTATAGATGAGAGTCATAAATGTCCTAGAAACAACCTATAACCCCCATTTCATTTATCTTTTAGCATTTGGAAAGTGACCAATAAAAGAGTGACACGATATCCTTAATGACATAAATTCTTTGAGTTTGTCAGAATCTAAGACAAATTTCACTAATTTCTGGACAAATTTAGATGCTTGAATGGACAAAATAAGGGCTTTTTTTTGGCGAAATTTTGTTAGATCTGTCAAAATCTGACCATTGTGAATCTGTCCCTCCAAAATTTGGCATGTGCAGTGAAGCCAACACAGGGGACACTAGTCCAAAAAAAAAGCCCTGGACAAAATTGGGGCCAAATATAGGCGATAGAATTAGGATGCGAACAGAATTGGGTTGGTCCACCTTATGTTACGAGGGGAGACACTGGGAATACCGCCTTCACTGAGTTGGGAAGAAGTTAGAAAAATTCTTAGGAAATTACAACTAGAAATCACCTTGCTAGTGGCCTCTTAACCTCTAAGTGTCCAACCAACTAAGGTAAAACAGTCCATTGTGGTCAAAATTTGGAGTTTGGCCTCACACTATGGTTGAAATTTTCAAATTTTTTTCCACTTAAAGACAATTGTGAGAAACAGCAAGTGCAACTGAGATTATATTTTTTTCGACAAAGTATGAATTTGCTAGGAATTTTTGAAGTATTCAGTGCATTATGGCCTAAAAGAGTCTGTAGGCTACCCCATAATCAACAAAATCTGAATCCATAATGCTCATCTTAATACCTAATGCAATCACAATATTGTCTAACATGGAAGGCCTAAAAAGTCAATTCTTACAATTAATTTCACACTGAAAAGTAGGGAGTTCCTATTGAGGTCACTATCCACTCCATTACTGTCATGTCAGACATTGATTGTGGCCCAAATCTCACATATGGGAAAAAACCACAATGGGGTGACTTCTTAGGTGACCACTATGGGTCATTTGATCACAATGGGTTGTTTTACCTTATACATGGTCATTGTAAAATTTTAGGCTCGTTTTCGTATGGGCAATTTAAATCCTCTATTTAAAAAAAATTGGGGGCAATTTTGAAGGTTAACTATTGAAAACTTTTATTTTTCACTAATGAAGGTAAACATTTGATTTTTGAGAGGTCTTCAAAGGCATATATGTACCATAAATGGAGAATAAAGATTGTTAATTATACTTCATTTCTTGGCTTTGTGCAAAATTTGCTAATTCACTTGATTTGAGATCTAAAAAATTGTACTTATCCATTTGCTTTGGAAATGGTCCCAATGGAAGAATAAATTAATTTCATAATTTTCACCATTGAAAATTTAAACATGCTAATGTTGATTTGGAGTTATTTGCAATTTCTACTTAATAAAAAAATTGCATTTCAACAATTGCAAGGTGGATTGTGTAATGAGTTTGATAGCTCTTCATTTCGACTTAAGGTTTTTGGAAGTGCATTTTAGTGTGCTAACACTATTTTTAGTCAATCATTTCTCTTCTAATCCTCAAAAAATTTACATGCAAATTTTTGAAACATTGAGAGGAAGGGCATGATATTGAAAATACAAAATGTACATTTTTCTTATAATCTCACAACTTTTAGGCAATTTTGCACTCAAAATTGGTATGCATACTAATAAGAAAGCATTTTAAACATCTATATGGTTAGATTTTGAAGAAAAAAAAGCAATTTGATTCATCGGGGATAACTATAAGTCCATGCTCTTTTTTATAGTCAAAACACACTTGGAAAGGCTTGGATATTTAGGGGTTAAGAGGCCATGAGTAGGGCTCTTCACTTTTCCGCACCCCCCTAATTGGACCCCTTCTCAAGTCAAAATTTGGCCTTGTTTTTCAAGCCTAGTAGTGATGTTCTAAGGTATGTGCACCTGAAATAGATACTCTTCCAATTGCAACACCTATCTACACTTGCCCAAGATTCCAAGTTTGAAATCTTGGAGAGTTGTAGCTAAGTGTTGCAATTAGGAAAGTGTCTCTTTTAGATCCACATACTTTAAGGGCAGATCATGTGTTCTAAAAAGTGCCTTCTAGTGCAACCAACGACATTAGCATGTGAGCCTAAAAATGAGAGTCTATGAACCTTGAGCCTAGATGTAAGTAGATATTCTACAACTATTGAAGGTGTTTATAACATACATACTTACAATATGAGTATCTTATAACCATGTAAGTTGCTTGTAACATAGGTACCTATAATATAATTATACTATAACCATGGAAGGTGCCTATAACATAGATACCTAAGACATAGACACCCATAATATAAATAGGTACTTATTATATAAACATCCTATAACCATGGAAGGTACCTATAACATAGGTATGTAAAGCATAGATACCCATGATATAATTAGGCACTTATTATATAAACAACCTATAACTATAGAAGGTGCTTATAACATAGGTACTAACAACATAGACACCTATAATATGAACATCCTATAATCATGGAAGATGCTTATAACATAGGTACCTACAACATAGATACCTACAATTATAAACATCCTATAACTATGGGAGGTACCAATAATATAGGAGCCTAGGCCCTTAAGCTCATGGGCTCAAGATCCTAGGTTCTCACATGCTAGCAACCTTACCAGTGCAACCACCATGCAAAACTTTTGAAAGATTCTACCCCAACTTTGTTGTAGCTAGAATGATTACCAAAAATTCATTAAATGTTGAGTTGAGGTCCTAATTATAGTACCTCTCAAACTATTTGTAAACTCCAAACTTTGGCCAAAACTAATTGAAGGGTGAGAATCTTGAGGAAAAAATTGGACATTTTTTGAACTAGTATTGTGCATTGAATTCATTTTAATCCTTAAAGAACCATTTGTTCCTTTGGGGGACAACTTGGATTTCAGGCATGTACCTACAATCTCAATTTTTGTTATGATTTTTTGAATTTTTTTTGAAGATAGAGAAACTAATTATCTTCATAAAATTAATTTTTTTCAATTGATGCCCAAGACCAAAAGTTATGCTCAAAATTGGGGAGATCAAGTAGCAAAAGAAATTCAAAAAGATTAATTTTTTTCAAAAAATATTTTTTTCTCATAGATTATACTATTTTCTCCATGGAAATCTTTGATTCATTTCATTTGGATAAGTGATTTGAAAGTCGTAGATAAATTGTTTGTTGGGGCAATCTAAGCATCTTTTTGAAAAAATAACTTGTAGGATTCATTTGTAAATGTAATTTTTAGCATTTTTAATAATAAAAAAAGTTCTATACTATTTAGTTTTCTTGATAGAACAATCTCACAATTAAGGCCATATTCGTTATATTGAGACTTTTCGTAGATTTTGAGACAAATTCTAGTTATTGGAAAATTCATTTAAAAAATTAGGAATTGAAACCAAAAATAAATAATGCTCAAATATTGATCCTATTATGAAATTCTAAAAGTTGGAGTTGTTACCTATTTATAAAAAAAATACTAGTAAAGAGATAAAACGGTTTATCCTCGAGCCAAGGATAAAATTGAGACTTCGAAAGGTCTCAATATAATGAATATGGCCTTAATTGGGGTTAGTGCTTTTTAATTCCACCTTAGAGATATGAATAATATAGATTTTCCTTCTATCTAGTACCTACTTCTACTTAATAATTTTTTAAAGAATGAAAATTAAGCGTTTTTTTCCAAATTTCTTTCCTTATACTCTCAACCCAATTCCCCACCATAAAGATTTAAACCTCAAAACTCTCTAGAGCCAAAAATTTAAGTTAACCTAGTAAGGACATTGTGAACCAAAGTGGTCTAATGGATGACAGAGAACTCTCACATGTGAGATAGAAGTGCCATTGTTCATCCTTGGAATTTTGTGCAAAAAGGGGGAGGTCTTGCATAGCAGTATGACCTCCAATGATTACTTTGGGGTTTTTTAAAGTAGATGATTCACATTGTTTCAAAAAAGAAGATTTCCACAGTGACTCACCCATCCTTATAGGATTAACCCCTAAATGTCCACATTCATCTCCAAAATTGACGAATTGAGAAAAATCATTATAAAGTGCTATTTGGAAGCATATTTTGGAATTGGTATAGAAATAAAAGTTGCAGATTTTGATTTGTAGATTCCATCTATATGGTTAGATTCATCAATGTTATCACCAATTTGTTTCTATAAATTTTGAAAGAGAAATTCCAAAATTCATTCAAAATTCAATTACAAGCAAAATATTATCATTTTTTGAGTATAATTTGTTGGAATGGATTTGAAATGAGGTTCTCTTCACATGGTGATTTTTTGAAATTTTTGTATTCTTCCTATCTATGATTTCATTTTGGCTAATCCAGTCTAGAACTAGAGTCAATGCAATTTGACCACTTAACATACTTGCACATTTGTAATTTTAGAAAAATATGAACTCTAGTAACACCAAATCCAAACCTTAGATAGGACAAAAACTTGATAATGTATCTTCACAAATTAAAATAACTTTCATCCAAGTAGTTAGGAGGATGAAACTTGAGATTCAATCTGTTCATCATCCAAAAAATGGACGTCGAAGCATTTAGGGGTTAAGAAGGTTCAAAGTCAAAAAAATCTAATCCCACAACTTGCAAAAAAACTTGTTTTTTGCACTTTAATGCAAATATCTCTCAATCTATGAAGTCAAAATTTCTCAAATTTATTCCACACATTCTCATACTAGTCAGGTGTAAGATCATATGGTTAGATGTGCAAACAAAACAAATTTCAAAATTTTTTACTCATAGCAATAGAAATGGCAGTTTTGAGTGTTTTTTTGTCTAAAAAAGGCCTTGGTCCTTTAGAGGTTAATTTCAAGTTTCAATGACCAAATTTGCAAGTTTAAAATTTCAGTGAATTTATACCAAATCTAGAAAATTTACATAATTCATTAGTCAAGGAATGTATTTAAGTCAAATCATCGACAATTGTGCATAATAAGGCAAAGCCCTAGTTCTTTACTATTATTGACCACCAATTGATCAAAATGAAAAATTTTGAATTCTTATTTGGAATCAAAGACCTCAAATTTGTCAATGCAATTCACAAAACACAAAATTAAGGACCCTACAAAATGCATTTTTAGGGCTTAATATGAATAAACTTTAGATTTCCTAAAGTATTGAAAATAGGTGTACAAAAAATCAAGCATGAGTTCTTATGAATGGAGATTGTACAATTCAAGCAAGAATCTATAGGAATGAGTTTTGAAAGAGTTTTGAAAGAGGTCTTATTAGTTGTAGTTACCTCATATGTACATAACTAGTCTATAGATGAGGGGAAAAAGTCTCCTCTCAAGAGGGAGCATTGTTCAAAATCAATGATAAAATTTAAAAAAATTTGAATTTATGCTTAGAATCCATGTCTTGATTTAATTTGTAGAGGTTGAGGAATACAAATTTCATTATTATAGAGCGAAAACAATAGTTTTACATTTATCCTCGAACATATTACTAGGGAGCCTTGCAAAAGGCTTGCCACCCACATATACTTGCATCTAATGAACACTTCAAGCTCAAAATAATTTTCATACCAAGAAAATAAACCCAAGGTGGACACCTCTAAAGGTTTCTCCTCCTAGAAAATGAAATAATCAAAACAACTACACTTAGAATGCAATGTGTTTCTAAAATTGACCTATACAAATGCTCGCCTAGTACACATCTTTTCTATTCCTAAAAACTGAGGGTCAAGTTTGGTACACCAATATTTTGCTATATAAATGCTTATTTTTTGTTTAAATAATCTTTAGAAATTAATGTGTGCTTGGAGAATCTATGATATCCTTAACTTTGTTCAAATCTTGACCAAAATTTGGATTGTTTATTTAGTATAATATAATAATAAAATTCATACTCAAAAATTGCCCACAAAGATCATTTTAGGTGTACTTTCTTTGACTACATATGACTTTGTGATTCATTTTGAAAATTTTGAAATCATAGTTGGACCCAAAGTCTTCAAGTACAATGAAGAAGAAGAGAGGAAAGCAAAAATTCAACCAAACATAAAATAAGGGCAGATTTTTACATTTATCTCAGAGGGGAATTTTTCTTAGTAGTGCACCTCATCTTCAATCATAACATTCTTAATTGCTTGTGAGCTAGGAGGTGCCCTTACATTCCTCACAAGCAACTGTTAACCCAAATATCAAGCGCATTATTCTAATGAGCTTATAATTTTATATTTAATATCAGTGATTTTTATTGGTGTCCATGGGCTTAATCTAAATTGGTAGCCATAAATTCAACCAAGTATCTACACTGAATAGGGGTATTAAGGGGATCCATACTAATTAATCAACATTCCACACTAAATAAATATCTACCTTTATTGTACATCAATAGTTATTGGATCATGTTTCAAACATCTACAGTTTTCTAGAATCAGTCTCTTTATTTGTTTGTCCCCTTAATACCCTATTCAATGTAAGGGAGCTGACCCCTTTTTGACCACTTTAGTAGATACACATGTTGCAAGGGAGGTTTCAACAGTGGGGAAATTTTTCCCATGAGCACAAATAGAGTTCATAAGGTTTCCATAATTTTTCAGATTTTTTTTCCTCACAAAATAATTACTACGAATTTTTAAGCTGAAGATTCTGTTCTACCCATATTGGCCATACAGACCTTCCTCTTTTCGACCAAGGGTTGGTTGCAAAATCCAAGAAAGGCTAGGTCCAAATTTGAGAGTCTTGTAGCCAATTATAATGCACCACGAACTACTCGGGAACTGTGCCAGCATTAATTGTTGCTAATCACGTGCTGATTGAAATTACTCCACCCTACCTTACTAGATTGGGTCTGTGATTAGTAAGGGGTCAGCTCCCTTAGGTATCCATCCTTAGTTCATGGGAGAAATGGAAAATCCAAGGTTAAGAGTGTTATGCTTTCTGCCAAATGAGCAACTAAGTTAAGTATTTTAAGCCAGTACATCTCAATACATCTCAACTTTGACACATTAAAGTCGAAGTAGCCAAGCCAGGTATTGACATTTCTTGCAGATCTTGTGATTGGGGCTTGGAGGAGTCCATCCTTCACAAGTTTGTGGAGTGTTCTCCAAGCCAATTAAGGTAGACAAGCCTATTACCACCCTGATTTGCAATCTGACTATGTTGGGGCCATTTCCAAGAAGGTCAAATATTTTTCATAGATGTGTGCTTGTTTCATGAGTCGAACCCAAGTGGAATTATAATTTTTTGATCAAAATTGTAATTTCTATGAATTTTTGAAGTGGTCTGCCCTAAAATGACAAAACCGTTTGTAGACTAGAGTCATAAATGTCCTAGAAACAACCTGAAACCACCATTTCATGTATCTATTAGCACTTGAAAATTGACCAATAAAGGAGTGACACAATACTCTAAATGACATTAATTCTCTGATTTTGTCAGAATCTAGAGCAGATTTGACTAATTTTTGGATAGATTTAGATGCTGAAATGGACGGAATTGGGGCCAATTATAGAGTGACGGAATTAGGATGCAGACAGAATTGGGCAGGTCCACCTTAGCGTGGAAGTTTTCCCTCTCCATCCTCCACCTTTCACAAGACATCCCTGTGTGGAATGGTACTTGGCCTTCCCGGACTTGGCAGCAATGCCTTCTAGGCTCTCCGCTCCGCAAACTGCTTTGGAAGGGGACAGCGATTTGGTCCCTTGTACGGGGTTCGGTGGTTTGGCTTTGCTGGTTAGGACAGAATGCCTGGGTCTTCAACCAAGATGCATGGTCGCAGAACAAACTAGAGCATTTTATCTGGGAGGCAACTACACTAAATAGTGAAATTAGGTTGCCCCACACTAATTTCTTGGCATTTGACACTAAATAAATAATTACTGGTATTGTACAAGAATTCACTACTTTTGAATTAGATATTGTTGTAATTGGGACTCGTAAACCTCCACGTGTATAAACGGAAATATTTGTAGCAATATTTATCGACTTTGATGGCATGTATAGTAATTTTGGGGGGGTAAGGCAACCTAATTGTTAAGGCAACCTAATTTCACTATTTAGTGTAGTAATCATGAGCACACAACTTGGTATTGGACTATCCAACTCTATGATAGGTTTCCGTCTAAGTCACAAAAGTTCATCAACAAGTTTAAGAAGGTGTGGCTCAGGACTCTGTTCTTTGGCTCTAGACAAGGTAGGGTGGTCACTTGGCACCTCAAGCACCCCTAGTGTGTGTTGTTTGTATAAATTACATTTATTTGGCTCCTTGGTTGTCTAACATGTTAATTCTCTCTAGGGCTTTGCCCTCAGCTATCCGCCATTCATTCTTGGTTTGCTTGGAATAAACTCTGGGTTTCAAAAAAAGAAAAAGAAAAGTGGAAGCACACAAAATCGTCAATATAAACCATTCAGTATAGTTGGAGGCACATTTTGCTAGAAATAATATTTTTGTAGTATTAGCAATTGAAAATCATGAATTTTCCAAAAAAAAATTATAAATTTCGGATATGGCATGTATTTTCTATCAACTTTCAAAGTTGTAGCTCCCTAGACCACTAAATGTGTCATGTAAGTGGACTTGAAATCAAAACCTAACAATTTTAGTAGTCAACTAATCAGCAATTTGTAAGGGGATGATTTATTGACATTTTACAGGGACACTTCAATGAAAGCCTAGGGACATTTTTAGAGAACTCTATTGTACATTAACCCCAAAGTGACACAAGATTTCCTTACCAGAAGATGACTCCAGTAAGCAGCCCAACTGTGCAAATTATTTCCTGAGCATCAAAGGGTGGAGGAATAGATCAAACTGTACAATGCAGTTTAGAGGTTCTGTTGGTGTATGCTCAAAAATTCTAGCCATTCATTTTTCTTTTGGAGGATACTTTCTAGTGCTTGAAACTAACAAGGTGATGCCAAAAAAGCCCTGAAAAACAGTGGAAAATTTCTACATGTGGCTATTCCACCACCCTAGACTCGGAATTCTTACTGAAGCTACACTGGAAAAAATTGCAGGCTAACATAACCTCAATCACTGCATTAAAAAAATTCCAAAAGTCGGTAAAGCCTAGCCTACTCGAAGAAAGTTCACCAACCATGTCAAAGTAATGAACTCCAAGGCTGGCAGTGAAAAGAAATCACCAAAAATTGAATTCGGAAGTTCTGGAAGATCTGACCGGACGATTTCAAGTCTCCTGTGATTTGCAACCACCCAAAAAAGAATGGAAGAAAATGACCGAGGCAATGTCTAAGGTGAGAGCACCCTAAAGCGTCCCTGCACCTAAAAGCTTCAGATTCTATGTCAGGGATTCATTCTAGAACATAAATATAGCTGGACTGTACACCTCTTATCATTTTAGGTCAAAACAAATAAGCTATTTACTGTTTACTTACATTTACAGCCTGAAATGATTATGCTCTATAGATTCTGACGCTTTTGGGTGCAGGGGCACTTTTGGGTGCTCTTACCTTACCTCGAAAAGAACAAACGAGGAAGTAGGAGGAGTTCAGAGAAAACCCAACGTTGCTTTGGGCTGCCCCACCTTTGAACTGCCAAGTTGACCCTAAACCAACGGTCTTTCTTCGAGCTCCTACCGGGCCGAGCCTAGGGTTAGCTCCAATGACGTTAGTGATCACCCCTTCGTGGCCAGTTGCATTCAAAGAGACTTTGGAACACCCAAAAATTCAAATTCCTCTAAAAAATTGAAAAGTTTCCAAATTTGTCAAGACAACGGCTCATTCGGAAGGTGGTTTGCATATCTACAAGTCATACTTGGACCAAAAACCTATTTGATTGCTCGAAGTTTAGGATTTTGTTGCCTGAAAAACAAAGAGGACACTTTCTATCCTCCTTGACACTTTGGGGTTAATGGTAACAAGGACACTTTGGGGTGTTTCTACCTTACAACATATCATTTATTTATTTTTTATTTTTGAAACAAGCATGTTCACGAAACACACTACAAGGGGTTCCGTAAGGAGGAGAGGCTGATTTCACGCAAGGTAAGGAACATGTCATTGCTAGGTATTGAACCCGCAACCACGCCATATGTTTTTTGGTACCTCACCTCCATCACCCGGTAGTTTAGGGTCATCTTGGACCAAACATATCATTTTGTTGAATGTATAGTTGCACTTTGGCCCTACAACTGTCTTTATCCAAGTATTTATTCAATTCTGGTTCATCTAAGGTAACTACAATTAAAACCAACCCCTACAAATTCTTGCTTGAAATGTAGCCCCATTATTCATGAGAGTCTAGCATCCGTTTCAGAAACACCTATTTTTAGCACTTTGAAAATTCAAAGTTTATTCATATGATGTGCAAAAAATGCATTATAGAGAATCTAGGATCCCTTTTATGACTACCAACAAGAACCTACAAAAAGTTTTAATACAATGATGAAAACCATGTTGAATTGCTTATTTGGACACTTTTAGGTGTAGTTGCCTTATATTTCTTTTTGACAAGAATTTGGAGAGTTCTTTTGAGCAATTAACTCTGAAAGGACAAGACCAATCACTAAGGTCCTTTGTCAAAAATGATCTAATTTTTGAACCAATAGATACATTTTTCATTTCCACAATAATCTTAAAGTCATCCCTTGGCTAATTTTTGACCTAAATGTCCTTCTAGGATTATAGTTACTATACCTAATTTTGATCCCTTTCTATTATTTATATTTACAAATTCTTGATGAAGATGAGGGACTAAGTTCATGTTTGGGCATGCCTATTTTCACCAATTTGAAAATTCCTAGTTTATTATTTTTTTTTTTGAAATTTGAAATAAGATAATAAACCCTCACTAAATAGATGGATACAAATAAAATGTGATCCCAAAGGGTAAAGAGATGGAGGACAAAGAACCCCCACTTACTACTAACAAGCTATTTAACTAGTAACACATGGAATTGTTTTTTTATGAAGCCAAATCATCTTAAGGTTCTTATGGGAACAAATTGACTTAATCTTTAAAGTTCCATTGTCCTACTGAGGGGAAAAATGGATTTTGGATAGGCTCCTATGGTCTCAATTTTTGTGTTGACTTTTTGAGACTTTTTATGAAGATATACAAAAAAATACATTAGCTTTGGGGAAATATAATTTTTAGTTCAATCAATGTTCAAGTGCAAAAGTTATTCCATCATAAGTTCAAAACAAAACTTGCTAGGCAACAAAAAAAAATCTACAAAAACTTGAATTTCAAATCTCAAAACTTTTTAACCCCTAAAGGACCAAGGCCATTTTTTGTCAATAAACACTCAAAACAACCATTTCTTCTGCATCCACTCAAGAAAATGAAAAAGAAAATTAGAATCTAACCATAGGATCATGTACTTTTCTTGTCTGAGACCAAGTGGTAAAAATCTCATGAAGTTTGATGGTATACATTGAGAGATATTAGCATTCAAAGTTGGAAAAAAAAAGCTTTTTTTGAACATGGGAATGCAATTTCAAATGACTTTGACCCCGTTTTGTTGAATTTTTTTGAAATATCTACTTTGAATTAAAAAAAATTGTGCTGAATTTTTTTAAAGAAAAAACTCTTGATTTTCATTCTTTAAAAAATTGTTAAGTAGAAGTAGGTTCAAGATTACAAGAAAAACTAAATCGTTCATAGTTTTAAGTTGGGATTCAAACACAATAATGTCAATAGTGAGATTGTTCTAGCAAGCAAACTTAACCTAATCACATTGCCCCCAAAGCAAGATTGCTCATAACTTTCACATACTAATCCAAATGCAATGAATAAAAGCTTGATATGAAGAAATAAATATAATCTATGGGGAAAAAATTTAATTTCAAATTTTAGTGGATTTATTTTTCAACCCGCTGAATGAAAATTTGGGCTTTTTGTGGTAAAACTTTTTCTCCCGGACACCAATTGAAATAAAAATTATATTTCCACAAAGCTAGTAAGTTTTTCTATCTTATGAGAAAGTTTCAAAAAGTTTTACGAAATCGGAGGTCCTAGGAACTTGCCCAAAATCCATTTTTTCCCTTCAGGGGACAATGGTCCTTTATGGATTAATTGATTGTATTTTTTTGTACATAGAAAGTTTGATCAACTCATTCCATTTTAATTAGTGATGAAAAAATTATGGATCTTCTTATTCTCATAGAAACTTCTTAAGAAAATAACGTATTGGATTTGTTTTTACTCAATTTTCAAATAAACTAATTTCCACAAGGTTTAGTATACCTGCTAAAATAATCTCATCATTGGAATAAGTGTGTTTCAATTCCATCTTAGAGCAATTAAAATTTTTTTTCCCCTTAAATCTCATGCCTACTTCTACCACTATATACCAGGGCTTTGCATTGCTATCCTCAACCATCAATGATTGTCTTACAAAAAAAAGACTACAATTTTCAAAGAAAGCATTTGCACTTTTCAAGAATACGTGACCTCAATTATAATTGTTGTTTGAACTTTTGTGAATGAGTGAGCAAATTCTTATATTTTTGTTCTTATTTTGACAATGAATATTGTTTTGAAATATGTTGCTTTATATGCTATGTACACAAAGTTAAAAATTACAATGAACATTATATATAGTAGCTATACCATCAGAATATATGTGTTAGAAGATTCAAGTATATACATTTTGCCCTATATAGTGAGATATTGGTAAATGCAAGCCAAGTTCCATAGAATTTGGATTAGTGACTGCAAAATTATACCCAATTTTAGTTCATTACATCTCAACACATACAATCAAGCAACTAGAAACTATGATTACTAATCACTATTTGACTAAGGTTTAGGATATTTTGAGATAAGCACAAGTTTATCAATCACTATCAAAGGTTTCAACTGCTTAAGTTGATTTGCACTTCTTTTGTCCCCAAATATGCTTGGATTTCATGTTGTTTTAAGGTTGTTTGGAATAGGTCACTCAAAGGCTTTCTTGTATCCAAATTTATTTAGGTTGTAACGATCACATGCAATGTTCTTCATTGAGTCTAGTCACATAAAACTAGGAACCTATTTTAATTATATTTTTCACAATAGGATCAATGAAATTGGTATAAAAGATTTCAACAAAAAAGCAGACACTTAAATCTGGACCTGAGGTAGTAATAAATCATAATTCAGCTCCAGCACCTATTGATCTTTCTTACACAGTTGTTCCAACAAAAAATAAAGGAACAATTTGTAGGCTTATGCTTCTAGATTTGAGTTCACAAATCACAACTAGCCAACATTTGCAATCAAAGGATGGTTGACTCCCACAATCTAATTCTCGTTTGTTGAATTCATGCCTTGTAACAACTCACTCTTGTATTGAAAATAAATTGAACCCTAAACGACTGATTCAAGACACTGAAATCCCAGTGTCTGCAGAAAGTGAGACAAGCAAAAAGTAAACAGAAAGGTACTCACAATTTTTGAATCTCCTCCACAAAACAGAACTTACTGTAAACAATGATTCTATGACACCAGAAACCTCAATGTTCGGATTGAGTCAATTGGAGCTTCAATGACTCTGCCACTTCTTGAAAGTCACATTATCACTATTTAATAGCACACAAATTTAGTACACAATTTCTCTTTTGAGTTCATAAAATGCCAGCTGGTAGCTCATGAGCAAACATTTCACACAAATTTCAAGATGCAATGGCCACCAAGGAGGCTACTAAGGATTATATTCATGTGTAAGATATGTGCTTGAAATCCACTTGTATTTGCTATGCATGCTTGATTTTTGATGGTGTCAAGCAATCTATTTTTTATAAATAATTTCAATTAGGCTCAGACAGAATTTTACTAGTTAAATAATAGTATTCACATAATGACTGTCAAAGAAACCATCAGTGTTGAGTTCAAAAGTGCACTGCTGCAGTGGATCAAAATGCAATATGGTAGAACCACTCATTAGCATGGCCAATCTAAGTTATAGGTATTGAAAAATTCAATAGAGACTATGACTGTTTTTTAACCATCAAGTCTTGGTTTCCGATCATCTTCTAACCATCAATGTCATGACACATATGCTTAGTGTGGAGAGCCAAAGTAATCTTTGAATGAGCAGTTACAGAAGATTCTATATGTTGGTGATGGCTCCAACTCAACTTTTGACTTTCAAAATTCATAATAATTTTAATTCTAAGTAGAAAATTACCAAAAAATTCGCAATCCCTGTGATTTTTATCTTCTTACATGGCAGAAAATTTCCATTGCCTTCTACAACTCCAGCTCACATTTCCCTCACATGTTCTTGCTGTGAATCATGAATCATGCTCCTGAGTCTTGAGTTATCTCTCCGCCTTGGGAGTGAAGGGAAGGAAAAGCATTTGATATACAATCAACTCTAAAACACAAGCCAAAGCTGTTAAGTATATACTTGATCTTGCCTATGGATGAGCTTTGAATGACCCAGCTTGTCCATCCCTCTGCTTCAATACACTAATCACTAAACACAATCTACAACATCAACCAAAAATTAGTAAGACCAATCCTATTTTATTAGAACATTGAACTCAATTCAAAGTTTCATAGAATCATTGCAACGAACAATACATGCATGCTAAAAGTATGGGAGGAGGATACAGACCACATTGTCTTGAGTGGGTTAAAATTCCAAATAATTGCCTAAGGAAAAAGTTCCCGAAAGATGTTTAGAACTATTGATTGTCAATAGTTTGTCCACACACCACTTGTTAACCCATGCCATGTTTTTAGCGTTCACATTCATGAGTTATTAAACCAAGTTTTTCTTGGTTTTCTTTTCCTTCTTTCAATAAAGGCTTGAAGCAACAGGCATGCATGTTGGCACTTATAAATGCCAAGTGACCATCATGAATGATGTATTTCGGAATTTTGATCCAAAACTAGCAAAGCTCAGATTTTTTTGCATGTTAATCCTCTTTCTTGATCAAGAATATAATGAATTCTTCCTTTGTCATTATTCAACTGTAATGGGGGTGAAATCTTGTATTTACAAAAGGGAAGGTTATCAACTTCAAATTCATGATTTCCAACCAGTAAGTGTCCTGTGCCACACTCTCCATGTGATGAAGAATTGGGTTTTCAAATCACCTGATTAATACAAATTGATGGATGTGCGTAAGTTACCTTCATATCGATGTAGTCTTATCTCCTCACTGTGCCTCGCATGACATGCAAATAATCAACCAGGGTTAATCTGGAATAGAATGTGCAAAAATATACACTGCCATATTAACCCTTGTGTGTCAGAGGGGACGTTTTTAGGATGCTAAGAAAATAGGATTTGTGGAATACCAAGTTCATCAAGTATTATAATCTCGAATTCCGCATGGTGGATTCTCTTAGAAATTGAAGATTCGTAATCATCAGTAAGTTGGCTTCAAATCTCAACCATGAAAACGTTAGTAACTGAGTAGTTGTCAAATTATTTTGGATTTTCTAGATCTATCAAAAAAAAGGTCTTCACTCATGTTGTTCTCTCTGTGCCGCTTAGGGGTTAACTCACAAGCTGTTTCTTGCTCAACAATCCCAGTGCAGTAGGAAAAAATCAAACACACACCCATGGAGTAGGCCTAAATGCGTTGCACAAAACTACGATGAGGGAGACAACAGGAGGACCACACACATAGGAGTGCGCCGCTACTAGAAGAAGAGCACACATAGAGCAACGGGATAAGCACCCACGCAATAGTGTGCCACTGCTGGAGGAAGAGCACATATAGAGCTATAGAAAGTAGAGCCCTATGCGCTCGAAGTGGACATAACTTACCTCTCCCTATTGGTTGCTTTACGCCCTCAACATGCTGTACCTTGTGAAATAGGTAGGTTGTTATTACAATATGCACATTGCAGATTGCTACTAATTCTTAGTACCTTAGAGAAAAAATATTGAGTTTCTCTAAGAAAGGAAATTGTTCTCTATCTTGTGGATTTTCTACTCGGGTGAACTCTGGGTGATTGAGTTAGCAACATCTTCTTACACTTCAATAGCAAAAATTTGAGTCATCGTTGTAGCTGTTATAGTGAGCCTTGTAATTATCACACTTCTCATAATCTTGAATGTGTAGGAATCGCAGTAGGGGATGTCAAAGTTCGTGTGCAAAAGAAGACAAGGGTTTCAAAATTGTGATCCGAAACTCCACAACGATCTACAGAGGGAGTAATTTGTAGTGGAAAGGAGAATTGAGGTGTGCCCAATTTGGTAACAATCCTTCAAATTGCAAAGCAAGAATCGTCATGTCTGTATCTCGTATTTTCACACATGCAAATGTTATGTGTTTATTCCTTCTCATTGCGGTAGTGGATTTTAGATGGTCACTTCCATTGATGAAAATTGGAGGTTAATCTTGTTGGACACAACTTGTCAAGAGGGGCACTCGCATTCTTCTACAACTATTCTAGTGTTGAAGGTTGATTGTCCCCATGTTGTTGGCACTCACCTCAAGCAGGTCACTCAAAGCTGGAAAATTCGTCTTCATGCTTTGTGGTGGCTAACTCATCTTCATGTTTCCGATGGCAAAGACTCATTACAATATGAACGGTCATTCCATTGAGAGAGGATGTGTTCAAATGTACCCAACATATTTTTCTCCTTGCTCCTACAATATTGATACTCCCATTGCAACTAGAAGAACGTTAACTTTGCTACCTTTGGAAAAGGGAATACAGGGACTTTCTCTTGTGCAATTTTATTCTTTTTTTAACCAACACATGTAATAATCTTCACTACTTTAGGTGGCATAAATTTTTGGCCCCATCTAAAATATACTTCTCACAATATGATCAATTGATATAACATTGTTGAGTACATTTGGGATGGCACTTTTGGAGCAACAAAACCAAGTAGAGTTGTCACTCTATCAGACCCAAACCATGCCAAATCATAGCAAAATTCAAACTCTGGCATTCTCAATGACTTGAAGACCTTTCACTCCTTCCAATGACCTCAACTTTGCAAGAAGAGGTGTTCGCTTCACTCACGCTTGGCCAGGGTGACTCGGCGTTGGTTGTTAAGCAAAACAAGGTGGCCATTCTCTCCCATCACGACTGCTCACTTTGTCGCTTTTTCCTTGTTGAAAATCACAAAGCCAAAGCCTTTGGACTTGCAAGTTTGGGGGTTGGAGATGATGTTCAAGCAGCAAATCATCCCCTTGCCCACAAACCTCTCCAGCAATTCCACCAGATCCACCCCTATGAACGAGCATGGAATCTTCCTGACATGCACTTTATACTTCCCATCATGTGCACAACAAATGTCCCAATGTGGACCTCACGGAGTCTTATGTCATGAAGGCAATATTGGTCCCTTCAAGCACATTGCACAAGAGAATGCAAACAAATAGTGTCAAGAAACAGTGCACAGAACAACTTCTAACAAATCTATTATATTAAATACAAATTGTCACTCGATCTGTCACAACCCGTTGTCACAAATATGGTCACGTTTTCATCTTGAATATGTCATCCTGTCATCCTGTCATCCCAAATGTTTTTCATCCAATCCATATTCTCCTAAGTTCAATGTTATAGTGCAACAGGCCTATACAATGCTAGTATGGTATCAAGCACAAAAGAGTTATTCCCTATTCTAGAAAATTGACTTGTTTTTCTCAAACGAGTTTACAATATAAACCCCGTTGATCTGTGCTGTGATGAAGGCAATTTGGATCCGTGCCAACAGGCATGCTCGTTCCCCCGCATGGCTTGTGCTTCAATCTGCAAGCACATTGAACAGGAGAATGCAAACAAACAGTGTTAAGAAATATTGCAAAGCACAATTTCCAACAAATAGGGTGTCAAGAGCAAGAGAATCACTCTCTATCCTGGCAAGTCAACTTAAACTACCTCTCAAACGTTTTTGCAATGTGACTCTCACTGATTTGTCAAGTCATGAAGGCGATGATGATCCCTGTCCAATAGACATGCTCATACCCCTGCATTGCTTGGCTACAACCTGCAAGCTCATTGCAATGGAGAATCCAAACAAACACAATGTTAAGAACCACTGCAAATAATAGCAAACAAACATGGTATCAAACCCAAGAGTATAACTCTCTCTATTCTTGCAAATAAACCTCAATTATCCTCAATTATTCGATTCAACTCCTTGGATTGTATGTTCTTCTCATGGCTAAGCCAAGGAAATAAATGACAACACCGAGTGTACCTTCACAGCGAATTCAATCACTCTTACTTCCCAAGTTCGACATTTCTAAAGTTCGACCTAGACTCCAAGTGAAACGAAATTCCCACGTCAAATGCTCCAATATGGGCCTCACTGAATTCTCACTTGAGAAGGCGATCGCCATCCGATAGGCGCGCTCGTAGCCCTGCATTGCTTGTGCTACTACCGTCAATCTACGAGAACAATGTGACAATGAATGCAAACACACACAAATGGGTCAAGAAAAGTTACAAACAAAGAGAATAACTCTCTATTCTTGCGATGCACTTGAAGCATCTCTTGAACGTTTAATCTTCATGGACAAAACCTTCCAATGCTCTTTTCCATGGATTGCACTGTCCAAGAAAAGAAAAATGCTTGTGCCTTCAACCAAACTCACCATCGTTCAGGGCCAATTCAATCACACTCAGCTCCGAAATTAGACACTTTCCGTTCTCAAGTGCAACCTACAAACCAAATTGTCCCAAAACACATTTGGCAACACACAAGTCGAGCAGAAATTTCCATTCTTTTCCAATTTCCCTACTATCCCGTCTCTCTTTCATTCCAACCAAGAATTCAAATGCACACAAGCAATAATAGTACATAATATACCGACCTCTAATTTCATAGGCCAGCTTCGACAATTGAGGTAATGCACATTCTGATCAATTCAATAAACAACTTGTTTAGGAGCTCTGGATGAGTTGCACAAATATCGATGCAGCCGGAGGGGTCTTTTCAGTCAAGAAGAAAGGTCGTCGTTCTATGAGCAACAGAAAAGCTTTGGATTCTTCACTCATCAAGAAACTACCCCCCCAATTGCATCACTATTGTTGCAATGGTTGAACAATCCAATATTAAAATTACACTGTCGCAATACTATAAATAGTATTGCAACAATATATTTTAGTACATTCTTAGTAGGTATATTGAAAATGTATTGTTGCAATACTATTTGCGGTATTGAGATAGTACAATTTCAATATTGGATTGTTCAACCATAATTATAGTACTGCAACAGTACTAATGCAATGGGGGGGCTTTTTTCCGATTTGAGTTTCTCAACACAAATAGTGTGTTCATCAATTACGGTAACAACATCTTCCCATGTTGATTCTTTCCAAAAATGTACAACCTCCATACTCATGAGAGCCTAGGTTTAATTCGAGATACACCTATTTTCAGCACTTTAAAAATGTATAGTCTATAGAGATGAAGTACAAATACTACACTCTAAGAGAATTTAGAATCCCCTTGCAACTATCAACAAGGCCCAACAAAGCTTTTATAGTTCAACAACAAATATCATGCTAAAACCTTCATTTTAATGCATTCAAGTGTTATTATCTTATACGGTAAAAGTAATCATGTTACCTCCTTAGAAAACCTCCACTCTAAACCCTCAAAATGGTTTATGGAATCTTTTTATTCATAGATAATCTAAATAGAAGAATATTTTCATCAAAAATAGTTTTTAGAATTACATAAAATAGATGGAAAATTTTCTAAATTTGGACATGACATGATAAAAACATTCCTAAATATCTTCCAATGCAAGTTGTAAAGAAATGGTGGCCTCCTCAAAAATTTATAAAATTTGTCATTGGCTCTGTAAATCATACAAATTTGCTAAGTCAACAACAAATTTTTGAAAATTTGGTAGAGGCCACTATTTTCTTTACAGCTTACATTGGGTGGTATTTAGGAGTGTTTTTATTATGCAATGTCCAAATTTAGATTTTTATTTTATTTATTTATTTTACATTGTTTTATTGGTGCCCTTCAAATTAAAATATTCTCATTTTGATTTTATAGAGATAAAAATATTCATTTCATCATTTTGGAGGGTTCAAGTAGAGATGCCGCCTTGGGACCTATCACACCAAGGGTGATGAACGAATGGTATGTAAATTATAGCCTTGTTGTGAAGATACAGCTTTGTATTAATCTTTAAGGGTCTAGGTAGCCTAATTTTGGATGCAACATGGGGAGGGGTTGTATTTGATATAGAAGGTGCATGAATTGAAGTATACAATAATGACAAAATTTTGTATGTATATTGATTCGGATGCAATGACTCATGGTGCTTCTAATTTGGATCACTATTAATTGCACTTCTTATAGGTCTCAAAAGCTACAAAATAGTCACTTATTCTTTAATTATCATGACGTATTTGAGCATGATAAGCTTGTAGATGTGAAAGTGACATTCAAATGAAAAATATTTATTGTTGAATTATCGATCAAATAGTGTATGTCTTGCCAAACTTTAGTTTGTATTTTGTATGTTCAAATTATTACTTTCAAAAGATAAAATGTAATCCACATGACATGTCATAATCATGCCATATTGGATTTGGGAGAAGATTTGGTCCTTGGTGTGAACACTTCAATAGTGCTTGAAATGTTAACTTCTTGGGTTTTATATTCCTCCCCTAGCCTCAATGTGAATGTGCCCAAAGAGCTTCGGCATTCAGATGATAACTATTCTTGAGTGCATGTTATAGGAGATACATGGAATAGATGAAAAACATCCAAACATTAAAAAAAATTTCAGCCCTCAAAGGGACTACTTCCCTTAGAGAAGTTCCCCTCAAATGAATGCATAGCCCCTTTGAGGAATAGTGGTCACTATTCATCATTAGTGATGAATAGTGCCACAATAAAAACATATTTAAAAATATTTTTAAAAATATTAAATATTAAAAATAATATTAAAATAATAATAACAATCTGACGTGGTTGCACTAATGCCACATCAGATCTCACAATTTTGTAATTTTGAATTTATTTTAAGATTAATTTTTTAATTAATTTTTTAATATTTTTTTAATTCTTAAATTGAACTGTCCCGCGTGAATGAGGCTTTGCAGCTCGCTGGCCAGGAAAAGAACCAAAAACAAACAAAACAAACAAAAACAAAAACAAACAAATAAACGAAACGAAACAAATAAACAAAACGAAACAAAAATTTGAATATTTTTTTCCAGCCACAGTTCCCTGCCGGTCCCTACTAACCAGGACTTACAGCCCCTTAGAGGGTTCAAATTTTTTCTAATGTATACTAAAAAATGACTTTTGTCCATTCTACTAGGTACACTTCCACCTAGTTTTAGGAGTAATATTATCAACAACTCTTATGTAAATATTCATTGTATTCTTACATAGTGGGCTTCAATAATTGCCAAATTTAGTTAGAATCTGAGGTAGGGATGTAAAAAATGGAGATAATCACAAATAAGTTATTAGGTTCATTGAAGCTACAAGAAAATGAGGATTTATGTTGATTGAAAGCAATATCATGTACAGACATTTTGCACCAACAACCACTAGAACAACATATATTACATTGAGATTTCAAATAGGAATTGTGAAACCTTCCTAGCCTCCTCTTTGTTGTATGTGATTGCTCTTGTTGGAGTTCCTAGGTAACTACGAACTAACAAAGTTAGAGTCTTCTAAATGATGCAAAAAATCATGTTTATAACTATCAAAGCCCTTGTGCTTTTGTTTCAATAGCGGAAGGGAGCAAAAAAATATATCTTACTTGTCAGATGATAAGAAAACACACAATAGCCCAAAGAAGATTGTGCCAAGTGGAATTTTAAAAGAATACACAAATGAATTACCATTGTGAGTCTCACTAGTATACTTCATCATCCATTCTTTAGTCTCGCTTATCATCTTTTCTTGCTATATATATATTCCTTTCTCTTGAAAATCAATTATATTTTACATCTTTAATAGATAGAATATTTTATCAAACAATGAGAACAATACATGCCAATTGACATTATATTATATATTCCCTGTAGTTTGTGACATGCCCTATTATATTTACATTCTTGGTTGGTAGAGTTGCTTGTTTGGTAGAGCAATGAGAATAGCATGTCAATACAGGGTTTTACTTGTGAGTGACAAATCACTCAAAAGCAATACAAAAGAGTGTTGACAGAATATTACATGGATGAAATATTTGGGTAGTTGCAATTCAAATTGATTTCTTGAGATCTATACCTAGAACTTTTGTTAAAATTACATTCCAACAGTAGAAATGATGAAACATAATTCAAAGTGGATTCTTCCCCCAAATTTCTATAAGTATGTACATGGGGAGTGTGCTTTCTATATTAGCTCTCATGAGCTTTTTAACCCCTAAATGGCCAAGGTACCAAATTTTGGTGTCTGCAAAACTTTGAAGTTAAATAAAAACTTATGTAGTTACTATTTTTAGTACTTTATATTTTTTGAAAAATTCTTTATGGAGTCTAGTTTTATCATCAAAAATGTGATTTTGAAAATAAATGATTATGATTTTTCTAGTCAAGATTTTGTGCAAGGGTGTCCATTGCAAATCTTGATTTTCTAGTGTTGAAGGCCATTGGAAGTGAGCCTCAAGTACACTAGAACTTGAAGAAAAAATCACATTAGAAATTCATTTAAAAAAATTTATAGAATAGATTTTGAGAAATTGTAAATTGATTGGGGTTATGCATATTTTGCCTTTTAACCTCATATTCTTTTGGTGACCAGCTTTTTAGTTTTGATATGTGAAAAGAGGATTGAAAGACTTCAAATCACTTTCACAATTTTAACACCCTCATGATCAAACATTATAATCTTTCAATCCATATATTATATTGTTGTGTTTTTCTTTTCCTATGTGATCTCTAACATGTCTAGTTTGAATTCATATGGTTAGATTTTTTTTTAAATTGATAAAACTTATCAAAATGTTGTCCTTTTGTTCAATTCTAAGAAATTTTCAAAAAGCTCAAAAGAGGCCTTGGGCATTTAGAGGTTAAAGACTTGGGGTAATTTGTCCTTTAATATACATTTATACTTGAGTTTTCTATTTTTGTTCTTTAGAGGTGAACTCACATGTCTTTTGTACATTATGAAATTTCATATAGTTTTTGTAAAGCTTAGAATCCATACATTAAATTAGGTTGTTTGTTTTAACTGTTTTGTTTGTTATAGTGAGATCTCTCAAACCATGCATCCTCTAGTAATGCTTTTGGTACCATGAGAAAGCTCTATGCGAGAAGGGGTGCAAGGACTTTGTTTTGTGGCATTCTAACTCATAGTAGAAAAGATATTGAATTTCAAAGTTTTTATAAATTAAAAAAATGAGAAAATGATTTTGTACTTTTATTTTATTATATTGTGGCAACAACATAGGGCTACACTAGCTTCTATGAATTGATGACAATTACATGAAAAGAATTCACTTCAAATACAAATTAAACTTAAAATTGTGAAATTTTTTACTATATGTTTATATTGTAGTGGAGAACATTACACTATAAATCTAAATTTTTTATATCATTATTTTCATTAAATAATTACAAAAATCAATAATCCTTAATTAAGGCCCAAAGTTCAAATTGCAATAAAATACTCCATTTGCAGAAATTTTCAGAATTTTCATATTGGAGTTGAAACTAAGTTTCATAACCTTCATTTTAGTGATTTAGGTTGAATTCTAGAAAAATAATCATTTTTATTGGCAAAAATTAAGAACAAACAGTAAGGACCAATAAGTTGCCAAAATACTCTACATAATGACCTTTTGTAATTTGTGGGTAAAGTCTCTTCTGTATTAGAAAAATTAAAAATAGATTCAGTAACAAATTAAACTCAAGGAGGGATGCTTTACCACCATTGTGTTGCAAATGCAATCAAAGAATTCTCAATATACAAAAAGTGGATGGCAAATTACATTTCTTCATTTGGTATTATTCAAATGAATCCATGAAAATCCAACTTTATAGCATTGTATGGGTTGTAAGGGTTCAAAGAGGTTTATTAAATTGTTCCTCTTCACCAGCTCAATGACTTGAATGTGAAGCAAGCTAGAATCCTACATTAGTAATACTTGATTTTATTGACCCTCATAATTCTATCAAATAGGGTTCCATTGAAGTGGTCTCAATTTGATCTTGAATGGTCTTGACTTGTGGAGTGGTTGTAAAGTAATACAACCTTCTAACAAATCCAACGGAGGAATCCTTTAGTTAACTTGTTCAAGTTCATCCTCTCAAATTTTAGAATAAAAATCTCCACTAATTGCAAACTCAATGTGCGTAAACTCAAAAAAGTAGCAATTTCTAGCCCTTCCTATAGGTGAAGTTTTGTCTTTCAACATATTTAGAAAAAACTTGTATGCCCAAAACTTTTTGCACTTTAGCCAATTTATTGGAAAACATGTAGAGAATATAATTATTTAAGAAAATCTATCCACCAAAGCACATCTCTTTCACTTCTATTGCTTGCAAAATAAAACTCCTCATAACTTTCACCTCATTATCCATTATTAATATATTAGATATCATTTAGATAAAATTTATTCATAAATTTTCTTGAATATATTTTTAGCCATCTAATTAGACAATGAAAGAAAACAAAACCATATAAATTTTGTAATATTTATTGGAAATAAAATGCCATGAAACTAAGCTTCACTTCACTTGAAGATTAGGATGATTAGCATGCATCCTATAAATTTCATACTAACCACCTACTCCAGCAACTCCCCCTGGCCAAGAACACAAGATTGAATCGGTCCTTTGGGATGCCTTTCTTGACCATGCCCGGGTTGCCTGGCACAAGACATCGAAACTGTGTGCTCTCTATCCAGACAAGGTGGACGTCTTCCTCCGGCGGTTCGACACAATCTTGTTACAATCCGAGATCTTTGGGGTGCGATCCCATTGAGAAATCGGGTGGAGATTGTCCCTCCCCAAGCTTGGACAGTTCTCGTAAGTTGTTGCTCTTTGGCCGTGGATTTGCTTCTTCACGTCCCTCTGTTCGTCTTGTTAGCTGTCAGAAAACGTAAATATTTCTGCTGGGGTCTGTTTCCTCTGGTTCTATGTATTGTTTCCCCTCGCAATGGAAATTGTCCATGTGTTTAAAAAAAATTAAAAATTTCATACTAAAATTTCAAATCATAAATTCAATAAAGCCTATTTAAGTTCTCCTATATCTTTCAAGGTTAAAAATAACCTCTAACTGTAATATAGACACTATCTATGTACATTAGCTAAATTGAACAATTTTAACTTAGTTCACACCTTATTGCATAAGGTATGTAGATTTATCTCCAAGAATCAACATTCAAAATGAACATTTAACCTTTAGACATTGGATTGGTGGCTTTGGAAATCATCCCTTTTGCTACTATGTGACATCATTTACTTAAAAAAAATCAAAAGTACACATTGAAGGTCAAACCATTGTGCAAGATCACTCCTTTTTGCACAAAATTCCAAGAATGGACAATTGCACTTCTGTCCTACATAGAAAGATTCTTTTGTCATCCATTGGACAAAAAACCTCCTAGTGTTGTTTATGAATTAAGGAGACATGGATTAGGGGACATGGAAACAAAAGCCCATATTCCAAGACCTGGTTTGCAAGAGGACTTGGAAAGTCACCCCTTACCTTATCTTCAAGGGCTCCATCCACGGCAAAGGGGTCTCAACGCAAAGATGGGTCTCCATGGTCTTCATCTTCTTTCATTTCTTCTAGCTTCTTGTTTCTTTGAAAATTTAGTATTACATTTACTCAATTTGTAGCAAGAGGAGTGAAATGGGTGATGGCCGCTCTCACCTCCGCCATGGTGGCGGCTTTGCTGTCTCTCCTTCCAAAATCTGCAAACGTTTCAAGAAATACATTCTAGAATTTGTTCTCGAATGGGGGTTGGCTTTGTGTGTGAGTGCTCATTCCATCAGCATTCCAAGAAAGTGAGCTTTGTTGTCAAAGCTATGTGTACACACCATGTTCCTTTTCTTCTACATTAATCTATGACATTATTACCACATAGAATGTTTATATTCTCATTGCCCTTGATTTTTTTGTTTTTTCATTTTTGAAACAAATGGACAAGTCAATTAGTGCCTTTTATTTTTATTTGTTTTATATTTTGGGAACAAATGGACAAATCAAACCAATGCCTTTGATTTTGATGACTCATACTACACAATGATGAAAAAATAGTGAAATTCTGAATAAGAGTACCAAAAATGTTCCATATTAAACTAGAATTTGTTGGAAGGATATCCTATACTAATCCAAGAATGTTTCGTCCTACACTATAAGGAGTTGATGAATGTCCTCTTAGCTCCACTTTGCCCTAAGTTAGTGACTCCCTTATTTTTTTGTTTTTTTGACACAAGTGTGTTGAACAACACACTGAGAGGAATTTCCTTCAATTAGAGAGGTTGATTTTGCACTAGACGAATCACTTGTCACTCCTTGGGTCTTTTACATTTTTTGTACTTACTACTCCAACTATTTTTTTAAAGGTTTTCTTTAGATTCTTTCTCTTATTCTTTCGGTTTCTTTCCCTCTTCTCTTTCTATTTTTTTCTTGGAGTACTCTTCAACTTCTTTTTTTTTTCTTGCTTCATTCTCTGTTCTTTTATCTTGAAGGGCATTCCTCTGAGCTAGCTTAGAAGGAACAATATCTTCCCTTTGAAGTTGTGGTAGCTCCAACTTGCAATGAATTTAGGACTTATGATACACTTTTTGTTGGCAATGGTCTTCTCCAATTGAAAGTAATTTTGGGCTTGGGCACATGATACAATGGGATGTCCAATATCATTGAAAATTCCTTCTCCACAAATCAAATCAAGTTAAATTTTGGCATAAAATCTTTACTATCTTTGAGTATTGTCTTTTTTAGATATTCTATTTATCAAAGCCTAATAGTAGATTATGTCAGTTTTATAGATGGGATTTGAAGGTTCTATAATCTTGAAGAATCAAAATACAACATTGTTTTTTAGCCCTTGGACAAATAGAAACATGGTCCTGGAAGAAACATGGTCTTCGTAGACTTGATGAAAAGACCCATCTTCAGTGAAGTTAGTTAGTAGGCTTCCTCCAAACAAAGTAATACCAAAACTGAATTCTTTCTTGCCAATACTCTTTGATGCCTTTGGGCATCAGGATGTAGATATTCAAAAGGTTTGAAACTCTTTCTCTCTCCTTCTGTAATTTGTGTGAAAACTGTAGAAGTCAACTTAGAAATTTTATAATACCGTTACTTTATATTCATTTGTATTGTAATTCCATTGCTTGATGATTCTTTTGATGTTGAGAGAAACTCCTTCAATGTGATAAAGCCTAAACCACCTTTCTCTAGTTGAACAGGAAGTAAACATTATAGCCAAGAACTGTGAAGTTGCAATTTGGCCAATCTCAGTTATCAAATCGATGATGTTAGATCTTGGATTTGATTTTGCAGACTATGGTTTTCTGTTTGGTGGGGATACATATCATTTCAGGCAATTCATTTGATCCATATCTTGGAAGTCTTAGCAACACACAACTACGATTAATCACCAATTACTCAAATCACATTTTCCAGGTGCTCCATGACTTTCAAATTTTTGTGTTTCAGTAGTGATGTTATGATATTAAGTATCTCATATTTGTATCATCAACTTCTTAGTGCTTTAAAGAATCCATGTCTAAATGGAGTGTTCTTGATGTTCAACTCAAACATTCTTTACTTGCTCTGGTTGTTAATGTTTTAACCCCTGTGCGTCAAAGGGGATGCTTTATGGATGCTGAAAAAACAGGATTTGTGGGATATCAAGTTCATCAAGTATTATAATCTTGAAATCTGCACAGTGGATTCTCTTATAAATTGTAGATTTGTACTCATGAGTAAGTTGACTTCAAATCTCAATTGTGAAACTTTCAGTAACTGAATAGTTCTCAAATTATTTTGGATTTTCTAGATCCATAAAAAAAAGCTTGTCATTTATGTTGCTCTCTCTATGACACTTAGGGGTTAACCCTTAACGGACAAAACAACATTTTTTTGGCAACATAATGGTTTTGGATAGCTCACTACAAATGAAATTTATTTATTTTGAAATTTTCACACAACATGTGCTCAAAGACTAGCTTTTAGGCTTAATCAAGCTCTGGTTGAGTAGTCAGCACTTTGACTTCAATTCGCCATCTTACTTCTATAGCTAGCAGGTCCGCAGACAGAAGAGATTACCCTGAGTTATTGTAAACAACCACATGAATGGAAATGGACCTGTTACCTGATGTGTCATTGACCCTCTTATTTCCGATCAATGTGACTCTCTTGTGAAGGAGTTCTGCGAAGTGTGCACAGCTGGTAGAGAATGTGTTGTAGGCCATGTTCATCTATTACACATTAGCTTTGTAAGGTGCTGACAGGATTAGCCGGACATGCTTGTGCAATGTGCCCTGATTTGGACAGACCTGCACATGGTTATCTATTGAAGGTGAGGGAACTTCGTTCCTGATTATTTTTCCAAACTTGATCATCAGATTGGTGGTGTCATTCTGTTGTTGAAAGCTCTGGAAGCTCTAAGGAATTGCATGTGATTTCCTGTCAAGAGTTCACAGCATCCTCTTTTGGAGTAAATTTGGAGCATCCGCTGCAGCATGTGCTGACTTGTGAGGCAAAAGATAATGTCTTGTCTGATGATCAGATGAATCTGAAATGGGAATTTTTAAATATAATAAAATGCTCTGAGTTTACAGCAGTATTATGTAATAGTTGAAGTTATTTTTGCAAAAACTGAAAGAGCAATTTTCAAGACAAATGCCATACTTGGTGGCCAAGGTTGGCGTTCCTTGCCAAATGATTAGTTAAACCCGTAAGGACAGGCTGGTCTCCATGGAAATCAACCTTTTTGATACAATGTCAATCATCTACTTCAAGAAAACCAGAAGTACTCATTTCAGGTCAAACTATTGTGCAAGGCCCTCCCCTTTTTGGACGCAATTCCAAGGATGAACAATTGCACTTCTATCTTACATGAAAGTATTCTTTGTTATCCATTGAACACTTGTGTCCATGGCAATGTTACAATGTGAAAGTTGGAAATTATGATTTAGTCGATGCCTAAGAAAGAAAGATTTTTTTTCCATTCGATATTTCTCCTTTGAAATAAAAGAAATTCCACACATTCCCACATCATTTTGTTTTTAGAAATATCTTTATCGACAATAAGTACTAGGTATAGCATATTTTGAATATTCTTGCAAAATTATCATTGATTTGGTAGAAGTAGCACCATTTTGATTATGAAAAATGGAACATTCACTTGCAAAATGGACGAGAAACTACTCCCCTTGTCTCAAAATGAATCCGTGGTTTCTAATGGGTAGGAATATCAAGGATCTATTTTGAGACAAACAACGTAAGATTGGTCACCACTTACATTTCACTAAAGAGTAGGCAACAATTCCCTTAGAAGTACTAGTCATGGAATTCCACCAATATCACTTCTCACTTGATAGTCAATTTTGGCTAGGAAGTTTGGCCACAATGATGCTTACAATTTGAGGTTTGTATCAATGCCCACTCTACCTATGTCCAAAATGTACTTCTTTGAGAAAAAGGAAATTTTCCTAATATTTTCTACATCTATGCTTAGTGTAAGGACTTGTAAAATGTTAAGGTTCAAAGAAGTACTAGGGTCTATGACACTTCAAAGGTTTCTAGTAACAACTCAATGCTTTAGATATTCACTACAAAATACATGTTACAAAAATCCAGTCATAGACTTATTAGGTCATTGAATATAGGCAAAAGGCATTTAGAAGTAAAGTTCGTTTCTAATGACTACAAATGAAAATAGTAGAAAAAATTCGTGAACAAAAATTCCCTATCAAAATGATCTCTTCAATTTCATTTTATCAATTGGTTGCACAAAATACTCCTATAAGCAATTTGCAAACAACTTCATGGATTAACTATAGCTATTAAAGTAATTAACTAAATATAACCATAATGTAATAGCAAAAAATCACATTTGTAAGATGAGCACTTCAAAATATTGTGAAATAACATTGGCCAAAGATTACCTAGTTAAAATCACTATCATCTATATATTGATAAATGTCAATTGTCAAAATATATTAAGATTTGAGAGCAAAAAACAAAATCTAACCAAAATCAACTCATAAAACTAGAAATTATCAAAATTTGAAATAAAACACTTCATTTGGAATTACCATTAAGTTTGAACCCACCAAAATCTAAAGTTTCCATGGAAGACAAGTTCCTCAATTCATGTGACAAGGCCGCCAAGATTCAACAACCTTTCCAAATTAGAGTTGTCAAGGAAGACATCTTTCCCACATCTTCTGGTAAAATATCCATGCTTGAACACCCTTTCAAATTGAGAGTAGACAAGGAAGATAAGTTCCCCACTTCAATTGGCAAAGCCTTCAACGTGCAACACCTTTACAAATTGAAATTAGTATTTAGTCAAAGAAGACAAGTTCTCCACTTCCTTTGGCAAAGTCTTCAAGCTTGAACACCCTTTCAAATTGAGAGTGGTCAAGGAAGACAAGTTCCCCACTTCCTTTGGCAAGGCTTGTAAGTTTTTACACCCTTCCAAACTGAGAGTGGTCAAGGAAGACAAGTTCCCTACTTGCTCTAGCAAGGCCACCAAGCTTCTACACCCTCTTAAAGTGAGAGTGGTCAAGAAAGACAAGTTCCCCACTTCCTTTGGCAAGGCTTCTAAGCTTGAACACCCTTCCAAATTGAGAGTGGTCAAGGAAAACAAGTTCCCCACTTCCTTTGGCAAGGCTTCTAAGCTTGAACACCCTTCCAAATTGAGAGTGGTCAAGGAAGAGAAGTTCCCCACTTCCTTTGGCAAGGCTTCTAAGCTTGAACACCCTTTCAAATTGAGAGTGGTCAAAGATGACCAGTTCTCCACTTGCCTTGGCAAAGTCTTCAAGCTTGAACACCATTTCAAATTGAGAGTGGTCAAGGAAAACAAGTTCCCCACTTCCTTTGGCAAGGCTTCTAAGCTTGAACACCCTTCCAAATTGAGAGTGGTCAAAGATGACAAGTTCCCCACTTGCTTTGGTAAAGTCTTTAAGCGTGAACACTCTTTCATATAGAGAGCTGTCAAGGAACACAAGTTCCCCACTTCCTTTGTCAAGGCTTCTAAATTTGAACACCATTTCAAATTGAGAGTGGTCAAGGAAGACAAGTTCCCCACTTCAATTGGCAAGGCTTCTAAGCTTGAACACCCTTTCAAATTAAGAGTGGTCAAGGAAGACAAGTTCCCCACTTGCTTTGGCAAAGTCTTTAAGCGTGAACACCCTTTCAAATTGAGAGTGGTCAAAGATGACAAGTTCCCCACTTGCTTTGGCAAAGTCTTTAAGCGTGAACACTCTTTCATATAGAGAGCTGTCAAGGAACACAAGTTCCCCACTTCCTTTGTCAAGGCTTCTAAACTTGAACACCATTTCAAATTGAGAGTGGTCAAGGAAGACAAGTTCCCCACTTCAATTGGCAAGGCTTCTAAACTTGAACACCCTTTCAAATTGAGAGTGGTCAAGGAAGACAAGTTCCCCACTTCAATTGGCAAGGCTTCTAAGCTTGAACACCCTTCCAAATTGAGAGTGGTCAAGGAGGACAAAATCCCCACTTGCTCTGGCAATGTTGTCAAGTTTTTATACCCTTCCAAAGTGAGAGTGGTCAAAGAAGACAAGTTCCCCACATCATGTGGCAAAGTCTTCAAGCTTGAACACCCTTTCAAATTGAGAGTGGTCAAGGAAGACAAGTTCCCCACTTCCTTTGGCAAGGCTTCTAAGCTTGAACACCCTTCCAAATTGAGAGTAGTCAAGGAAGACAAGTTCCCCACTTGCTTTGGCAAGTCTGTCAACTCTTTACACCTTTCCAAATTGAGAGTGGTCAAGGAAGACAAGTTCCCCACTTCCTTTGGCAAGGTTTCTAAGCTTGAACACCCTTCCAAATTGAAAGTGGTCAAGGAAGATAAGTTCCCCACATCATGTGGCAAGGCTTCTAAGCTTGAACATCCTTCTAAATTGAGAGTGGTCAAGGAAGACAAGTTTCCCACTTCCTTTGGCAAGTCTTCAAACATATCACACCCTTCCAAAGTGAGAGTGGTCAAGGAAGACAAGTTCCCCACTTCATTTGGCAATGCCATCAATCTTGAACACCCTTTCAAATTGAGAGTGGTCAAGGAAGACAAGTTTCCCACTTCCTTTGGCAAGGCTTCTAAGCTTGAACACCCTTCCAAATTGAGAGTGGTCAAGGAAGAGAAGTTTCCCACCTGCTCTGGTAAGGCCTTTAACATCCAACACCCTTCCAAATTGAGAGTGGTCAAGGAAGACAAGTTCCCCACTTCCTTTGGCAATGCCTTTAAGGACCAACACCTTTCCAAATTGAGAGTGGTCAAGGAAGACAAGTTCCCCACATCATGTGGCAAAGTCTTCAAGATTGAACACCATTTCAAATTGAGAGTGGTCAAGGAAGACAAGTTCCCCACTTCTTTTGGCAAGGTTTCTAAGCCTGAACACCCTTTCAAATTGAGAGAGGTCAAGGAAGACAAGTTCCCCACTTCCTTTCGCAAGGCTTGTAAGTCTTCACACCCTTCCAAATTGAGAGTGGTCAAGGAAGACAAGTTCCCCACTTCTTTTGGCAATGCCGTCAAGTTTCTATACCCTTTTAAAGTGAGAGTGGTCAAAGAAGACAAGTTCCCGACTTCCTTTGGCAAGGCTTCTAAGTTTGAATATCCTTCCAAATTGAGAGTGTTCAAGGAAGACAAGTTCCCCACTTCTTTTGGCAAGGCTTCTAAGCTTGAACACCCTTCTAAATTGAGAGTGGTCAAGGAAGACAAGTTCCCCACTTGCTCTGGCAAAGTCTTCAAGCTTGAGCACCTTTCCAAATTGAGAGTGGTCAAAGAAGACAAGTTCCCCACTTCCTTTGGCAAGGCTTCTAAACTTGAACACCCTTTCAAATTGAGAGTAGTCAAGGAAGACAAGTTCCCCACTTCTTTTGGCAAGGCTACCAAGTGTGAACACCCTTTCAATTTGAGAGTGGTCAAAGAAGACAAGTTCCCCACTTCTTCTAGCAAGACTTTTAAGCTTGAACACCCTTTCAAATTGAGAGTGGTCAAGAAAGACAAGTTCCCCACTTCCTTTGGCAAGGCTTCTAAGCTTAAACACCCTTCCAAATTGAGAGTGGTTAAGGAAGAAAAGTTTTCCAATTCTTCTAGTAAGACTTTTAAGCTTGAACACTCTTCGAAGTGAAGGGTGGTCAAGGAAGACAAGTTCCTCACTTTCTCAGGCAAAGTCTTCAAGCTTGAACTCCCTCTCAAATTGAGAGTGATCAAGGAAGACAAGTTTCCCACTTCCTTTGGCAAGGTTCTTAAGTTTGAATAGTCTTCAAAGTGCATAGTGGTCAAAAAAGACAAATTCCCCACTTGCCCTGGCAAGGCTTCTAAGCTTGAACACCCTTCCAAATTGAGAGTGGTCAAGGAAGACAAGTTCCCCACTTCCTTTGGCAAGGCTTCTAAGCTTGAACACCCTTCCAAGTTGAGAATGGTCAAGGAAGACAAGTTCCCCATTTCCTTTGGCAAGGCTTCTAAGCTTGAACACCCTTTCAAATTGAGAGTGGTCAAGGAAGACAAGTTCCCCACTTCCTTTGGCAAGGCCTTTAACATCCAACACCCTTCCAAATTGAGAGTGGTCAAGAAAGACAAGTTCCCCACTTCCTTTGGCAAGGCTTGTAAGTTTTTACACCTTTCCAAATTGAGAGTGGTCAAGGAAGACAAGTTCCCCAATTCCTGTGGCAAGGCTTGTAAGTTTCTACACCCTTTTAAACTGAAAGTGGTCAAGGAAGACAAGTTTCCCACTTCCTTTGGCAAGGTTCTTAAGTTTGAATAGTCTTCGAAGTGCAGAGTGGTCAAAGAAGACAAATTTCCCACTTGCCTTGGCAAGGCTTCTAAGCTTGAACACCCTTCCAAATTGAGAATGGTCAAGGAAGACAAGTTCCCCACTTCCTTTGGTAAGGCTTCTAAGCTTGAACACCTTTTCAAATTGAGAGTGGTCAAGGAAGACAAGTTCCCCACTTCCTTTGGCAAGGCTTCTAAGCTTGAACACCCTTCCAAATTGAGAATGGTCAAGGAAGACAAGTTCCCCACTTCCTTTGACAAGGCTTGTAAGTTTTTACACCCTTTTAAATTGAGAGTAGTTAAGGAAGACAAGTTCCCCACTTCCTTTGGCAAGGCCTTTAACATCCAGAACCCTTCCAAATTGAGAGTGGTCAAGCAAGACAAGTTCCCCACTTCCTTTGGCAAGTCTTCAAACATATCACACCCTTCCAAAGTGAGAGTGGTCAAGGAAGACAAGTTCCCCACTTCGTCTGGCAAAGTCTTCAAGCTCCAACACCCTTCCAAATTGAGAGTGGTCAAGGAAGACAAGTTCCCCACTTCCTTTGGCAAGGCTTCTAAACTTGAACACCCTTTCAAATTGAGAGTGGTTAAGGAAGACAAGTTCCCCACTTCCTTTGGCAAGGCTTCTAAGCTTGAACACCTTTCCAAATTGAAAGTGGTAAAGGAAGACATGTTCCCCACTTGCTCTGGCAAGGCCTTTAACATCCAACACCCTTCCAAATTGAGAGTGGTCAAGGAAGACATGTTCCCCACTTGCTCTGGCAAGGCCTTTAACATCCAACACCCTTCCAAATTGAGAGTGGTCAAGGAAGACAAGTTCCCCACTTGCTCTGGCAAGGCTTGTAAGTTTCTACACCCTTCCAAATTGAGAGCGGTCAAGGAAGATAAGTTCCCCACTTCCTTTGGCAAGGCTTCTAAGCTTGAACACCCTTTCAAATTGAGAGTGGTTAAGGAAGATAAGTTCCCCACTTCCTTTGGCAAAGCCTTCAAGCTCGAAAACCATTCCAAATTGAGAATGGTCAAGGAGCACAAGTTCCCCACTTCCTTTGGCAAGGCTTCTAAGCTTGAACACCCTTCCAAATTCAGAGTGGTCAAGGAAGACAAGTTCCCCACTTCCTTTGACAATGCTATCAAGTTTCTACACCCTTCCAAAGTGAGAGTGGTCAAGGAAGACAAGTTCCCCACTTCATTTGGCAATGTCGTCAATCTTGAACACCCTTTCAAATTGAGAGTGGTCAAGGAAGACAAGTTCCCCACTTGCTTTGGCAATGCCGTTAAATTTCTACACCCTTCTAAATTGAGAGTGGCTAAGGAAGACAAGTTCCCCACTTCCTTTGGCAAGGCCGCCAAGTTTCTACACCCTTTCAAATTGAGAGTGGTCAAGGAAGACAAGTTCCCCACTTGCTTTGGCAATGCCGTTAAATTTCTACACCCTTCTAAATTGAGAGTGGTTAAAGAAGACAAGTTCCCCACTTGCTTTGGCAATGCCGTCAAGTTTCTACACCCTTCCAAATTGAAAGTGGTTAGGGAAGACAAGTTCCCCACTTGCTCTGGCAAGGCCTCCAAGTAAGAGCAAGAACTGAGATTTAATTGTAATAGGGTATGGTTTGATGCAAATTTGTTTGGTAATTGCTTAAGGAATCCAAGTCCTATTAGATAAAGAATCTTTAATGATGCACAAGCACCACAAAGATCTAATATTTTCCTCTCCAAAGTACTTGCAGTGGCTACTAAAAGTGCACCATCAAATTCATCCCTCAAATCTAAAAATCCTATTATAAGTGCCTCCAATTTAGAACATCGAGAAGCAAATTGAAGGAATGCATCTACATATTGGGCATGTGCTTCAAAATCGCTTGGAGTGGGCACACAATTCAATACACGAAGCTTCTCAAAATCAACATTTGGATCTACAAGAACCTTCGTCCCTTGCCAAGAAATGCCTTCAAGAACCTTTACATCCTGCATTCAAAGAAATTCATATTAGAATGTAGTACATCTTCATACATGGACTTCAAACGATAATTAATATTTCTAACATATTTCAAAACATCTAATTCTTTAAATATTATGGCTTTGAAGATTCACTACCCACATTCAAAAGTTGCACATTTAGACTAGTGGATTACTACCTTGCTTGAAAAGCCATTGATTGGAATCTTGGATGCACTCCAAATTCTTGTATCCTTTGCATTCCTTCGCCCCATGTCACGGAGTTGGTCATGCATTTCGAGAATGCCACCATCTTCATTGACCTTCAACAATGACATGTCAATCAATCTTTCCAATTCGCCCATTGGAAGGATGCCATCTTTGGACCATAGGGACAAGATCCTCTCTTTTGATATGCCAAATGGATATACATCGGGACAAAAGAAGCAAGCTACATCGAGAAATATTCCCTTTTCAACATCGTTGTTCAATCCATCATAACTTATTTGCAAGGTGTTCCAAATCTCTTCATCACCATCAAAATCCTTTCCTCTTGCCAACCTTTGTAATGCTCGTTCCCAACTTCGCAACCTCTCTTTATTGCGAAGAAATGAGCCCATCACTTTCAAGCTCAAAGGTAAGCCATTGCAAGCTTTCACAACACGTTTGCGTAAGGCCTCAAAGTTTGGTGGCAAAGGAGCTTTACCCCAAGAAAGGTGAGTGGTGAAAAGCTTTGTTGCTGCCTTTTCATCCAGCAATTCCACATCCAACCTTCCCTCCTCACCAATCAACGATTTAATTGTACTCCAATTCCGTGTTGTGAGAATTATTGTGGTACCCTTGTTAGCTTGTTCAAAGCGAAAAGGTACAATATCATGCACTTGAGTTTCATCCTTGACATCATCTAGGATTAAAAGAACCTTCTTTTCAACCAAGAGTTTTTTCATCATATCTTGGGCATCTTGGAAATTCATGGGCTTTTTATCATTCCCAAGTTTGGGTAATATCTTGCACAATATCTCATATGGTTTAAGATAGTTTTTGCATTCGGCAACAAAACATGATGCATGGTAGGAGGAATTCATTGTCTTGTCATCAAATATTGCCTTTGCTAGTGTGGTCTTGCCAATTCCACCCATGCCAACAATACCTACATAATTTAGTTTCAAAAGTTCTTTTGCTTTAGACAATTGAAGATCTAAATCAACACAATTGTCCTTTAATAGAGCTAATGGTTCATCCTCCTGTACAAATACAAAAGGTATTTATTGAAAACCATAATCTCATAAAAATTGTAACCAATACTCAAAACAATGAATGATAAGTACTAAAAATAATTCCATAAATCAAACATCAATAAATGAAATCAAGAGTTAGGCTATATCATACCTTTGGGACATGGTTCCCAATGGACTTGGAATCTTTTAAGACACAAGATCCTCCCTCCAAAAAAGACCTCTTTAAACTTGTGAGCGTTTTACATATTTCAGAAAATGTTGGGCGTCGAAGAGGGTCTTGAGACCAACATTCTCGGATTAAGTTTGTGAGTCCTTCACAATTGTCGGGAAGATCCGGTCGGGAGTTGTGACTATGTGTTCCCAGGGGTGTTTCTCTTATTTGATCATAAAACTCTTTTGGTTTCAAATCAGAGTATGGGACCTTTCCTGATAGAATCTCTGAACATATCATGGCAAATGACCACACATCAGCTTGAAATTGATATAAGGAATTCTTGCTCCCCCCTATCATTTCAGGGGACATATACCCTCGTGTTCCAATTGGACTCTTTAATGGTTCCAAAATCTCCGGAGGCTTTGGATTGCTACAAACTTCTAATTTAGAAGTCCCATAATCAGTGACCTTGAATATGCGACAAGGATCCAAGTCCTCCATAGGGATTGAACTTGACAATATGTTATCAGGTTTCAAGTCAAGATGAGCAACTTGCATGTCATGAAGGTAATTTGCACCCTTTGCAATTTGGTGCATGATGTCAAGTGCAATAGGATAGGGTAAAGGTTGTTTTGCTCTCTTCAATACTTGAGACAAACTTGTTTCCATCAATTCCATCACCAAATAAAGCTTGCCTGTTTCATCTTCCTTAGAATTCCCATCATTTTCACCAATCTTTTTTAAAAATGGAATAAGAGTCTTCAATATTTGAAACAATCTTGATTTCTTCAACCACATCATCAAATGCATCTCACCAATTTCTTCTTCTTCAAGACTCTCATCAATATTTTTGGTAATCCCACAACCAAAAAATTGAATAAGATTTGGATGGCTCAAACCAGCCAAGATGCCAACTTCATTTTGAGATTTCATGAGATCTCCAAGATCGCCTTCCAACACTTTGGTGGCACATACAAGGCCCAACCAATTTGATTCATACACATCTCCATAACTTCCATTACCTATTTTTTGGATTAATTTTGGTGTTTTGAAACCATCAAGAACTTCATAATCATCCAAGTCTCCACCATCAACACGATCCAAATTTTTGAGTCTCCACAATAGATGTTGCGCTATTATAGAATTTGTTGAGACCTCTTCTTGAGGTACCTCTTCAAGCTTCCTCTTCAATTGTTGTTTATCTTCCAAGACTTGTTCATAGGTGGCTGCATCAAAATCAATAGCCAAGATAATGTCTAATGGATGCGGATGGCAATGTAGATACATCTTATGTACTGCATCGTAACAATACTTCAAGTCTAAAAGCAACTCACGAAAAGTCTCTTTGCTTTGGAGTTGAAATATTGCTGAAAGACACCATTGGTCTTGTTCAATGCATTGTTTCCCCAATATCTCTACTTTTTTTTTAAGATATAACAACTCTTCAAGAACACATTGGAACTTGAGATCCTTAGTAGCACTTGACAACATTTTGTTGATCTCCTTCATGGTTTCTATGAGCTTGCCCAAAAGATGTATGCATTGATTTTGATTCAAGACTTTTGACTTTGGAGATTCTTCCATAGCCTTCAAGCTTTTCTCAAGACTTGAGATATCATTGCAAAGTCTTTTACAATATTCCTTTTGTACTTGTAGGAAATCCTTGCCTTTCCTGTACAATATTGAAGTTCTATTGTTAATGAGATATCTTGATAAGATGTAAATTATAAGAAAGACACTACCCTATAATATTGAATAAAGTAATTAAAACATATTTACAATTGAACCATCATTGAACATTGTCTAGTAAGACAAGGGTCTCTCTATTGAAGTTAGAATATAGATTATTATTTCAATCATTTATAGAAATGTTTGTCAAGATCAAAGTAAATGAAACAAGAAACTATGCCAACCACTAGGAATGCAACCAATACTTAATTCTAACATGCACTTTTCAATTGCTAATAATTACCACATAACATTTATGCTCACCAAGTAGACCTAACAAAGCCCACGAATTTCCAAAAGGTTGCCATAGTGAAGAAGGTAGCCATCCACATCAAGAAATGTCCCATTTCATCCACCAAATCGGAGTATATACCAAAATTCTACAATAGCTGTAGAACCAAACCAACGGAAGGAGTCAAAAATTACAATCCAAATCCATTGAAATAACAAAGTTCCAAGAAGGTTTCAAACAACTAATATATAATACATTTTCTCCTATGGAGAATCATATCAAATCTTTCAAGTGATTCCCATACAAATCTAGCAACCAACAAAATGAAAAAATTCCAAGATATCAAATTAATCAATTTTTTTTAAGGCACTAGACATGATCTTAGAATTATAATTTCACAATATTCAAAGAACAATTGCATTGCCCATTAAAAGAACTATAGAGAACAACATATTTGTCCATTGGAATTCAATTTGTGCACTAGAATTTGATAAGAGACACTAGTGGACTCATCAATCTACAATTATCATCTTTCATTTGAATGTCATTTCAACATTTAGACGTCATTACAATGAAATACAACACCACGTGATTCAAATATGTGACAATTTTGTAACTTCTTACACATATAGGAAGCACAAAAAAGAATCAAATGGGCAACCCCATGGGTCATTGGAACCAACTTTCTACAAGGATGAACTTCGGAAACTACTATATACTTCATTTCTTGCACCCTCTATGTGAATTAACCTAAAACCTCCAAGCTATGAATGCAATACTCAAAGTTGGTTTGAAAAATCCTACAAAATGATAATTTAAAATATAGAATAACTAGTGATGGAAACCGCATTTCAAACTAAAACAAAGAGGAAAGTCAACATCATCACATTAGAAGTGATCAATACACTTGATCCAAAATCACATTTCCAAAATTCTCATCTCTTTCATACCATATTCATCTTCACCCATCTAATAAATCCGTATCCAACTCTAATAAAACAAGGATATTTGCAATTCCAATTCATTAACAAGGCCTCTACTTTTTACCAACCACTTGACACAAATTTGCACTAGTTAGCATCAAGATTTGGTTTCACTAGCATATTTATTCTCTCAAGGCCATCCTTCTTGTATACTTTCAAATTCCATCTTTCAAAATTGAAATATAAACAACATAGTAATTGTTTACTTCATAACCAAATCTCATATTAATGACAACAACATAGCATAACCATTGATACAAATTTCTTCAAAAGCTAAACTATTCATATTTCAAACCAAACCTTAAGCTTAGAACATAAAGCTACAACAAAAATTTCTACCAATTTACAAAGGCAATATAACTTTCAACAAAGAAGCAATATTCATATGCTTTTCAAATTAATTAAATGCTAATGACTTTTTCTCCCAAAATGAAGATAATGTCTCCTAATTGGAAGGTCAAACCTATATTATTTCCCTATGTAAGGAGGTACAACATCCTAAAGCCAAGGTGCACATTCAATTCTTCAAAACAACAACAACAACAAATATTTTGAAGTAGAAATGCTCTCTAAGTCTTGTGATACCAACTTCAAAAATTCTATATAACTATTTTGATGAGTTCATTGATACAAAAATAAAAGTGGGTTGGATGCAACTTCCATTTGTATTCAATTATATTATTAGCAAAATCAATATACCTCAAGCAATGAACACATGCTTCGAGTCAAACCCTAGATACAAACAAAGTCATTTAGCAACAAAACAAAGCTTGATAACACATACCAATTGCTATACTAAATGAGCTATATATTCTTTGATGCCTTGTGGATCATTGAGATAAATGTCGCAATTGGTTGTATCTATGTTCTCCTCCATGTACATAGCTCACTATCCCAATCTCACAAATATGCACTCAATGAAATTTCATGTTGCAATTCCAAATGCAATGCTATCATTTTTGAGAAAATGACAAGTGTAGTGCTTGACATAGAGTTTTATGGACATATCTTACCTTGTCAAGGATAAGACTTTCAATCTCAAGCCACATCCAATATCACTTGGCAAGTAGCTCCTTTGTTGTAGTTGATAAGTTTAAAAATGTCTCCACTTCTACCCAAAGACTTTCACTTCAACAATAAGATGACAAAAAAAGATGCAAATAATTTCAAGAGAGTAATCTACCATGGCCCCCTATTTCTTAATGGATAAAATCATTGACTTGCAACAAAGTCTCCAACAATATCACTCCTTAGAATGAATGAATGAATACTTTTGGATGAAAAAACTATTTCAATTCATGTTTCATCCACATCTATCTTGGCATTGGTTGCATGATGAGTGACCCAAAAGAAATGAAATAAGAGGTCCCACTTTCACCCCACTCTTCCCAAGATTTCACAACCAAATGTGCACACTCCTCACCAACAAATCTAGTGAGAGGTACAAATCCTCTATCTTTGCAACCATTCCCAAGTTTACACATCCCTACAACATTGCAACAATTCATTTACTAAGTCAAATTCTAATATCTATTTGCCAATCATGGCATACTATAGGACTCAACATATTCACCCGTGAAAGAAAACAAGCACTCCGACACATTTCTGTAGAACAACAACACGATGCTAATGAAGAGCAACCCAAGTATCTCCCCTCCACTTGAGCTGCTGTACAACTACAAGCAGAACTTGTTGTACAAATGAGTCAAACACAAGAGCCTAACTCCTACCCAAACTCGCAACATCTCTAACAGTGCTTCCAAGATGCAAAAGTCACTCACACGGTATCCCATAACAACACCCTAAGACTTGCTTGCTGAAATGCCAGTTCAAGTGCTACCCAAATCCCAACCAAATCTGAAGCAGTATTAATATTAAGGGAACGCTGCTGAGTCTCACACTTGAACACATTCCCAAAGACACACACCTTACTGCCTTGAGAATTGAAGAGCATCCGAGGTCGTCTCTCTCGCTTGTACGACACTCCAGCAACGAAACGATGCAGCACAGAAGTACGCCACAGGCAGGCAAGAAAAACGTCACATGTGTGAGAGCAGGGCCTTGTCTTATCCTCCTCGTGTGCACAATAAGTTCATACGATGTAACTGCGGAGACGCCAGAGCTCGAGAATTGCCAACAAACAGATGCAATAAGGACGCAGAGAGGGCAAGGGCAAAGAAAGCTCTAGAGGTTGGGGTCTGGGGAAGTCGATTCGGGGTCGCCAGGGTATGGCCGACCTAGGACGTTGGTGGGGTCGCTTTGGGCCGAGTGGCAGCCGCCCCACGTGAAGAACACTGTTGAACGTCAGCGAGGGGACTGTTTCCTACAGCGTGGGATCCGTGTGAGCCAGGGCTAAGCTTAGAGCTTAGAGCTTATATTATCTGGTCTGGTGGAGTGGTGGGCCAGGGTGAATTGACCCCCTTATTGCCCCGATTGTGGATGGACGGGGGATGAGGGGGCCATTCCTTGTCCATCCATCCCCGACCTCCCTGCCTCATCCCCTCCGACCTCTTCTCTGCTCTCCTGCCACCTTCTCAATTTCAAACTCCAGCGTGGGATTTCTTGTTTTGAAAGCGTTTAATTTGATTTGTCCAATGTTTCCCTTCAAAACTTTGAAAATTCGTTGTGCCTTACTCGCTTCATGAAGTATTAATTCCTTGTGGTTTCTTTTCATACCAAATCATTCTTTTCAAAATTAATAAATTTATTAAATTGAGTCCTTCGTGGCCTGTCATGTTGCATAAAAATGTAAAAATGTAATATGAAATCGTGCTTGCTTTCATAAGTTAGTGTCAATTCACCTTGGCCGGGTGCCTAGGAGTTTGGGACATTGGTGGGGTCGTTTTGGTGGAGTGGAAATAAGTTACTAGGGTTGGCATTATAAGTTAAGGTAAAACAATCCTTTACAGACCTTTTACCCATTGTGGACTCCTAAGAATGACCCCATTACAATTTTCTTTTAGTTATTGAGATTTAGGCCACATTAATGTCTTAGCTAATTGAAATAGAGTAATTAGTGATCACAATAGGAACTTTCAGTGTTTTAGTGTTAATTCATTGTAGGAAATACCTTTTTCAGGTCTCATGTGTTAGAAAATATTGTGACTACAATAGGTGAGTAAGATGAGTGTTATGGATCAGTTTTTTTTGGTTTTGGGGTAGTCTACAGGCTATGATGGGTTGAATGCTTCAAAAATTCATAACAAATTCACACTATGTCAAAAAAATTTAGTTTCAAATGCTCTCACCATTTCTATCACTTGACATTCTCTAGAAAAATAGTAGAAAATTTCAGAAATGACAAGAGAGCAAACCCCCCATTTGGTCCGTAATGGTTTGTTTTCCCTTAGTACCAGTAGATGTAGCCAGCCGCCCCACGCGAAGCACACTGTTGAACATGGATGATGTAAAGATTTAAATCTCAAAACTCCACCATAAAGATTTCCACCATAAATCTCCACCATAAAGATTTAAATCTCAAAACTCTATAGTGCAAAAAATTAAAGTTAAGAAGGTTTAAAGTCAAATAACCTAGTCCCACAATGTGTGGAAAAATTTGTTTTCTTCACTTTAAACACACATATCTTGCAGTCTAAGTGGTCAAAATTTCTGAATTTTTTTCCACACATTTTCATACTAGTTAGGTGTAAGATCCCACGGTTAGATGTGCAAAAAATAAAAATTTCAATGTTTTTTACTCTTTGCTCTAAAAATGGCAGTTTTGAGTGTATTTTTTGCAGAAAAAAGGCCTTGGTCCTTTAGGGGTTAATTCAGACATCCAGTGCAAAAGTAACAACACTTTGAATTTGACTACCGGACATTGTGAAGACACTTTCCATCCCCTCCAACGATGAGGGGTTAACCTAGTAAGGACATTGTGGACCATAGTGGTCCGATGGATGATAGAGAACTCTCGCATGTGAGACAGAAGTGCCATTATTCATCCTTGGAATTTTGTGCAAAAAAGGGGAGGTCTTGCACAGTAGTATGACCTCCAATGATTACTTTCGGGATTTTTTTAGTAGATGATTCATACTATTTCAAAAAAGAAGATTTCCACAATAACCAACCTGTCCTTGGAGGGTTAAAATCTTGAATTGTTGTATATAAGTGTTGCAATCAGGAGAGTATCTCTTTTAAGTGCACATACCTTAAGGGTAGATCATATGTTCTAACAAGCACCCTCCAGTGTAGTCACCATGCAAAGTTCTGGAAAGAGCTCGTCCCTTTATTGTAGCTAGGATGATTATTAGAAATTCATTAAACACAGAGTTGAGGTCCCAATTACAGTGCCTCTCAAACTATTTTGTAAACTGCAAATTTTGGCCATAACTAATTGAGAGGTGAGAGTTTTAAGAAAAGAATTGGAAATTTTCTTGAACAGTTACTGTGCACTGCATTCTTTTGAATTCAAGTTTCAATGACCAAATTTTCATTTTAAAAATTTCAGCAAATGTATACCATATCTAAAATTTTTTAATAATTCATTAGTCAAGAAATTTGAATAATTCAAATCATCGACAGTTGTGTGTAACAATGCAAAGCCATAGTTATTTCCTATTATTTACCACCAATTGATCGAATCTAAAAATTTAGAAATTGAATTTGGAATCAAAGACCTCAAATTTGGCAACAAATGTTGCAAAACACAAAATTAACCTAGACCCAATCTTGGGACCAAGTTTTTATATTTATCCCCTTGTGTTGCCATGTTGTGTAGGAAACCACAATATCAAATTATATACCAAATGAGCTTTAGCCCTAGCCATTCACTTGAAGTGGTTAGCTTGGTTTACAAGATGTGGGTGCATGTTTGTACCAATAGTAACATGATAATCTTGCTTGGCAAAGGCATCATTGAGGTGCTACAATTGTAAAACATCTAGTTAAATTTTCTATATTGCATAAGGTGGGTAAGTTTTATTGATTTCATCAATCATTAATCTAATATGTGTGTAGTTCAATGGACATTTGGTGCAAGTAAGGTTTAATTATTCCAAATAAGTGGTTACACAATGGTAAATTGTTGCATCATGAGTGACCCAAATAAATGAAATAAGAAGCCCTGCTTGCACCACCACGCTTCCCAAGAATTCACAACCAAATGCATAAAGAAATATCAATGTGCACACTCCTCATCAACAAATCTAGTGAGAGGTGTAAATCCTTCATCTTTGCACCCGTTTTCAAGTTTCACATCCCTGCAACATTGCAACCATTCATTTACTGAGTCTAATTCTTGTAACAATTTGCCAATTATTGCATACTGTAGGAATCATTATGAGACATACTGTATTCTGTATATTCACCCAGGAAGAGCACCGGCACCTTACTGACACTTTTTTGATGGTGATGAAGAGAGACTCCAGTATCTCCCCTTGAGCTGGTGTACAACTACAAGCAGAGCCTGTTGTAGGCTACTAAACCCAATTACAACACAGGAGCCAAACACAAGAACCTAACAAAACTAGTAACAGGGCTTCCAAGATGCAAAAGTCACTCACACGGTATCCCAAAACGACACCCTAAGACTTGCTGACATACTTGTTGAAGTGCCACCCAAACCCAACCAAATCTGGAGCAGTATGATCAAGGGAACTCCGCTCAGTCTTACACTTGAACACATTCCCAAGGACACACACCTTACTCGCGTGAGGATCCAAGAGCATCTGGGTCATCTCTGCAGGACACTAAATCCTGCAATTGAAGTGGGCCCCGTAGGGGCATTTTGTGTTTTACTCTTGGGTAAAAGTAAAACCAGCCCCCTATTTTGAGCCGTGCCTAGGGTATGTTCTAGACCCCTCCAAGCTAATTTGGGGTCTCTGATTGCAAATATGAATTCAGAATATGCAAAAAATAAAAAATTCCTGCGTTTTCCCCATGGTAAATCTGGCCCCTACGGGGCCCACTTCGATTGCAGGATTTAGTGTCCTCCGTCATCTCTCTCGCTTGTACGACACTCCAGCGACGAAATGACGCAGCAGAGAAGAACAACGCAATGAAAGCAGTGCTTCGATCGTCTTATACTCCTTGTATCCATAGGCTCATACGATGTAGCTGCGGAGACGTCGTAGCTCGAGAACTGTCAACAAACAGATGCAATAAGGACGCAAAGAGGGCAAGGGCAGAGAAGGTTGTAGAGGCTGGATCTCGGGAAGTCGATTCGGGGTCGCCAGGGTATGGCCGACCGCGTGCCTGGGAGACCGGGACGTTGGTGGGGTCGTTTTGGGCAGGAGAGTGGCAATACTGGGTTGGTAATAGTACCAGTACTGTAGTGGGCAGCCGCCCCACGTGAAGAACACAGTAGAAGGTGGACGACGTCAGCGAGGGGACTGTTTCCTACAGCTTGGGATCCTTGTGGGCTAGAGCTTAACTGGTCTGGTGGTATTTCCGAAAATGTAGGAACGAAGCTAATTCTGTCGACGAGGGTATTGTAACTCAAGAGAGGATTTACCCCGAAAAGAATCATGGAAAACTTTGGTGGGCGTCGTCTCCTCTACCTGAGAGGTACATCCCGGCTACCACCAATTTTAGTGTCCGTGAGCAACCATGCTTTCTACAATAGTCTAAGTAGAGCCCTACATGCTCTGATTGGTACATAAGTTACCTCTCCAGTCTGGTTGCTTTACGGCCTCAACCTGGCCGGCCGGGGTGGATTGACCCCCCTCGCTCATCCCCCGAAGTCAATCCAGGGGTGCATGTAGAAAAAAAGCCCCCTATTTTGTGCTTCATTAGTTTATCCTCTAGACATCTCCTAGCTAATTTGGGGCCTCTGATTGCAAATTTTGAATTCGTATTTGCAATCAGAGGCCCCAAATTAGATGGTAGAGGTATAGAAGGAATATTAATGAAGCACAAAATAGGTTATTTTTTTTTAACATGCACTCCTAGATTGACTTGGGGGACTAGCGAGGGGTGGGTTCACCCCGGCCCTCAACGTGCCTTATCTTGCGAAATAGGTAAGTTAGGTTGTACTAGAGTGAAACCCATTGTTTTTCATTAAGGAGATCCAGTCACTTCTCACTAAAAATGATCTAATGTTCATATCCAAGTCGGCCCCACGATTTGTCCTTTGTGACTTTTTCACTCATCCCACATTTTGTCGCTATTTCAGGAATGAAAAGCGATGGATTTTGCAGTACTGTTGTTATTATGCAATGTGTTGTCATCACATTGTAGACTGGTATTAATTCATAGTACATGATTAGGGAAAGAGTATTGAGGCTCTCTGAGAAAATAAATTGTTCTCTATCCTGCGGATTTTCTGCTAGGGTGAACTCTCGGTGATCGAGTTTGCAATGTCTTATCGCACTCGAATAGCCAAAATTTGTGTCATTAGCTAATTACGTCGATGAGGGTACTGTACCTCAGAGAGGGTTAACCCGAAAAAGAAATACGGAAAACTTTTGTCCATGTTTTGCACCATGCTTTCAGCGTCACAGAATTTGGGTCATGTCACTGCAACAAATGAAGAGAAAAATAAAATAAAAAAATATTTTACAGTCTGCAGAATGGTGTACAGTACATAGAGAGATAGGAATTTTACTCAAATAACTAGTTCCCTAAAGTGTCTGTCTGTGCTCATGTCGTTCTCCAAAAATTAGACATTCGTTGGCAATGATGCAGCGCTTCCTGCAACCAGTAAAAAACTGTGCAAAATTTCTGACATACAATAGGCGAAGGTATGGGCTTTTCTACCACCACCAAGTACTTTTGAAATTCCTCGACCAAGACAAGTGGGATATCTTCCAAACCCGCATGAAACAAAATGCATGAGGCAATTTCCTGACGAGCAGGGACTTACTAAGATGAATTTTTTTCCGGATATACCACCTCTGAACTCTGATCATCGAGGACCATCGTCGAGTACCCTCTCTGAACTTGATCCAGTAGAGATTCGATTAGAGCACACATGCCGAGTTTTCCAGTTCAAGGTGATGTCGAGATAGTTTTGCATTTGTTTGTGGAGGTCATGGTCGATGTAAACACACCGGGGCATAGATGATCTCAATTCTTGTTGAAGTCCACAGTTCTTCAGAATCGAAACCATTTTAAGCTTGGCGGCTTTTTTCACTCTTCGCATTCTTTTTGATTGACCAGGCGGTGCAACTATTGCTCTTCCTAGGGTGCTCTTTCTAGTAAGGGTACTAGAGTAATGGAACTCACAATGTAGCAAATTGGTTTTAATCTTAAGCGTTTAAATGAGATCATGCCGGAATGAAGTTTCTGTGTGATATGTCACTGCAAGATATTAACAAATTTGTATTACAATCCAATTTCCTAGATTGCAACAAACCAATGATTCTGCTACCTTAGTCTGAAAGTTGCATCCATTTTGGTTTCAGAGGGAAAGTCACGTAGAACATGTGGACTTGAATACTTGAATGTGAACAGAATCTTACAGTGTTTCTAAGGTAGTTATGTGCAACCAAGGAATGCCGTCAAGTTATTGCGTCGAAGATCTGTGTTATGATGTATTCATAACATAAGATTAGCTACCAGTGCGCAGCAAGTTCGTGCATGTATGCCAATTGAGTGGCAACTTGCTCCCATCCTCACTAGCAACACTACCCTTCCCGTAAGATAGAAGCACCTAAATGTGACATTTATTTCAGATATCTTAATATGGAAGGTGTGTATAGGAAAAAATGATGTGTATGTGTTTGGAAATGGTTTAGGAAACCTACAAAATTGGTTTCATATTTTTCCAAGTTTATATGAATATTATACGAATTTTTGGAAAACAACTTTGTAGATGCACCTATTGTGGATACTAGACTAACACCAAAGCGGACATGGCAACGCCCAAAAGTGACACACTCTAAACTTGAATTGGCTACTTCTTGGAAGAGTGACAACTTCGTGAAATCCCACCTATCTACTTTAGAACCTGACTTGTCTACTTTGGGTCCACAAGCCTTTGGATTTAGTGTTTTTTTAAGATGTCCATGAATGACAAATGTTACATCATTACAAGAAAATTGAACCCATTAAGGGGCTTTGAGTTTTTTTACGAATTTTAGTACTACTTGAAGTGAATATGAGGTTGTCCACATCCTCATTAGTGTCACCACATAAGACCACTAAAATTGATAGTAGCCACTTGGCATGTGGAAATTGGTTAGAGGCCATCTTCCATGACTAAACCAAGAAATCTTGAAGATGGATTGGGTAATCATGACAAAAGTTTGAGCCCATCGTGCAAATCTTGACCCAATTAGTGAGTTTAGAAGGCTCTTTCCCATCCAAAATTTTATATTACCAAGCGGCCCCTTCTTGGGTTCAATTTTTTTCTAATGAGTTTGGTGTTTCTACCTTACAAACTTAGGACCTGGACTAGCATGTACTTTTCCTTCTTCTTCTTTGCCTACTATATAGAAACTAGACACACCTTCAAAAACCATATATGCCAATTGAAAAATCATTTTCTCATCCTACGCACATACTAGCCTCTTACTTATCCAAACATTAAAATATGCTTGTTCACAAGAAAGTTGAAGTAGCAAAGTACTGCAATATATGTGCAACGAGATGAAAATAGTAGTGATGAAAGAATTCATCTAGTGACAAAAATAAATGAGGACAATTTTTGGGTTGGGATGAACCAACCCCTCACTCATCCCCCAAGGGAAAACCTTGATATTTTTTATTTGCCATGTATGATAAAAATTGCAAATTTGGAATCTGTATTTGCAATTAGAGGCCCCAAATCAGTTAGGAGAGGTATAGATGATAAATTAATGAAACACAAAATAGGGGGTCAATTTTTTTACATGCACCCCTAGATTGACTTGGGGGATGAGTGAGGGTTCAATTCACCCCAACCAATTTTCAGAGGTGAATCTTCATGTTCTAAATTATGGCTAGGGTGAATTGACCCCCTCATTGCCATGCTTCGGATGGAGGGATGGATAGAAGGGTGCCATTTCCCATCCCTCCAAGATAATCTTGACCTCCTCCCCAAAATAATTTTGACCTCTTCCCTTTCCCACTGACTCCCTCGTACCTACTCCTAGCTTTGCTCCTTGCAATCTTTCTAAAGTAAAACAACCCATTACGGACCTTTTACCCATTGTGAACTCCGAAGAATGACCCCATTATCGTTTTCTTTTAATTCTTAATATTTGGGTCACATTCAATATGTTATCTAACTCAAATGGAGTAATTAGTGACTACACATTACAAAAAATCTGGACCCTAAAAGAGGCCGTGACTTTGCTGCTGCAGTAGTGCAATTGGGAAAAAAATTATTTTTCAAAAATAAAAAATAATGAAAAAATTAATTTTTTTTCCCAAAATGATGGGGCACTAGTGCGAACACATCAGATATGGTGATTTTTTTTTAATATTTTCTTTTTTCAATGTTTTTTTATTTTTTATTTTCAAAAAATAGTTTTTGTACTGGCACCACACTACACTACGAAACAACCTCTTTCAGGGTCCAAATTTTTTCTAATGATAGGAACTTTCAGTTTTTTAGTGTTAGTTCATTGTAGGAAGTGCCTATTTCAAGTCTTCGATGTTAGAAAATCTTGTGACCACAATAGGTGAGTAAGATAAGTGTTATGGATCAATTTTGGTTGGTTTTGGAATAGTCTACAAACTCTTCTACGCTATGATGGGTTGAACACTTCAAAAAATTCATATCAAATTCACACTTTGCCAAAAAAATATAGTTTCAAATGCTCTTGCCATTTCTATCACTTGTCTTTCTCTGGAAAAAAAAAAGTAGAAAATTTTAGAAATGACAAGAAGGCAACCCCCCCCTATTTGGTCTATAATGGGCTATTTTAGCTTAGTTTCTTGCTTGGGACTCACCATATTTTGCCATTTGTCTTTTCCTAACGCATGAATTATCTTTTAGAATTTTTGCTAATATTTCTCGTTTATCCTAGTAGAATGTGGATATTTGAAAGAAACAAAGCCACAAGAATAATTGTGAAGAACCTTGAGTGTCTAGTGCAAGAAATGTATTTAAGGTAAGTCATGACTCATGAACAAACAAGACTGAAATTAGGGTGTGGGAAAGTTGCAACTTCATAATTGGAAGGAGGTGGATTATTACTTTTAAAGAAGTGGTGGAATGGGAATTTGCACACTTACAAGATTGTGAGCTTTCATAAAATAATTTGTAACTAGTTTCATTGAATTACGATGCAATTTGTCATAAAGCTTGCGGGGAGTTTGGAACTAAACCCTAAATCTGAAACTTATTCTTGATAGAGCTTTCCATCCCCAATTTGTCTTGCACGCATGTCTCCACCCAAAATTATTTCTTTGTGAAGGTGGGTTCAGGTTGGTTTAGGATGCAAATGTTTGAAGTTGAGTGTTTGCCATGTTGCAATGGAAGGAGGGCCATTAACACAATCACAAAAGAAATACTCCATTAGAATCTAATTGGAAGATGACCTTTGAATGTATTGATGCGATTGACCAAAGCCGTTTCAAGTTCTCCATTTGAATCTGCATTTTACCTTCCTTCATTTGATTATTTCTAGGACAACATTCAATGCGAACTATTCATAGTCCAATATTTTGAATATGTTGACAAACGTGCTCCACTCAAAGATAGTGTGGCAAGTGTTCAGGATGTTACAAGATGTCAGTTTTTGAAAAGGTCAAATTTATAAATGAGGCTTGAGTTGCACCTAGTTTTGTTTTTCCACTCAGAAATGGAGCTTATGTCTTAGCAATTGCTTCCATTTGATTGGAACGGATGAGTGGTGGATTTTTTGGCATTCTATTGTTGATTTTGCTGATCCAGTTTCACAGTAAGTGCTGGTGGACGCAACATATTGCACTGGGTTGACTTGTCAGTGTATTTTCAAAACTATAAGAGATAATTAGGCTGTTGACTTCACTTCGAGTAGTTGTATTGGCTATGGTAAGAGCTCCTTTTATTTTTCAAAATCCAGGACGTTGAAGAAATCTCAGCATTTTACTTCTCTCAAGTTTGAGACTTTATGCAACGAGGAACACTCACTGATGCCCTATATATTTATTACAACTTTACACAACGTGCCAGTCTCAACAATTGCGTGCAAATTTTATTAACTCATGATTGAGGTAGCCAGAATACGAAATGCAGACACTGATAGGGTTAGTTTTTTCGTCAACTCCTTTGTCACGGCACTCGATCAACCCTATCTAGTGACACTCTGAATTGAACGTTTCATGAATAACCTCAGAATTTGTCATGTACACATCTCGTTGAAGAAATCTCAGCATTTTCCTTTGAAAAAACGGGGTCATCAAACAAAAATTCTTTTCACATAAATTTGAAGCAGCAGACAATAAATGGAAATAGTCAACAACAACACCAGTCTACTACTGCCGATCTTGAAAGTATAACCGCGATCTACTACTACAAGTTGTGAAGGCCAGAGAGAAGTTTGATGTACGTGTCTCACCGTGACATGAGCCTCAGATCCAGCTTTGACGGAGGATCCCTAAGATTGAAGCAACTCTCCTTGTTACCATCCAAATGCAATGGGTGGCCGAGATCTGAGTCAGACGCGGACGACTTTGTTCTGGATTCCAGCCGCTTCAAGATCAATACGAGCCAGATCTGGAATTTTCATCAACACGGCGCTTCTTCGATTCTTTAACAATCAAGTACAATACTGAAGCAAAACACTACGGTTACTAACAACATCGAAGTCCACATAACATGAGAAACCTAAGCCACCATCAACGACACCGATAACAACACACGAAACAACAATCCGGAAGATGAGGTCTAGGAAGGCGGTAGGAGCAGGTTGGAAGCGGACAAGTTGGAGCAGGGAGCGGTGGACCAACAACTGTGCCAGTGGGACAGGAGCAGACCCCCTCATCCCCATCCTTCATCCATCCAATGCAGGGCAATCAGGGCGGGGGTCAATTGACTCAATTCACCTTGGCCCTAAATTATGCTACAAATGTTCTCATAGCAGTGCGTTCAACTTCACCAGTTGTAAGCTGAACTACCTTAACCCCTAACGGACCGAGGCACATTTCAGGCAGAAATTGTCAAAACTGCCACTTTTTAGGGCAGCAAGAAAAAAATGAAAAAAAAGTTTTTTTTTTCAAAATTCAACCATACAAATTTGTACTAGACTTCTTTGGGGAACATATGGAAAAAATTTAGAAACTTTGACTGCACAGATTGAAAGATTTTAACGTGTGAAGTTAGGTGAAAAAAAAATTCCAACCTTGCCCAATAGGGCCTGAAAACTTAAACTCCTTCTAGAATGAGATTCTTACACTAAACGCGGTTATTTTTCTTAACATTTGCATCTTGTATCATGTAAGCTACACACCCACCAAATTTCAAAATCATAGGAAAAGTTTTGCACATGTTGCCTGGAGCTGCTCGAATTGCTTGCAAAGTTTAGGGTTGCATTACTTTTGATCCAGGCACGAGATTGGGAGAAAAATTAGATTTTCAGGAAGGGGGTACATAGTTACACATCATGTCCAAATTTCATGAACATCCGACCAAAAATGACTTCATAGAAACCTACCCAAGATTTCTTGCATACATTGAATGCACACTTGGTCCTTTAGGGGTTAATATCTTCACTATAATTGTTTGGACCCTGAAAAGGAAACTTATCTTAAACTTCTACATAGAAGACAATTGAGATTTCCAAGAAGATGCCATATATGTATTGTTTGGAACGCCCTAACTTGTGGTCCAACCGAGGCAAGATGGATTGTTTGTACAATAGGTAAGGTAGACAAGCCTTTTACCACCCTGATTTGCAATCTCACTATGCTGGGGCCAATTCCAACAAGGGAAAATATTTTTTATAGGTGTGTGCTTGTTTTATGAGTCAAACCCAAGTGGAATTATGATTTTCCGATCAAAATTGTAATTTCTATGAATTTATGAAGTGGTCTACTTTGAAATGACAAAACCACCTATAAATGAGAGTCATAAATGTCCTAGAAACAACCTATAACCCCCATTTCATTTATCTTTTAGCATTTGGAAAGTGACCAATAAAAGAGTGACACGATATCCTTAATGACATTAATTCTCTGAGTTTGTAAGAATCTAAGACAAAGTTGACTAATTTCTGGACAAATTTAGATGCTTGAATGGACAAAATCAGGGGGGGGGTTGGCAAAATTTCATCAGATCTGTCAAAATTTGACCACTATGAATTTGTCCCTCCAAAATTTGGCATGTGCAGTAAAGCCAACACAGGGGACACTAGTCCAAAAAAAAAGCCCTGGACAAAATTGGGGCCAAATATAGGCGATAAAATTAGGATGTGGACGGAATTGGGTTGGTCCACCTTATGTTACGAGGAGAGATATTGGAAATACCGCCTTCACTAAGTTGGGAAGAAGTTAGAAAAATTCTTAGGAAATTACAACTAGAAATCACCTTGCTAGTGGCCTCTTAACCTCTAAGTGTCCAACCAACTAAGGTAAAACAGTCCATTGTGGTCAAAATTTGGAGTTTGGCCTCACACTATGGTTGAAATTTTCAAATTTTTTCCCACTTAAAGACAAGTGTGAGAAACAGCAAGTGCAATTGAGATTATATTTTTTCGACAAAGTATGAATTTGCTAGGAATTTTTGAAGTGTTTAGTGCATTATGGCCTAAAAGAGTTTGTAGGCTACCCCATAATCAACAAAATCTGAATCCATAATGCTCATCTTACTACCTAATGCAATCACAATATTGTCTAACATGGAAGGCCTAAAAAGTCAATTCTTACAATTAATTTCACACTAAAAAGTAGGGAGTTCCTATTGAGGTCACTATCCACTCCATTACTGTCATGTAAGACATTGATTGTGGCCCAAATCTCACATATCGGAAAAAACCACAATGGGGGGACTTCTTAGGTGACCACTATGGGTCATTTGACTGCAATGGGTTGTTTTCCTTATATATGGTCATTGTAAAATTTCAGGCTCGTTTTGGTATGGGCAATTTAAATCCTCTGTTTAAAAAAAAATTATGGGCAATTTTGAAGGTTAGCTATTGAAAACTTTTATTTTTCACTAATGAAGATAAACATTTGATTTTTGAGAGGTCTTCAAAGCATATATGTACCATAAATGGAGAATAAAGATTGTTAATTATACTTCATTTCTTGGCTTTGAGCAAAGTTTGCTAATTTCACTTGATTTGAGATCTAAAAAATTGTACTTATCCATTTGCTTTGGAAATGGTCCCAATGGAAGAATAAAATAATTTCATAAATTTCACCATTGAAAATTTATACATGCTAATGTTGATTTGGAGTTATTTGCAATTTCTACTTAATAAAAAAATTGCATTTCAACAATTGCAAGGTGGATTGTGTAATGAGTTTGATAGTTCTTCGTTTCGACTTAAGGTTTCTGGAAGTGCATTTTAGTGTGCTAACACTATTTTTAGTTGGTCATTTCTCTTCTGATCCTCAAAAAATTTACATGCAAATTTTTGAAATAGTGAGAGGAAGGGCATCATATTGAAAATACAAAATGTACATTTTTCTTATAATCTCACAACTTTTAGGCAATTTTGCATGCAAAATTGGTACACATACTAATAAGAAAGCATTTTAAATATGCATATGGTTAGATTTTGAAGAAAAAAAAAGCAATTTGATTCATCGGGGATAACTATAAGTCCATGCTCTTTTTTATAGTCAAAACACACTTGGAAAGGCTTGGATATTTAGGGGTTAAGAGGCCATGAGTAGGGCTCTTCACTTTTCCACACACCCCAAATTGGACCCCTTCTCAAGTCAAAATTTGGCCTTGTTTTTCAAGCCCGGTAGTGTTGTTCTAAGGTATGTGCACCTAAAATAGATACTCTCCCAATTGCGACACCTATCTACACTTGCCCAAGATTCCAACTTTGAAATCTTGGAGAGTTGTAGCTAAGTGTCGCAATTAGGAGAGTGTCTCTTTTAGATCCATATACTTTAAGGGTAGATCATATGTTCTAAAAAGTGCCTTCCAGTGCAACCAACGACATTAGCATGTGAACCTAAAAATGAGAGTCTATGAGCCTTGAGCGTAGATGTAAGTAGATATTCTACAACTATTGAAGGTGTTTATAACATACATACTTATAATATGAGTATCTTATAACCATGGAAGTTGTTTGTAACATAGGTACCTATAATATAATTATGCTATAACCATGGAAGGTGCTTATAACATAGATACCTAAAACGTAGACACCCATAATATAATTAGGCACTTATTATATAAACATCCTATAACCATGGAAGGTACCTATAACATAGGTATGTAAAGCATAGATACCCATAATATAATTAGGCACTTATTATATAAACAACCTATAACTATAGAAGGTGCTTATAACATAGGTACTTACAATATAGACACCTATAATATGAACATCCTATAATCATGAAAGATGCTTATAACATAGGTACCTACAACATAGACACCTACAATTATAAACATCCTATAACTATGGAAGGTTCCAATAATATAGGAGCCTAGGCCTTTTAGCTCAGGGGCTCAAGATCCTAGGTTCTCACATGCTAGCAACCTTACCACTGCAAACACCATGCAAAACTTTTGAAAGATTCTACCCCAACTTTGTTGTAGCTAGAATGATTACCAAAAATTCATTAAATGCAGAGCTGAGGTCCTAATTATAGTGCCTCTCAAACTATTTGTAAACTTCAAATTTTAGCCAAAACTAATTGAAGGGTGAGAATCTTGAGGAAAAAATTGGACATTTTTTGAACTAGTACTGTGCATTGAATTCATTTTAACCCTTAAAGAACCATTTGTTCCTTTGGGGGACAACTTGGATTTCAAGCATTTACTTACAATCTCAATTTTTGTTATGATTTTTTGAATTTTTTTTGAAGATAGAGAAATTGATTATCTTCATAAAATTAATTTTTTTCAATTGATGCCCAAGACCAAAAGTTATGCTCAAAATTGGGGAGATCAGGTAGCAAAAGAAATTCAAAAATATGAATTTTTTTCTCATAGATTATACTATTTTCTCCATGGAAATCTTTGATTCATTCCATTTGGATAAGTGATGTGAAAGTCATAGATAAATTGTTTTTTGGGGCAATCTAAGCATCTTCTTGAAAAAATAACTTGTAGGATTCATTTATAAATGCAATTTTTAGCATTTTTAATAAACAAAAAGTTCTACACTATTTAGTTTTCTTGATAGAACAATCTCACAATTAAGGCCATATTCGTTATATTGAGACTTTTCATAGATTTTGAGACAAAATGCTAGTTATTGGAAAATTCATTTAAAAAATTAGGAATTGAAACCAAAAATAAATAATGCTCAAATATTGATCCTATAATGAAATTCTAAAAGTTGGTGTTGTTACCTATTTATAAAAAAAATACTAGTAAAGAGATAAAATGGTTTATCCTCGAGCCAAAGATAAAATTGAGACTGTGAAAGGTCTCAATATAACGAATATGGCCTTAATTGGGGTTAGTGCATTTTAATTCTACCTTAGAGATATGAATAATATAGATTTTCCTTCTATCTAGTACCTACTTCTACTTAACAATTTTTTAAAGAATGAAAATTAAGTGTTTTTTTCCTAAATTTCTTTTCTTAGACTCTCAACTCAATTCCCCACCATAAAGATTTAAACCTCAGAACTCTGTAGAGCCAAAAATTTAAGTTAACCTAGTAAGGACATTGCAAACTAGAGTGGTCTGATGGATGACAGAGAACTCTCACATGTGAGATAGAAGTGCCATTGTTCATCCTTGGAATTTTGTGCAAAAAGGAGGAGGTCTTGCATAGTAGTATGATCTCCAATGATTACTTTGGGTTTTTTTAAAATAGATGATTCACATTGTTTCAAAAAAGAAGATTTCCACAGTGACCAGCCCGTCCTTATAGGATTAACCACTAAACATCCAGATTTATCTCCAAAATTGACGAATTGAGAAAAATCATTATAAAGTGCTATTTGGAAGCATATTTTGGAATTGGTATAGAAATAAAAGTTGCAGATTTTGATTTGTACATTCCATCTATATGGTTAGATTCATCAATGTTATCACCAATCTGTTTCTATAAATTTTGAAAGAGAAATTCCAAAATTCCTTCAAAATTCAATTACAAGCAAAATATTATCATTTTTTGAGTAAAATTTGTTGGGATGGATTTGAAATGAGGTTCTCTTCACATGGTGATTTTTTGAAATTTTTGTGTTCTTCCTATCTATGATCTCATTTTAGCTAATCCAGTCTAGAACTAGAGTCAATGCAATTTGACCACTTGACATACTTGCACATTTGTAATTTTAGAAAAATATGAACTCTAGTAACACCAAATCCAAACCTTAGATAGGACAAAAACTTGATAATGTATCTTCACAAATTAAAATAACTTTCATCCAAGTAGTTAGGGGGATGAAACTTGAAATTCAATCTGTTCATCATCCAAAAAATGGACATTGGAGTGTTTAGGGGTTAAAAAGGTTCAAAGTCATAAAAATCTAATCCCACAATTTGCAAAAAACTTGTTTTTTGCACTATAATGCAAATATCTCTCAATTTGTGAAGTCAAAATTTCTCAAATTTATTCCACACATTCTCATACTAGTCAGGTGTAAGATCATATGGTTAGATGTGCAAACAAAACAAATTTCAAAATTTTTTACTCATTGCAATAGAAATGGCAGTTTTGAGTGTTTTTTTGTCTAAAGAAGGCCTTGGTCCTTTAGAAGTTAATTTCAAGTTTCAATGACCAAATTTTCATTTTTTAAATTTCAGTGAATTTATACCAAATCTATAAAATTTACATAATTCATTAGTCGAGGAATGTAAATAAGTCAAATCATCGACAATTGTGCATAATAATGCAAAGCCCTAGTTCTTTACTCTTATTGACCACCAATTGATCAAAATGAAAAATTTTGAATTCATATTTGGAATCAAAGACCTCAAATTTTTCGATGCAATTCACAAAACACAAAATTAAGGACCCCATAGAATGCATTTTTAGGGCTTAATATGAATAAACTTTAGATTTCCTAAAGTATTGAAAATAGGTGTACAAAAAATCAAGCATGAGTTCTTATGAATGGAGATTGTACAATTCAAGCAAGAATATATAGGAATGAGTTTTGAAAGAGTTTTGAAAGAGGTCTTATTAGTTGTAGTTACCTCATATGTACATAACTAGTCTATAGATTAGGGAAAAAAGTCTATTCTCGGGAGGGAGCATTGTCCAAATCAATGATAAAATTTTTAAAAATTTGAATTCATGCTTAGAATCCATATCTTGATTTAATTTGTAGACGTTGAGGAATACAAATTTCATTATTATAGAGCAAAAACAATAGTTTTACATTTATCCTAGAGCATATTACTAGGGAGCCCTACAAAAGGCTTGCCACCCACATATACTTGCATCTAATGAACACTTCGAGCTCAAAATAATTTTCATACCAAGAAAATAAACCCAATGTAGGCACCTCCAAAGGTTTCTCTTCCTAGAAAATGAAATAACCAAAACAACTACACTTAGAATGCAACGTATGTCTAAAATTGACCTATACAAATGCTCGCCTAGTACACATCTTTTCTATTCCTAAAAACCGAGGGTCAAGTTTGGGACACCGATAATTTGCTATAGAAATGTTTATTTTTTGTTTAAATAATCTTTAGAAATTAATGTGTGCTTGGAGAATCTATGATATCCTTAACTTTGTTCAAATCTTGACCAAACTTTGGATGGTTTATTTAGTATAATATAATAATAAAATTCATGCTCAATTGCCCATAATGATCATTTTAGGTGTACTTTTTTTGACTACATACGACTTTGTGATTCATTTTGAAAAATTTGAAATCATAGTTGGACCCAAAGTCTTCAAGTACAGTGAAGAAGAAGAGAGGAAAGCAAAAATTTAACCAAACACAAAATTAGGGCAGATTCTTACATTTATCTCAGAGGGGAATTTTTCTCAGTAGTGCACCTCATCTCCAATCATAACATTCTTAATTGCTTGTGAGCTAGGAGGTGCCCTTACATTCCTCCCAAGCAACTGTTAACCCAAATATCAAGTGCATTATTCTAATGAGCTTATAATTTTATATTTAATATCAGTGATTTTTATTGGTGTCCATGGGCTTAATCTGAATTGGTAGCCATAAATTCAACCAAGTATCTACACTGAATAGGGGTATTAAGGGGACCCATACTAATTAATCAACATTCCACACTAAATAAATATCTACCTTTATTGTACATCAATAGTTATTGGAGTGTCCAGGTGATGTACATCATGTTTCAAACATCTACAGTTTTCTAGAATCAGTCTCTTTATTTGTTTGTCCCCTTAATACCCCTATTCAATGTAGGTATCCATCCTTAGTTCATGGGAGAAATGGAAAATCCAAGGTTCAGAGTGTTATGCTTTCTGCCAAATGAACAACTAAGTTAAGTATTTTAAGCCAATACATCTCAGTACATCTCAACTTTGACACATTAAAGTGGAAGCACCGAGGTATTGACATTTCTTGCACATGTTGTGATGGGGGCTTGGAGGAGTCCATTAGTCCTTCACAGGTTTGTGGAGTGTTCTCCAAGCCAATTAGCATGGAAGTTTTCCCTCTCCATCCTCTACCTTTCACAAGACATCCCTGTGTGGAATGGTACTTGGCCCTCCCTGACTCGGCAGCAATGCCTTCTAGGCTCTCCGCTCCGCAAATTGCTTTGGAAGGGGACAGCGATTTGGTCCCTTGTACGGGTTCGGTGGTTTGGGTTTGCTGGTTAGGACGGAATGCCTGGGTCTTCAACCAAGATGCATGGTCGCAGAACAAACTAGAGCATCTTATCTGGGAGGCAACTACACTAAATAGTGAAATTAGGTGGCCCCACACTAATTTCTTGACATTTGACACTAAATAAATATTTACTGGTATTGTACAAGAATTCACTACTTTTGAATTAGATATTGTTGTAATTGGGACTCGTAAACCTCCACGGGTACAAATGAAAATATTTGTAGCAATATTTATCGACTTTGATGGCATGTATAGTAATTTTTGGGAAGTAAGGCAACCTAATTTCACTATTTAGTGTAGTAATCATGGGTGCACAATTTGGTATTGGACTATCCAACTCTATGATAGGTTCCTGACTAAGGTTAGTCCAAAAGTTCATCAACAAGTTTAAGAAGGTGTGGCTCAGCACTCCGTTCTTTGGCTCTAGATAGGGTAGGGTGGTCACTTGGCACCTCAAGCCCCCCTGGTGTGTGTTGTTTGTGTAAAATACATTTATTCAGCTCCGTGGTTGTCTGACATGTTAATTCTCTCTAGGGCTTTGCCTTCAGCTATCTACCATACATTCTTGGTTCGCTTGGAATAAACTCCAAATCTTAAAAAAAGAAAAATGGAAGCACCCAAAACTATTAATATAAGCAATTTAGTATAGTTGGAGGCACATTTTGCTAGAAATATTATTTTCGTAGTATTAGCAATTGAAAATTATGAATTTTCCAAATTTTCTTTTATAAATTTCGGATATGGCATGTATTTTCTATCAACTTTCAAAGTCGTAGCTCCCTAGATCATTGAATGTGTCATGTAGGTGGATCTAAAATCAAAACCTAACAATTTCAACAATCAACCAATCAATAGTTTGTAAGGGAATGATTTAATGACATTTTATAGGGACACTTCAATGAAAGCCTAGAGACATTTTTAGATAACAACACCGAATTAGGCATTCTTGCACTTGGCCAAGTGCAATGACCGTATGAAGTACTATTCACTAAAACATTGTCTTCATAAAAATTAGGTACCCCCCTTGTTTAAAAAAACCTCCTTCCCGTTTTGTTGTGTTCTACTTCAATTAAGTATGATATTTTTACATGAAGATGCATTTTTTTGGACTTCTAAGTAAAACAATTAGGAATTTTGGCTTCATCCATTTCAATTACTCTTGTTGTTTCTTCATTTTATTCACCAATCACTATAAACTGCAACTCTATTGATATCATACTCTTTTTATGCCAATATCATTTGAAAAACAAAAAATCACTATAGTCGTTCAAAAGTTTATTTAGAAAATCGAAATGAATTCGAAGGAATGTCCACTACCTTCTCATTTCTGATTTACAATCCACACAACACCAAAAAATAACACTCCGATGTCTACAAACATTTTGCAAATCAACTAAAAACTTTTATATTTCTACACACCATACACTACTACACTATTGTCACATGTACTACTATTAAATACTTGAAGACTACATTGTGTCATCTGGTGTTTCCAATACTTGTGTAGATGACTGTATCAAGTTTTCTGCTTCCCCTCCACTAACTGTCTCCATTTCTTCGACTACATTTGGTCCACTTGTGGGACTGAGTAGGGGTGGAGAAGCATACTCCAATGCCCTGTCCACCATAACGCTCATAGTGGGTGTTAACACTCCCTCTACAAAAGACGGTGATTCTGTAGAGTCTTCCAAAATTGAAAAAGCCCGCTCATAAATGTAACGCCCTTCATTCCCTATTCGAAAAAATCGTACATTCTCCCTATTGAAATAATATCCACCTTCACTTGCAGTCAAAGTCATAGAGTCCAGAGATGTAAACGCTGACAAGGCTGATATGGATTCCGTTGTTGCCGGTACACCTTCAACTACTCCCATAGGAACTTCAACATCTGTTGCTACTGATATACCTTCAATTTCTCCCACTTGAACTTCATGATTATTTGTTGTTGCTGGTATACGTTCAATTTCTTCTATATGAACTTCAACATCTGTTGTTGTTGTTGTCGGTATGTCTTCAATTTCTTCCATATGAACTTCAACATTTGTTGGTGTTGCCCGTATGCCTTCAATTTCTTGCATATGAATTTCAACATCTATTGCTTCTGTTGGTATATCTTCCATTTCTCCCACATGAACTTCTACATCTGTTGTTGCTGCTACATTCTCTACATTCTTCTTCTCCAGTGTTGGAGCATAATTGGGATCTTCTTCCATTTCTTGTAAGTCCTCTTGGTCTCCATCGGTATTACTTTCAGCATCAGTGTCAACAGATCCCAAACTTCGGCCACCACTTCCCAAATCATCAGAGTTTGTTTGCTCTGAGTCACTATCACCTCCACTTGATGATGAAGCTCCATAATCAATTGCGATCTCTTTTCCCTTCCGCTTATCTCTTTCAATCCTTTCAACTACATCTTCGGCATCTGATGAGTTGCTCGATGATCGCAATACCCTCTCAAGCCTACCACGTGGTACACTAGTTCCTACTTCAGAAGGATCATAACTAGGCGATTTATCTCTCATACTCAACACTTGCGAGGATCTCCGTTCTGCTAATGTGTTGACACTATTCACCATTACCATTTTATCCCCATACATCAATTGTAGTGTATTGTATACAAACTGTGTGCGTGTTGTACCACCTTCTATGATGATAATTTCCTTACCCACAAACCCATTCTCCACAATCCCAGGGACAGCCATTGTAATGCCCAATGTCACCAACCCCCAATTCTTAGGTAGATACATCTGCACCATCCTCTTCAATTCCATTGGTGTCCTCTCTAGCTTGTCTTCGACTCGCGACATCACTTCTCCGCTCCAAGTGTCTTGAAACACCACATCCAACTCCTCCATGCTATGAGGAAGGTTCTCCATAGGCCCACTTTCCTGCGGATATTGCATAATGAAGGCGATGTCCCCCATTGCCTGCACTGCACGCTGTAGTTGCTCACCATGACGTAGATCATGCATATATGATGAAACAGTTTGTCTTCTAAATATCCACGAACCCTTCAAGAAATGACTACTCTCTGGCAGAGACATCCTCGACTGCATTTCTTCGTCAAAATATACACCTGGTGGAAAAAGAAATATGGCGGTCCATCGCAAAATGGAAGACATCCAATTCTGAATTTGATGCAGCACCTTGCTGTAATCTTCACTTGACCATTCTCCATCTACCTCTTCCGAACCTCCACGTCGGCAATCGAAAATCCATAAACATGGTTTCCCTAGTTCAATGTAATCATCCTCAAAGAACCCTGCTCTACACCTCACGTGCACTGATTCTTCTCTCTCTTGGTGTTGAACTATCGATAATGCAACTTTCCAGTCCCATCGAGCATTAGAAACATCCTCGACATTCCGATCATAGCCTGTATAACCTCTACAACCTGCTCTGACATCTGTAAAGTGCTGCCTAACAAACGGTGGAATCAAATGATCAATACTGCTTAGCGATTGAACCGTCTTCATAGTTGGAGAACACCACAAAGTCTTTGAATCAGTATCCAACGTCTTCCCCATCAGTGTGAATTGCATTCCTCCATCAGATCCATATTTCCTTGCATCTATTGCCAAAAAATCATCCATTGACAATGGACTCTCATCCCTTGCTTTCACCATCAAATATCGAATTTGATTTCTCACTGCATCCTTTCGCTGCACACGATCCACTGCATAAGCTACAGTACCTTTAGGAGGATTCGGAGACGTCGCATTATTGAAATAGTATTGCTGTGAAAGTCGGCTCCCATCAACCACAGGCTTTGCTGCCATTCGCTTGACCACATGTAAATAGGTCTCTTTTGAGACTCTGCTCAAAGGTCTCAACCATGTCTTCTCCATCCTCTTCCTCTTGGGATTTCCATCCACTGTAACATCCAACTTTTGCTCTCTTGCCGTTTTCTTCCACTTCTCTTCTGACTTCTTGCTGAAGAACAACTTCACTTCTTCATAATCTTTACACACCTGCAATATCGCCTCAAATGCCTCTTCATCTTCATTCCAGGCATGCCTTGTGTAGTCGATCATTTTTTTGGACAACTCCCCCAACGACATACGCTGTGGTAAGTCTTGACTCCAGTGCAATGCACTCGCTGCCATTGTCAATGCCTTCACTCGGTATGTATCATCAACTCGTGCTGCAACACTCGGACTTCCACAAGCTTTCCAAATATCACGCAATTTGATTAGGTTCTCACAATACATACTATAAAATGTCCTATCAAACTCCCTTGCGTTAATTCGAACCGACGCTTCTATGTAGAATTGAGGATTGTTGTAGACCACAAACTTCACTTTTCGTCTTGCAAATCACATCAAATACTCCTCCTCAGAGATATTACCTTCCTGGTAATTGCGTTGGCCTTGTTTACAAGCACCTACAATATGTTGTCCATCCACTGGCTCCCAAATAATATTATTCTCCAACCATTGAGTCTGCACCATACTCCTTGGGGTAGATGGATCTGTCTTATAGTGTGTCAGAAATGCAACCTCAAATTCTCGTACAGCACCTTCATGACTAAAAGGAACCTCCACTTTCTCTGTTTCTCCTTCTTCGTTGGTATACTCATAATGATACGCTATTGGACGAAGTGTAATTGCACTAATTCCTTCAGCTTCAAATCCCTTCAAACGTTGGTACATCTCAGACACTCGCCACTCCATTAACGTCCTGTGGTTTGTCTCTGCATTCAATACATTACAGATACTATCAATGTTTGCATTAAAAGATGTACCCTGCCTCCAAATATATCCCGCCTTGTACTCCATCTCTGTAGGAAATACCACTGGTGGTTTTGCCACACTTCATAACGGTATGCTAGTACGTATTTGCTCGGGCTCTTCCTCCACAGAATCATCATCATCTCCATCATTGCCTTGAGGAGGAGGTCCTCTTGCAGTTGCTCTTTGACGATGCCTTAATAATGCACTACGAGTGCGATGACTTTGCTGTTCTTGAGACCCCATTCCCATTGTGTGAAAACTTTGTTCTTCTTCTAGAATGTCCTCTAATCGAGAATGAGGTTGGGCACCCACTCGACCCCTTCCTCTACCAATACCTCGTCCCCTGCCAATACCTTGTCCCCTACCAACACCTCGTCCCCTGACTACACTAGATCTTTCTACATTTGTAGTGGGCAATACAACTCCGGTCCTATTTGTGGGTCTTCCAGAGCCTACTCTTCGAATTGTTGACGTTGATCCAACTTCTGTGATTGTTCTTGGACCTGCAACTCCACTTTGAATTAAAATTCCTGGGGCACCATGTTCTTCATTGTGTATATCAGCTTCAAAACTACTTTGTTGTGGTTCCATAGATTCTTGTCCAAGCTCCTCCTCCACTGATGATCGAATAACCGGGGCACTGCCTTGTAATATTGGATCCTCCTGTCTTATAGTTTCATTCTCCTTGGAAGACTCAACTACAACCTCTGCTGTAGCTGATAAAAGACGCTGACGGTGTGCTCTTTCTCTTCCAGAAACTCCCCCTTCATTTGAATGTTGTGCACTTTCTTCTTCAACAGCTACACGTTTTCTATTCCGTTCAGCCACTGGAACCCAATTCTCTTTTACAGGAGCTGCATAAAGTCGATATAATTCATCTGTATCTTCAGGTTCCCTAGGTGGAGGCCGCTGTTCAGCGGCAATAGGGTCAATCATTTGAAGCTCCTCGTAACTACGAATCTCCACGTACCGTCGATGCGTTTCAAACAATTGCTCAGGGGTCGAGTTCTTGAATTTATTAATAGATTCTTCTCTTTGAACCTTCAATTCATTAGGCATATCCTTCCAAAACTTTACCAATGTCTTCAAACCATGCATAGGAGATAAAACTAGAACAAGCTCTGATGGTATCGGTGCCATCATAAGCTTCTTCCTCAGTTTGTACTTCTCAAAGACAATTTCACTATTGGTCACAGCCACCGTGAGTCCTCCTTCAGCAGTGCCAGCAAGGCTTTCAATCACTCCGTATGAGGTACCCAAAGCACTCCAGAATCGCCCTTTCTCAATTGGAAAGTCAGTGATCCATAGAAAGGGCTTCTCCAAACCGTTCGCTACTATCCACCATCCATGCTCCAACCACTTCGAATGCACTTTGGGTGCCATGATGTTCTACAAAAAAAATGAAAGTACAATTAATTAATTAGAACAATACTCTAATGTTTTATAGAAGACAACAACTTCTTTCATACTGTGACTATTGTTTGCAATAAACTTTGTGCAAATCTCATCTTACAACATTGAGAACTCAATGTCCAGTTCAAGTGTGTTCCACAATTATTGGAATGGAGTTCAGTAGGACTACATGGACCTAACATTGGAACTTCTACAACCAAGTTCTATTAAAGAAAGGTCAACAGTAATGAATATGAACAACACGTGCATGTTCAAAGTGAAAAAATAGTACCGTAACTTTCGAAAGATGCCATACTACTAAACAAGAATTAGGAATAGTGGACAGTATTACAGTTCAACAAAAACAAAGCTGTACTCATTTTCCTTATACAAACAATTTCCACTTGCAATCCAGTACTATAAACGTGGATAGTATAGAAGTTTATAATAGCCTTTCACTACAAGAAATCAATGTCACATTCACTTCAACAGAAGCAGAAATGAAAATGTAGAGTCACTACCAATTATAAGCTTTTATTACTTCTGTTACCCACTCTTTCTTCTACAACTCTATTATATGACTCCAACCAAATTTTCATGTGCAATATTTCTATTCTACTCTATTGCAACAATAAATGTTTCTTTACATTTTGAACATATACATTGACAAGTACATCCCTTGATAATTTAAATGGAAAAGTCCAAAATCTCTTCCTATGAACATACCTCACATCTAGTACACGTTCATCAAAACTTTGAGCGAAACTCTGCCATTTCCCAAAATTGATAGTATAAATAAAAATTTGGTTGAAATACCTTATATGTGAGTTTTAATTGCCTCAAAGACGATTTGTCGTTGTGCAATATGTGTAATTTAACTTGTACCTCCCTTTAGTATTGTGCTTCACTCCGTTCACTCCTGCATAAAAGAAAGTCATAACCTCACTCATTATGGTCATCAAAAAAATCACTTCCCTAGTACGCAATGAAATGAAGATCCAAATCTTGTAAGTCCCAAGTCTTTCCTTCTAAGAAATCACCTTCAAAAAATATTAACATTTGCAATGTCCTAATCATCAATGGCAACTTCACCAAACAACAATTATTCAATTCAAAATTCATAAAGGTGATGAAGAAATCTTTGTAAGTGATGGCATGCAAGTCCAAAAGAGGACATTCTATAGTAATGAGTCACACAAGAAACTACTCTTGCAAATCTACATTGAACTTTTCATAAACTGGACTTGAAGACAAGTCCATTGTACTATGAATATAAGGTTCAATGATGGATATTGAGCGATAAAAAAAGCCTAGTACTAGTCCAAGGTGATACAAAATTACTATGTAATTGTTCTAATGTATTTTTACAAAATGACTAGAAGAAAGAAAGAAAATAAAAAATAAAATGAAAAGCGAATAAAATGAAACATGAAACATTAGATCATGAATGATTTTGAGAGTGTAGTTGTAGAAAATCATTTCGTTTTTAAAAAACATTTCTTACTTTGAATTGAAATAAATGTAAATAAAAAATAGAATAGAATTCAATTCAATTCAATTATAATAGAATTTAATAAATATAAATTTAAAAAATATGAAATAAGAATTCTATTCATGAAAATTATAATACAATAAGAAGAACTTCAATCATTACTTATAAAAATGAAATAAAATAACTTTTCAAAAAAAAAATTAACATGGAAATAATACGTTTATATATAATGAAGTGATATTATTTTATAATACTTTAATTAACAATTGAAGCTGACAAAAATATATTGAAATATAATTAGTGAGAATGTAATTGAAAGTGTAGTAGAGAATAAAATGTTTAACATTACTAATAGTACAAACAATTGAAATTTACAATTTACTTCTAATAGCTTTCAATGCATTCTACTAAACATATCCTAAGTACCCAAAACCAAAATAGAATGTACACTTTATAAGATGAAAATAGACTTATGATACCTTTGAATGTATACTACCACAATTCAAAACTAAATCCTCTCAATGTCTTCGTCCCACTATCAGAACTTCTAAAATTTCCTAGAACAACTGTACTAACTCCTACAATTATGGAAGCCATTCATTTCATTCAATTTCTCATTTATGAACAACTACCTATTGACTTCATTATTATTTAATTACATACTACACATTATTTAAGACAAATTCTCTTGGATAGAAATGAACTAATGAAGAAGTACATTAGTGCTAGCATTTTTTTCACATGTTCAAAATCAATGGGAAAATCTTATGGTAAGTTGTTATCTTCCAAAACTATCCTCATGGTTCATTCTTCTCTATAATAAAAAAGGCAACTCTAGTTTACATGATTTATATTTGATTCAAAACCTTCATTTTCTTTCAAATAAATGTAATATGTGTGATTTTCTTGCCCCGCTACAGAAATGGATGTCTACATTGGTGAACAGGATGCCATCAAGTAAAAGCACCCATTCTGACCTATACACCCAATGCCATCCTCAAGTCTCAAAGAAGTATTTTCGAGAAAAGAAATGTGAACCATTGACATATGATTGAAGAATTTTTAAAGGATCTAGAATTTTAGTGTCTTCCTTATTCTTCATGTTGACATTGTTTATTTTGAGATCCACTTTTATGAATGTTGAAACCTAGTCATAGGGTAAATTGATATTTGATTTACATTTTTCTTGTTTGATCATCTTCTATCTACTAATTTATAGTTGTTAGTAATGTTCTCCTTGTTCTTTTCAATTTACCCAAAGCCATTAAACTCCTTCCTATGACCTTATTCTCTCTAGTGAATATTGCTCTACTTTTTCTACTAGCGTTCATGCTAACACCTGTAAATGAATGACTCTTATTTCTCAATACAATATACTAAATACATTGCCTTCTAATTGTGCTTAACTTTAAACGTGCTCATTTCATAACGTTTCAATTGAGGATTCTTTACATTATTAAAATGTAGTTGTCAAGTCCTCACTGAGAACAGAGTCACGGAACAGGTTCACAATTGTTCCGATTTAAAATAAACTGCATTAAATGATCTTCATGTGGCACATCTACGCAGTCAGCCACTTCAAACAATCACGATTGCTAAGCGGGCCAGGAGTGTTCTGGTTTCATATGAGGTACGTCATCTTACTCGTCTTCGGTCACCATTTTTAATTTTGTTTCAAATATTACCTCAGAAGAATTCACATGAAATCAATCGTGTTGTTTTTTGGGTTATTATGCTACCAACAAGGTTTTGCTCGAGTAGTGGATAACATCGTTTTTGACAAAGGAAATGACATCAGCATTTGCCAGAATAGCAACATACAATACACACACAATCTGATGGATAGATAGGCAAAGGGGCGGTGAACAGGACAGGCAACTAATAGGACAACGGCATAATTGAAGACTAGAAACTTAAACTGTGACAATACTTCAAAAATAGCTGCTACAAAATGGGTATTGCAAGCACAACGTTCCTCTCATACCTACTCATTCTTATTGACAAGTTCTCGTCTAGCTCTTCATCTGATAATTCGTGCTTGTTCTACGTATAGTTTTGCAGGAGACAACGGTACTCAGAAACTATGCTTCAGCATGAATCGATACAAATGGAACATGTAGGAAGGTACTGCAACTGGCTAGAACTCTCAATTCACATCAACTCGTGCTCCAACAAGGTTTCCTTTCCATCAATAGCTAGGAGGTTCAAAGCATGTGCTTAGAGATTTACATAGTTCTCAAGGTTCCAAAATCGCTACTTTGAAATCCTCACTCTACTAACTAGTTACAATCGAACTTCTACATTGCTTCTGTATTGTCCTATTTCAGTTAGAAACTCAGTGCTACAAAACAGCAATCTCCAACAATGGCATATGAAATGACTTAATTGAAGTAGTTCAGGCGGTATTAGACTGAAGACAGCCGCGCCACAACAGCATTGAAGATAGCAACAAATTCCCAGGAATAGACAGTCACCGCGAAGACAACAAACGATGGAACCTCAAATTCATCAATCCAACATAGCAGCAGCACTAGAAACTAGCCAAGATAGGATTGAAGTCGACCAAGAGACGAAAGAACGAGTTCAGGTATGAGATCACTTATTTCTGCTGCAATTGTTGTTGTCTTCAATAAAATCCCACAAACAAAAACTGAATGTCCATAAAGTGTGAGAGCTTACTACTTCACGTTCGACCAAGTTGAGAGAAACCAACGATCACCACTACGACAGCCGAAATGGACTTCCACTTGCCGAGCTTCAGGTAACTACAAATCCGCACAACGCTTCCTATTCATGGCTTGTAATCTTTGACCTTGTAACAAATCACTCACCCACAATCTTCGGATGTCTGCAGAACAAGCACCGCAAGACCAGATTAGCAGGCACTAGAAGCATGAAGAAGATTCCGTGGAGTGCATGGCATGTTAAAAGAAGAAGCATTTCAATTGGAGGAAGGCGCGTAGAGGAGCGCCCGTGGAGGAAGGAGTGCATGGCGTACATCTGCACCATCGAATTCGCATTCCTACTGCAGACGATGACAAGGTAAGACGACACATTCCTAATTTTCGTAAATGTCGCAGCCAATCATGACATTCGGCATCACGATGCACCACGTCGTTCGAAATCTCAAAATAGAATTACACTAATTGAATTGCCTCGTCATTGCTAAAGTGAACAGTGCTTCGAGGTTGTGCTCGACGAGTGTTCAGTCAGCCTCATACAAGGTGGAATTCAAGACTGTAGTGTATCGAATCCTTGATGAACAGTGACCCTCCGCACGCGCGGAGGGTCACTGTTCATCAGGGCTCCTCAATCTTTCTTTTTTCCGTGACACCCACGTAGTCACCCCCCTGTCCGCACAGTGACCAACACTTGGTAGAAAACAATTACGAAATGAAGAAAACCACAACATAATATCGGTTTAGGTTTACCTTTCTTCGCTGGAGCAGTGCGGTAGCGAAGAATTGGACTTGGGAAGCACCGCTTGCACCCTACAACCACACGGAAATCGTAGATGTTCTACTAAATTAGAAGATGTGTAGAGATTGCAATTAGTAATTCACTACGAGAGCTTGCGTGCAGCAAGTAGCATGCAACGATGAAGACGTCTGGAAAACGGACATTCAACTGCAGTAGAAGATTGAGAAAACAATGTGCACCTGGATTTAGAAAACGGTGCGCATCAGATTACTGCGCGTTGATTTCAATGTGCTGTGTCTGCAAACTTGAGCTTCATAAACAAGTAGTGCAATTGCTAGTTAGAAACAAGTGCGCTCCAATCCCATACTCAACACCTGCAAAAAGAATCCAAGGGAAATGAAATAGGACTTGCGGCACGCACCTGCTATCGAATGCTTAGGGTTTGGTTGACGAAGCTTCTGTCTGCGCGATTTGATTTTGCCTGTGTTTGTTGTCCGCAAATCCGTCAAAAGGGACCGGATGAAAGTCTCGTACCTGTACAAGACTATTCATCCAAATGCATCCGTTATTTCTGTTTCTGATGATGCTCAAGTTTTTGTATAGGAAATGTAGCATTTCTTTGATGTTATTATTATGGTGCTGTAAGCTTAAGCTTGATTCTTCTATTACTGTTGTTAAAATTGTAAGAGAATAAGGAATAGTGAAGTATGTTGATTACTTTCGAAAGCCAATTTTGCTTTGATTTTAGATGAAAACAACATCACTGAAAATGAATTCAATGAAAAAAAATTACATAGAGATTTACGAAAACTCCAAATGAAGAGAACCTCATGGTAAACCAATTCCCAGGAGGATTTTTATTGCAGTTCTTATGAAGTGCCGATATAAAATGTTATAGTTGTGCTCCAAATTAGAGCATTCATCCAACAATTGAATGTATAATATGGTTTTCATCCACAATTTGGCAATGCCATCTGAGATTGTTTTTTAACAAAAATTGTTTTGTGATTACATCCAAAGTTGTTGACATTTTGGGGGGCATTTTTTAGCAAAAACATTTTTCTACTACAATCTAGCACCAATAAGCCTCCAAAAAGGACTTATTTTCACTCATTGAACTTCAGGAATGGTAGTACTTCGTTCACAAGTAAATTTTGAAGGAGATTTAAATATATCTTTTGTGAAATTTGCAGCATGAAATAGGTGTAAGTACTAATCTATGACACCATTTGGATGGAACTTAGAATTCTAATTATACAAGTTATTTTTTGTATTTGGAATCCAAAGAATTATAATTTCAAATACTTTATAGGAATATTCACCAAATTATCAATTGTAGTAAATTTTTTGGTCTAGTACCTCAGGGGGGCACTAGCAAAAATTGTAGCAACTACGTGTGATAAAAAAATAGGGTCTTCTATAATCATTTTGGATGAATTTCGGAAAAAAGGACATGTACTATACATTGCTTTAAAATTTTAAAACAGCATTAGAAATACTATAGCAATAGGTATAATACCAAAGAATTATGTAATTGGTGCGTATAAAATACCATGGAAAGAAAAGAGTACTAACAAATTTGATATGTACTTTGACAATTCCAAGGAAGTGGTAAGAAAAAAAATGGGGTACATGAGAAAGAAAGCGAGTGTTATATAAAAAACTAGAATTTCAAACCTCATTTCGGCATATTAGTATAACTTTTCAAAAAAGACTTTTAACTAAAAAAAGTTGGGAAATCAATTCAAGTGTCATGTCCAAAAATCCGTTTGATATTTTGATCCTCCAATCAAAAGTTATGGACAAATTTCAAAGAGGCAATGGAAGGAAATTTTTTTTTAATTTTTCAAACATCCTCTCTGAAATTTGTTCATAACTTTTGATTGGAGGATCAAAACATCAAACAGATTTTTGGACATGAAACTTGAATTGATTTACCAACTTTTTTTAGTTAAAAGTTTTTTTTGAAAAGTTATACTAATATGCCGAAATGAGGTTTGAAATTCTAGTTTTAATACAAATCCTATTTCAAACTTAACTATGAGCGGTCCAGCTTTGCAACTTGTAAATGACATATCCCATATGGGTTGCTCTACCTTCTAGCACCCCATGTGTATATAGAGAGCTCTCTTCTCTTCTCTATACCACACAACAAAAGTTGTTAATGAAGTGCAATGTTGAGACGGCAATAGATTGTCTATACTTGCATTCTGGCTTCATATATGAAGGTTCAAATTTAAAGCAATTTTAATTTTCATATTTTATCTTTTTGAAAAGAAAAAGTACACTTGTAACCATTGATTATGCCAGCATGGCAATGGGACAACTAACAAAGGAGGGTATTAGGGAATAGAAGTTGACAAAAATTGTAGCAAAATGACAAAATAGTAGAGAGAATTTTGTCAAATTATAGTCCGAATCTACAAGTTTTCCCTGACAAAGCAATTGACAAACTTTTGTCAATTTTTTGTCAAACAGGACATAGTTTCCCTTGTAGTGATAATTCTATTTTGTACACTTCATGTGTCTAAACTTTAGGGTCTCGTTGAATCACTTATTTGAAAAATTCGAGAGATTTTCTTAATGTGAAATGTATGAGCTCTTGTCTTATAGTTTACTGGTTTGTTTAAGAAGTACAAAGTAATGATTGCTATGTACGTGTAGTTGTATGTTGAACATAGGATATGAACCCTTCAAAGACATGAGAGGCCTTGCAATAGTCAACGTCATTCCTTCATTTACATTCTCATGAAGTTTATTCTTTCATAAGTTTGTATTGAAGGTAGAAGTGGAATTGTTTTATAAAATGTTTAGAAATGAATGAGATTTCTTTAAATCAAATTTATTTTTAAAAAAACCATAGGAAATTTAATACCAAAAGACTTGAATTGAAACTTACAAATGATATTATACATAATTTTCTTTACACTAAAGTAATGAACATTAAATGTCTTAACAATTTTGATAGAAAATGGGACACATAGATAGTAATTTGAATTGAATTCTATCATGAACATGACTTTTCGGTTGTATTTGTGTCACGAACTTAGTGAATTAGAATAATTATTTGATATGGATGAGAAAGTGATATCTATAAAAAAAAGAGTGATCAAATGCAACAATGCCCTCAAGCCTTCTCAAATGAAATTATAGAACACCAATTCAACATGTACTTTGTAATATTCTGTTCTTGTGGTAATTAGTCAAGACCATAGAAAATAATCATTGTAGTGTATTAGGAATTTAAGGTGTATGGATTATAAAAAATTCCTAAAAAATCACCAACATAAATTGATAGAGTAAACTTTGATCTTATGCAAGTTTTATTTTGGAGGTTTTCAATTCTATGAACTGTAGTGATTTTTGTAATGACATTTGCTTTGTAGTAGTAAAACTATTTCAATGGGATATTTCATGATACTTTTTATGTTTCCAATGATTGAAAGTATAGTGTGTAAAATCATGGAACACAATGTACCGTACATATGATATCACTTAATTTTAGATGAATGTGTACACTTTCCCTCCTTAGTCCTTGATTCATTGGTGAAGAAAAAGAAGAATTCAAAAATGTTCATGAGTAACATATGAGACTTCCTCTTAGCAATGAATGAAGTATGTCTATGATGTGGGATAAAAGTATCATACAATTTTGGATAGAATTTTCATACACCTTATAGTAGCAAAGATAAACTACAAATTCATTACATCACAGTGGTTATATATCAGAAGGATTCCGTATTCAATATTGGGTGTAGTTGTGGTGTTCAAGCTTTTCGGTGTTATATGGTGGTTGACATTGTGTTAGTTTTAATTAAAGCTTCATTATTTTCTTGTTGGCTTTTTATTCACTAGTGGTAAGTAGCCTCGATGGTTGTTTTTTGTCTTGAAGAGTGAAGGTCAATTATTGTAATCAACAAAGGTACACAAGAACTTGCTGTTTCACTTTGAATCCAAAAAAATTGTGTATTTTGTACATGGAGTTCCGTACATGCCTTAACATAGAAGTTGATGGAAAAGAAAGGGAAAATTGAACAAATCTATGTACACATATTGCAAATGTTGAAATTGTTCCACAATTTGTAATGACATTATTTTGTAATGGACAAGATGTAGAAGTTTTGGGTTCTTTTATAGGTCAATTAAGATAAGACACTAGTTTCCTAGAATATTGGTAGTACAGAAGAAATTGTTTACAAGAAAAACCATTTCAGAAATGTTAGCTCATGTACATGTAATCATAAAGAATGTGGATTTTTGATGAAAAAAGTGAACCGTTTGATTTTGTTTGTACTTAGGAATGTACTATTGCAATTTTTAGAGGTTATTCGTTATTTTCGCAAAATATTGCTCAATGATGGAAATTGGTTTTGTTAATATATATGTACGAATAGTGGACTTGAATTGTAGAAGGCAAGTGTAGATTATAGGCTTCAATCAATTGATTAGTGTCTACAAGTTTAATGATTTTGAAGAGAATTGTTTGTTTCTCCATACCAGAAATGAGGATGTTGAAAGTATTAGTGATTTTTACTTGGAAGATACCATCGTGCTTGCATGCAAGATTTTCCTATGTTTTCATCAATAGTGGTGTTTAGTTTTTTTTGTGAATGTCATATGCAGTAGTACATACACTATAACAAAACATGGTAAAAGAAAACCATAGTCACAATTGACTACGGTTCTCTTTGCCACATTTTTGTGCATGTGCGCGTTGAGGGCTATTATACATTTCAAATAATATATCACATGCCCCAAAATTCTAAAAATTGAAGTGGGAAATTGCAAAAAATGTTGGATGCAAGCGTAGTGGGCCTGCAGAAGAACATGGCAAAAAGAACTGTAGTCAATTTTGACTACGGTTCTTTTTTACCATGTTTTGTTATAGTGATAATAGTAGAGGTTGGAAAATGAAAAGGTAGTTACAACTGAAATTTGTAATGTGTGATACAATAATTTCCTACTACACGCAAGTGTAGAATAAGTAGAGGAACAACAACATTAGAATTGAAAATGTATGTTTGAAGTACTAAAATTTATCATTTTTAGTATGAGATAGTAGATCGAGTGATGTGTAGCTTGTTTGGCAAATTTTTTCATGTCACACTTTCAGTCATATACAATTGTGAAGGTGTAACAGAAAGATTACCAAGTTGTTTTTCGAAGAAGTACATAGACGAGAAAAAATCCAGCAACGTACGAGTTCTGAATTTGACTTTCGAATATGTGAATGCAATGATTGCAGTGTCTTTCTTTGTGAATCACCATTTGGACATAAGATAGTTAGTGGAGGTTACCTTACATACAATTGAAACATTTCTTAAGATATGACTTTCAGACTATGATGATAGATAGGAATCATGCACTTTGAAGAAGGTAAGTAGTAAGAGGAACTTGCAAGGATTGATTCAATTTCTTTTGGTCTTGTTTATGCATATAGTATTTGAAGAGTTGACAAAGAATTGGAAACAAGTATGAAGTGTTTTCCACTATTTTTTTAAAAGCTCAAGTTTGTTGCTCTACTTTTTGGATTTTTTGGAGATCCTAACAAACTATGGTTTGCGTATTCTAACTTTTGTGTGCTGATATGGAAATAGATTGAAGACACATGATGAAGAAGACAAGGCAACTACATAATGTATTACCATGTGAATAACGATTTTGCATGAATGATTGAAGATAATTGCAATGGAAGGATTTGGAAGTCTAGTGGTATTGAATGCCGTGGGCACTTCAGTGCTTGCAATGGAACAGAGGACCATAGGGGAAAGACTAACTCGTGTGGTGTGCACGAGACTTTTTGAAGACGAAGACATTGTACTTACTCATGGAGTGCCGCATGCAACGAATGGGATGGTGCAACTTATTGGGAATGATGAGAATGTCGTGGGAGTTGGTGTAGTTGATACAAGTTTTGCATGTGGTGATGAACTCCATCAACTTAAATTACGCCCCTTTGAAGTTGCGGTTCGTGTTACACATGCATTACACGAAAGGGAATGGGTTGGTGAGGTGGTTGGAAAGTTATTGATTGATTGCGTAGATAAGGTCATTCGTTGGCGTCGATCTTCTATCTGGTCAGCACGTCCTTCAGAAGTGAGAACAACAAATACTACTAGAAATGAAGGACAAAATTTTTCCTTTCCTCCTATTCCAGCACCGGAATTTGATTTTAGTGACATAGAGGAGAGTCCTAGTGCTTCAAATGCGACCCCGCTAGGACATGGTGAAAGAAGTACAACTCAACGAAGTTCACCTATGACACAAGAATTTGAAGGTAGTACTCATGGTGTAACAGGAGTACAAGGAATGCCGACACATGCACCGAAGAGGAGGTATTCAATGACAAATCGGAGGGCAAGGGTGAGAAGTCCAAGAGAATGAGGGGAGTCAGCTAATGAGAAAGTTACCCTTGAAAGTGTATTATGGGCAAAGGAGAGAGGAGCATGTAAACAGAATTGCTTACGTGATGTTGAAGCAAAATACATTTTGGATCAACGTTACATGGCATGGGGTCAAAAGTACGAAGCCAGGGCTACATGGATAATGCAAATGCTCAATGCTTTCTACACTCGCACTGAGGGGCAGACAAGAGACAAGTATGTGACAAAATTAGATGGTAGAGTGGTTTGCAATGCTTGCTTCGCCGCAGCGTTGGGTTATTCCCAAAGGCGTTTTAAGCGGTTGAAGACATCGCATAACATATATGGTAGAGTGGCAACTGTTCATGGAAACACATGTCAAGGGAGGGAAAGTGCGAAAATGTCAGCTGCTAGGGAAAGCCTTGAAGTTTTCGTGAACGAAGTTGGATGTCAGCAACCCCATCGATCGGTGCGAAGGAAGAAGGACAATGCAGTGTTACCATTGGTTTTGTTGCCTATGAATACGACTAAGTTGGATGTCTTTCGATATGTGAACGAAGAAGTGAAGAAACTAGTGGATGGGACTGAATTGTCCATGAGCTCATTTCGTCGTCTTTGGCGAAAGGAGTTCCCACATGTGCAGATTCTTCCATTCTCAAGATTCTCAAAGTGTTACCATTGTTGGGAGTATAAGTGTGGAATGGAATCCACAACAAATGCAGCAGCGAAGGTGAAGATCAAAGAATTGTACATTGTGCACATTCGAATTCAAATGGAAGAGAGAAGAGATTATTGGTTGTTCAAGAGATCTGCGATGATCACTCCAGACATTCTCATGTGTTTGATTGTGGATGGTATGGATCAAAATACAACCATGATACCAAAGATGAGGCAATCTGTGAAGAACATTGAATCTCGATTTGTGAAGACTCATCTTTGTGGCGTCCTAGTACATGGGATTGGATTGTATGCGGATGTGTGGATAGATGCTCACCACAAGCATGATAGCAATCAAGTCATAACGTCAGTTATGAACATAATATGTGACGTGAAGCGCAAGAAAGGATCATTGCCACCGACATTGAGGATTCAAGCTGATAATACCACAAGGGAGAACAAAAATATTTATATGTTTGGCTTGTGTGCTGCACTAGTTGGGCTTGGTTTTTTCAAGGAAGTTCATCTTTGTTTTTTGATAGTGGGACACACCCACGAGGACATTGATAAAAGATTCCGTGTAATTTCAAACGTCCTCAAGAGGAGAGACATAGATACACTGGAAGAGATGTTGCAGTTGGTGGAGAAAGGGACATCGTATACTGAGGCTTTTACGAGTGCTCGCAAGCTTGAACATGTTCGCGATTGGAAGGCATTTATCACACCTCATTTGCTACGGGGTGGGGATCAGTTGACGGGCATAACATTTCCACACCACATGAGGTTTTACGTGGAAAATGGTTTGGTCCATGTACAACACAAACATTTTAGTTCTGATGAGTGGGGCCCATCAAATGGACATTTGTGTTTGAACTCATTACCAAATTTAACAAACAAACCAGACCTTGCAGAGGTGTTTGCAGCTGATCAGAGAGAATTGAAAGCATTGGACGAGTTCATTGCATATAAACAAAAGTTAATATTGAGAGGCGCGGACCGGATGAAGAACATGGAAGTTGTGGACAAAACATATGAATTCAAGGATTATCTCATAGAGTTTCCACAACAGAATAGAGAAGGGGCCCGTGCTTTACCGTTTTGGCCAAGCGATATCTTGAACGAGAATGAGGATGGCAATGTTGTTCCAAATGTGGAAGAAGAAGGTACAAATTCAAGTATATCTGCAGATGCAGATGGAAACACAACAAGGACTGCAGCTGTAGACTTGATAATGGCAACAATGCCTAATCCAGAGAGGAGGGGGTACTTTGGACCACGAAGGGATAGACCCCCACAAGCAGTATCCCTAAGAGTGACTAGAGGGAGGAATAGAGTCGGAAGTCATCATGCAGAAGCAGAGACAATACAAGATACAAATGAAGATCCTTTTCCTCCGTTCAATCCAGAGAATGACATTGTCGTAGGCCAGTTTGTGGCACTTACTGTGGAGTTGAGGGAAGTAAGAGGAGGAGTACCTTTTTACATAGGAAAGGTATTGGAATTTGGTCAAGGGAGGTGGGCTTCAAAGATGAAAGTCTTGTGGTATTGGCCTTCTATGAGATCTGGAGCAGAAGAAGAAGCAAGTAGTAATAGAGTGAGGTACACAAATTGCATGGAATCCACATGGGAACCATCTGGAGAGAGGTTTGCTTGGATTGAAAAGGAAGCTGCTATATATTCATGGATGGATGTTCCTCATCGAGGTAGAACTGGTCATGTAGTAGTGTCCAACATTACAATGCATTGTATACAAACAGAGGAGAAAGTGATCATTCCAATTGAGGCTAAACCTCATCTCGTGGAGTACATGGCGATGCAGATGGAGGATCTTGATGACGAACGTCTACAAAATGATTTGAATATGTACTAGAGAAGTATCATGTTATGTAGTGTGTTGTAGACCTTCTAGTAGTAGGTGTGTAGAAGTACTTTAATGTGAAGTGCACCATAACTTACATTATGAGTAGTGTGGATTGAAGAATGTATGTATTTTTTATGAAGTAAATGAAATTTCGGAGCAATATGACAATTATTTTGTGAACAATTTTTCCTACAAATAGTTAATGATATTTTGGAAACCCCCTCCCCCCCCTAATTTTTGAAATTGTCTATTTTATATGGCGTACGAGCCAAGTGCAACATCGCACCTTCTAAGTGCAAAAATGCCTAATTTTGTGTTTAACTCTACTATACATTAATGGTAATAGGGACACTTTTGGCTGTTTCTACCTTACAACATATCATTTTGTTGAATGTATAGTTGCACTTTGGCCCTACAACTATCTTTATCCAAGCGTTTATTCAAGTTTGGTTCATCTAAGGTAACTACAATTAAAACCAACCCCTACAAATTCTTGCTTGAAATGTAGCCCCATTATTCATGAGAGTCTAGCATCCGTTTCAGAAACACCTATTTTTAGCACTTTGAAAATTCAAAGTTTATTCATATGATGTCCAAAAAATGCATTATAGAGAATCTAGGATCCCTTTTTTGACTACCAACAAGAACCCACAAAAAATTTCAATACAACAATGAAAACCATGTTGAATTGCTTATTTGGACACTTTTAGGTGTAGTTGCCTTATATTTCTTTTTGACAAGAATTTGGAGAGTTCTTTTGAGCAATTAACTCTAAAAGGACAAGATCAATCACTAAAGTCCTTTGTCAAAAATGATCTAATTTTTGAACCAATAGATACGTTTTTCATTTCCACAATAATCTTACAATCATCCCTTGGCCACTTTTTGACCTAAGTGTCCTTCTAGGATTATGGTTAATTACTATACCTAATTTTGATCCCTTTCTAAAATTCATTTTTACAAATTCTTGACAAAAATGAGGGACTAAGTTCATGTTTGGTCATGCCTATTTTCACCAATTTGAAAATTCCTAGTTATTATTTCTTTTTTGAAATTTGAAATAAGATAGTAAACCCTCACTAAATAGATGGATACAAATAAAATGTGATCCCAAAGGTTAAAGAGATGGAGGATAGAGAACCCCCACCTACTACTAACAAGCTAAGTGCTAACACATGGAATTGGTTTTTTATGAAGCCAAATCATCTTAAGGTTCTTATGGGAACAAATTGACTTAATCTTTAAAGTTCCATTGTCCCAATGAGGGGCAAATTGGATTTTGGGTAGGCTCCTATGGTCTCAGTTTTTGTGTTGACTTTTTGAGACTTTTTATCAAGATATATAGAAAAACACATTATCTTTGGGGGAATATAATTTTTAGTTCAATCAATGTTCAAGTGCAAAAGTTATTCCATCGTAAGTTCAAAACAAAACTTGCTAGGCAACAAAAAAAATCTACAAAAACTTGAATTTCAAATCTCAAAATTTTTTAACCCCTAAAGGACCAAGGTCATTTTTTTGTCAAAAAACACTCAAAACAACCATTTCTTCTATGTCCAATCAAGAAAATAAAAAATAAAATTAGAATCTAACCGTAGGATCATGTACTTTTCTTGTTTGAGACCAAGTGGTAAAAATTTCATGAAGTTTGATAGTATACATTGAGAGATATTAGCATTCAAAGTTGGGAAAAAAAAGCTTTTTTTGAACATGGGAATGCAATTTCAAATGACTTTGACCCCCTTTTGCTGAATTTTTTTTGAAATATCTACTTTGAATTAAAAAAAATTGTGCTGAAATTTTTTTAAGAAAAAACTCTTGATTTTCATTCTTGAAAAAATTGTTAAGTAGAAGTAGGACCAAGATTACAAGAAAAACTAAATCGTTCATAGCTTTCAGTTGGGATTCAAACACAATAATGCCAAAAATGAGATTGTTCTAGCAAGCAAACTTAACCTAATCACATTGCCCAAGAAGCAAGATTGCTCATGAATTTCACATCACTAATCCAAATGCAATGAACCAAAGCTTTATATGTAGACAAAAATATAATCTATGGGAAAAAAAATTCATTTCAAATTTTAGTGGATTTATTTTTCTATCCATTGAATGAAAATTTGGGCTTTTTGTAGTATAACTTTTTCTCCCGGACACTAATTGAAATAAAAATTATATTTCCACAAACCAAGTAATTTTTTCAATCGTATGAGAAAGTTTCAAAAAGTTTTACTAAAATGGAGGTCCTAGGAACTTGCCCAAAATCCATTTTGTCCCTAGAGGGGACAATGGTCCTTTAGGGATTAATTGGTTGTCTTTTTCTCTACATAGAAAGTTTGATCAACTCATTCCATGTCAATTAGTGATGAAAAAATTATGGATCTTCTTGTTCTCATAGAACCTTCTTAAGAAAATAATGTATTGGATTTGTTTTTACTCAATCTTCAAATAAACAAATTTCCACAAGGTTTAGTATGCTTGCTAAAATAATCTCATCATTGGAATAAGTGTTATTCAATTCCATCTTAGAGCAATTAACAATTTTTTTCCCCTTAAATCTCATGCCTACTTCTACCACTATATACTAGGGCTTTGCAATGCTATGCTCAACTGTCAATGATTGTCTTACAAATGAGAGACTATGATTTTCAAAGAAAGTATTTGCACTTTTCAAGAATGCATGACTTCAATTATAATTGTTGTTTGAACTTTTGTGAATGAGCGAGAAAATTCTTATATTTTGGTTGTTATTTTGATAGTGAATATTGTTTTGAAATATGTTGCTTTATATGCTACGTACACAAAGTTAAAAAATTACAATGAATATTATATATAGTACCTATATCATCGGAAAATATGTGTTAAAAGATTCAAGTATAAACATTTTGCCCTATATAGTGAGATATTGGTAAATGCAAGCCAAGTTCCATAGAATTTGGATTAGTGGCTTCAAAATTATATCCAATTTTAGTTTATTACATCTCAACGCGTATAATCAAGCAACTAGAAACTCTAATTATTAATCACTATTTGACTAAGGTTCAAGATATTATGAGATAAGCACAAGTTTATCAATCACTTTCAAAGGTTTCAATTGCTTAAGTTGGTTTGCACTTATTTTGTCTCCAAATATGTTTGGATTTCATGTTTTTTAAGGTTGTTTGGACTACGTCATACAAAGGCTTTCTTGTATCCAAATTTATTTAGGTTGTAATGAACACATACAATGTTCTTCATTGATTCTAGTCACATAAAACTTGGAACCTCTTTTAAATTATGTTTTTCACAATAGGATTAATGAAATTGGTATAAAAGATTTCAACAAAAAGCAGACACTTAAATTTGGACCAAAGGTAGTACTATAAATCATAGTTCAGCTCCAGCACCTATTGATCTTTCTTACAAAGTTGTTCCAACAAAAATAAAGGAACAATTTGTAGGCTTATGCTTCAAGAGTTGAGTTCACAAATCACAAGTGAACATTTGTGATCAAAGGATCATGGTTGGACTCCAACAATCCAATTCTCGTTTGTTGAATTCATGTCTTGTAACAACTCACTGTTGTATTGAAAATAAATTGAACCCGAAACGACTGATCGAAGACAGTGAAATCCCACTGTCCACAGAAATTAAGACGACAAAAAGAAAACAGAAAGGTACTCACAATTTTTGAAGCTCCTCGACAAAACAAAACTTACTGTGAACAATGATTCTACGACACCAGAAACCTCAATGTTCGGATTGAGTCAATTCGAGCTTCAATGACTCTGCCACCTCTTCAAAGTCACATTATCACTATTTAATAGCACACAAATTTTGTACACAATTTCTCCTTTGAGTTCATAAAATGCCAACTGGTAGCTCATGAGCAAATATTTCACACAAATTTCGAGATTCAATGGCCACCAACTAAAGAGGCTACTAAGGATTATATTCATGTGTAAGATATGTGCTTGAAATCTACATGTATTTGCTTTGCATGCTTGATTTTTGATGGTGTCTAGCAATCTTTTTTCATAAATAATTTCAATTAGGCTTAGACAAAATTTTACTAGCTAAATAATAGTATTCACATAACGACTGTCAAAGAAACCATTGGTGTTGAGTTTAGAAGTGCACTATTACACTAGATCAAAATGCAATATGGTAGAACCACTCATTACCATGGCCAATCTATAGGTATTGGAAAATTCAATAGAGACTATGACTATTTTCTAACCATCAAGTTTTGGTTCTTCTAAGTCATGACACATATGTTTGGTTTTGAGAGTCAAAGTAATCTTTGAATGAACAGTTAGGGAAGATTTCATATGGTGGGGATGGGTCTAACTCAACTTTTGACTTCTGAAATTTATAGTAATTTCAATTCAAGGTAGAAAATTACCAAAAAATTTGCAATCCCTATGATTTCTATCTTCCTACATGGCAAGAAATTTTCATTGCCTTCTATTGTTCTAGCTCACATCTTCCTCACATACTCTCTTGCTATGAATCATGCTCCTGAGTCTTGGATTATCTCCCCGTTGTAGGAGTGAAGGGAAGGAAAAACATTTGATATATAATCAACTATGAAACATGCACCGAAGCTGTTAAGTATATACTCGATTTTGCCTACGGATGAACTTTCAATGACCCAACTTGTCCAACCCTACGCTCAACTTCAATACACTAATCACTAAAGACAATCTATAAGATTGACCGAAGATTAGCTAGACCATCCCATTTTATTAGTACATTGAACTCAGTTCAAAGTTGCACAGAATTGCTACAACATACAATACATGCATGCTGAAAGTATAGGAGGAGGATACAAACTACATTGTCTTGAGTAGGTTAAAATTCCAAATAATTGCCTAAAGGGAAAGTCCCTAAATGACGTTTAGAACTATTGATTGTCGATAGTTTGTCCATGCACCACTTCTTAACCAATGCCACGTTTTTAGCATTCACATTCATAAGTCTTCAAGGGTGATTGCAAGAAGCACTTCATGTTTTTGACTAAAAAATGTGATTTATGGCCATAGCATTGATAGTACTATGAACCACTATCAATTTCGCGCGTCAGCTTGCGCCTGCGAATCTCAACCATTGATTCAGTACTATACAATACTATGTAGTACTATAGACTACTATGAGGTACTATAGAAGCCATTGGGAGTAAAAAACAAAAGAAAAGGGGTCTATGGACCTTTTCATTTTTAGTAATTCAAAAAAAATTCAAAAAATTCTCCCCCAAAAGACATTTTTGTAGACAAGCCTGCTCTTGTATTACACCAAAAATTTCTTCAAGGAAAATTTTCTCTTGCTCGAAAAATGTGCTTAAACAACAATCACTTTGACCCCATGTAGACACCTCATGCAAAGGTTTTTGCAAAAAACTCTTCATCTATCATTGGAATTCAAGTAAACCTCTAGCTTCTCCAATTTGTGGCTTCCAATTCGCATTTTTGGGTACAACTTCGGACCCAAACCCTCCAAAATGGCCAAGGTAAACACCCAATGGGAGGCACCTTAAAAATAGTAAAGTAATTTTTTTTAAACCCAAAAAATTACGAAATGTGTGAAACTTTTATGTGTACCTTCATTCCAAATTTCAAGACAGATGGACTTATGATGCAAAAGTTATGACCAAAAAACCATATGTCCAAGGACAAGGGGACAAAAAATAGGACAAATGTTTCTTACAATCACCCCCAACCAAGTTTTTCCTGGTTTTCTTTTCCTCCTTGCAGTAAACACTTGAAGCAACAGGCATGCATGTTGGCACTTATAAATGCCAAGTGACCATCATGAATGTTGTATTTAAGAATTTCGATCTAAAACTAGCAAAGCTCAAATCTGTTTGCATGTTAATCCTCTTTCTCGATCAAGACTATCATGAATTCTTCCTCTGTCATTATTCAACTGTAATGTGGGTGAAATCCTGTATTTACGAAAGGCAAGGTTATCAACTTCAAATTGATGATTTCCAACCAGTAAGTGTCCTATGGCACACTCTCCATGTCATGGAGAATTGGGTTTTCAAATCACCTGATTCGTACAAATTGAATGGATGTGTATAAGTTATCTTCAATCGATGTAGTCTTATCTCCTCATTGTCACTGTGCCTCGCATGACATGCAAATAATCAACCAGGGTTAATTTGGAATAGCATGTGCACAAATATACACTGCCATATTAATTCACAGGTTGTCTCTTGCTCAACAATTCCAGTGTAGCAGGAAAAAATCAAACACACACACGGAGTAGGCCTAAACGCGCTGCACAAAACTACGATGAGGGAGACGACGGGAGGACTACACACATAGTAGTGTGCCGCTGCTGGAGGAAGAGCACACACAGAGCAACAAAAAGCAAAGCCCTACGCGCTCGAAGTGGACATAACTTACCTCTTTGTATTGGTTGCTTTATGCCCTCAACATGCCGTACCTTGTGAAATAGGTTGGTTGTTATTATGCTATGCACATTGCAGATTGGTATTAATTCTTAGTATCCTAGAGAAAAAATATTGTGTTTCTCTAAGAAAGGAAATTGTTCTCTATCCTGTGGATTTTCAGCTCGGGTGAACTCTTGGTGATTGAGCGAAAATTTGAGTCATCATTGGAGCTGTTATACTGAGCCTTGTAATTATCACACTTCACGTAATCTTGAATGCGTGGGAATCGCAATAGGGGATGTCAAAGTTCGCCTGCAGAAGAAGACAAGGGTTTTAGAATCGTGATCCGAAACTCCACAACAATCTACAAAGGGAGTAATTTGTTGTTGAAAGAAGAATTGAGGTGTGCCCAATTTGGTAACAATCCCATAGATTGCAGAGTAAAAGTCGTCATGTCCATATTCCCTATCTTTACACATGAATATATGCAAACGTTTTGTGTTCATTCCTTCTAATTTTGGTAGTGGATTTCAGATGGTCACTTCCATTGATGAAAATTGGAGGTTATTCTTGTTGGACACAACTTGTCAAGAGGGGCACTCACATTCTTCTAGAACTGTTCCAGTGATGAAGGTTGATTGTCCCCATGTTGTTGGCACTCACCTCAAGCAGGTCACTCAAAGCTGGAAAATTCATCTTCATGCTTAGTGAATGCTAACTCATCTTCATGTTTCTGACGGCAGAGACTAATGAACGGTCATTCCATTGAGAGAGGATATGTTCAAGAGTACCCAACACATTTTTCTCTTTGCTCCTGCAGTCTTGATACTCCCATTGCAATTAGAAGAATGTTAACTTTGCTACCTTTGGAGTAGGTGATACGGGGACTTCCTCTCGTCCAATTTTATTCTTTTTTTGACCAAGACATGCAGTAATCTCCACTGCTTTAGGTGACATAAAATTGGGCCCCATCTGAAATATACTTCTCAGAATATGATCAATTGACATAACATTGTTGAGTAGAATTGGGATGACACTTTTGGAACAACACCACCAACTGAAGTAGAGCTATCAGATCAAAGCCATGCCAAATCAGAGCAAAATTCAAACTCTGGCATTCTCAATAACTCTTTCACTTGAAGACCTCTCACTCCTTCAAATGACCTCAACTTTTGCAAGAAGAGGCGTTCCCTTGACTCACGCTCGGACAGGGTGACTCGGAGTTGGCTGTTGAGCAAAACAAGGTGTCCATTCTCTCCCATCACAACTGCTCGCTCTGCCGCTTTCTCCATGTTGAAAATCACGAAGCCAAAGCCTTTGGACTCGCAAGTTTGGGGGTCAGAGATGATGTTCATGCAGTAGATCATCCCCTTGCCCACGAACTGCTCCAACAATTCCACTAGATCCATCCCTGCGGACAAGCTTGGGATCTTGCCGACGTGTACTTTACACTTCCCCATCATGTGTACAACAAATGCCCCAATCTGGACCTCACCGAGTGTCACGTCATGAAGGTGATATTGGTCCCTACACGCACATTGCACAGGAGAATGCAAACAAACAGTGTCAAAGAAACAGTGCACAGAACAACTTCTAACAAATCTATCGTATTAAATACAAATTGTCACTCGATCTGTCACAACACAACCCGTTGTCACAAATATGGTCATGTTTCATCCTAAATATTTCATCCTGTCATCCCAAGTGTTTTTCATCCAGTCCATATTCTCCTAAGTTCAATGTTACAATGGTATCAAGAGCAAAAGAATAACTCCCTGTTCTGGAAAATTCACTTGCTGTTTTTCTCAAACGATTTTACAATATAAATTTCAATCTCACTGATCTGTGATGTGATGAAGGCGATGTGGATCTCTAGCAATAGGCATGCTCGTTCCTCCGCATGGCTTGTGCTTCAAGCTGCAAGCACATTGAACAGGAGAATGCAAACAAACAGTGTCAAGAAATATTGCAAAGCACAATTTTTAACAAATAGGGTGTCGAGCAAGAGAATCACTCTCTATCCTGGCAAGTTAACTTGAACTGTCTCTCACACGTTTTCGCAATGTGACTTTCACTGATTTGTCAAGTCATGAAGGCGATGATGATCCCTGTCCAACAGACATGCTCGTACCCCTGCATTGCATGTGCTTCAACCTGCAAGCACATTGCAATGGACAATCCAAAACAAACACACTGTGAAGAACCACTGCAAACAATAGCAAACAAACATGGTATCAAACCCAGGAGTATAACTCTCTTTTCTTGCGAAGAAACCTCAATTAATCGATTCAGCTCCTTGAAATGTATGTTCTTCACATGGCTAAGTCAAGAAAAGAAATGACAACACCGAGTGAACCTTCATAGCGAATTCAATCACTCTTGCTTCCCAAATTCGAAATTTCCAAAGTTCAAACCAGACTCCAAGTGAAACGAAATTCCCACCTCAAATGCCCCATCATCAGCCTCACTGAATTCTCACTTGAGAAGGCATTCGCTAGTTGACAAGCGCGCTCATAGCCCTGCATTGCTTGTGCTACTACCGTCAACCTACATTCAAGCACAATGCGACGGTCAGTGCAAACACACGCAAACGGGTCAAGGAAGATTACAAGCAAAGGGAATAACTCGAGAGCTCTTGCGATGTACTTGAAGCGTCTCTTAAACGTTTAATCTTCTTGGACGAAACCTTCCCATGCTCTTTCCCAAGGAACGCACTGTTCGAGCAAAGAAAAATGCCTGTGCCTTCAGCCAAACTCACCATTGTTCATGGCCAATTCAATCACACTCAACTCCAAAATTAGACACTTTCAGTTCCGAAGTGCACTCCAGAAACCAAATTTTGTACCATAATGCATTCTGCTACACACAAGTCGAGCAGAAATTCCCATTCTTTAATTTTCAATTTCTTTGGTATCCCGTCTCTCTTTCCTTCCAACCAAGAATTCAAACACACACAAGCAGTAATAGTACCTCTCATTTGATAGTCCAGCTACGACAACTGAAGTGATGCGCATTCTGATCAATTCAATAAACAACTTGTTTACAATGAAGCTCTGGACGAGCTGCATAAATATCGATGCAGCCAGAGGGGTCTTCTCAGTCAAGAAGAAAAAGAAGAAGAATGGTCGCCTTTTTTAAAGCAACATAAAAACTTCGGATTCGTCTTTCTCAGCACAGGCAGTGTGTTAGTCAATTAACCCTTAACCCCTCACCACCCAAGGCTTGAACAGGTTCAAAAACAACATTTCTTTTGAAGTGTTATAAATATAATTTTCACTAAGTTATAGAGATCTCAACCGTACAATCTTGTAGTGCACTTGTTGTAGATGACGTGCATAAAATTTGGTGTTAGTTGACCACGTAGATTGCAAAATTATAATGTTTTAGTGTTGAAAAAGGATGCTGAAAATTTCCTAAAAATACATTTGGAGGTGAAATTTGGTTTCTAAATCTACTCGAATGAAGAACCTTTAAACTATAAAGTGATTCAAAATCAGCATATAAACACACTGATGATAAAAATATCATTCAATTGACTCATTGTGTCTACAAAATGGCTTTGAAATGTCAAAAAATAGTAAGAAAAGTTGAAAAAAAAACATCAGAAAATGAACCTCCTTCTACTGAAATGCTTCTCAGTCACTCATAACTTCTTGGATTGATATGAAATTTTATACACACAAACTAGATTAGTATGCACAACTTTCCAAAAAAGTTTATTGAAAACAAACATTGTATGAAGAAGAAACAAGCCGCCGAAGTTCACAGTAATTCAAAAATCTTGGGATTTTGAACTTCGACTTGCTCTTAGACATTCAAAACAACTTGGCTTGACATGAAAATTCTACCACAATAACTAGACTTCAAGGGGAACATAACCCAACATATTTGATTGAAAACAAACTTTGGATAAAGGAGATACAAGCCCCTAAAGTTGTAGCCATCAAATGCAATTTGGTGAACTCAAATTGAACTTGTGAACGTCGATTGGCTTCCAAAAATTAAATACATCTTGGATTGATTTGAAAATTTTATCACACAAACTAGAAGAGAGAGTGAAAATTTTCCAACAAGTTTTATTGAATTTGGTCATTGGATGCAAAAGTTACAATACTTTGAATTTAACCTGAGGACACTTTTGGTCCCCTTTGGTAGTGAAGGGTTAAACATCTACATGGACGTTTTGTGTCCGATGGATGACAAGGAATTCTCAAGTGCAACTATTCATCCTCAAAATTAGGGGTGGAAAGGGAAGATCTTCTATAGTAGTTTGACCTCCAATGGATATTTTTTTTTTTTAAAGTAGATGATGTCACACAATTCCAAAAGCCATAATTTCCACGGTCATCAATCCATCCTTTAAGGGTTAAGGTAACAACACCTTCCCATGTAGATTCTTGCCCAAAACATATAGACTCCATACATGGGAGCCTATGTTCAATTTGAGATTCACATATTTTCAGCACTTTGAAAATTTATAGTTTATGGAGACAGAGTCCACATACTAAATTCTAAGGGAATTTAGAATCCCCTTGCAACTACCAACAAGGCCCAACAAAGCTTTTAGACAATTCAACACTATGAATGATGATGAAACATTCATTTGGACGCATTCAAGTGTTGTCACCTTACAAGGCCAAAGTTACCATATTAACGGCTTAGAAAATCTCCATTCTAAAACCTCAAAAGTCAAAATGGTATAAAGAATCCTTTTATACATAGAAAATCTGAAATAGAGAATATTTTCATCAAAAGCAGCATTAAAATCACAAAAAATAGATGTCATTTTTCTAAATTTGGACATTGCACAATAAAAACACTCCTAAATTTTTTCCTATACAAATCATAAAGAAAATAGAAGCCCCCTGAAAATTTATAAAATTTGTTATTCGCTCCACAAATCACAAAAATTTACTAATTCAAAGACAAATTTTGAGATTTTTGAGGAAGCCACTATTTTCTTTATGGCTTATGTACATTGGAAAGTATTTAGGAGTGTTTTTACTATGTAATGCCCAAATTTATATTTATATTTTGTGTTTGTTTTACATTGTTTTTTTGGTGCACTTCTTATGAAAATATTCTCGTTTCGATACTATAGAAAAAAAATTCTTTTATTGTTTTAAAGGGTTGGAGTAGAGATACTTTTAGGGTACTATCACAACAAAGGTGATGAATAAATTGTAACCTTGTTGTAAAGATTTAGCTCTATATTCATCTTTAAAGGTCTACAAAGCTTGATTTTGGATGCAAGTGGTGTTTTTTGTGTATTTGATATAGAAGATGTATGAATTGAAGTATATGATAGTGACAAAAGTTTGAATTCATATTGATTTAGATCCAATGACACATGGCACTTCCTATTTGGATCCCTATTAATTGCACTTCCTATATGTCTCAAAAGCTACAAAATGATCATGTATTCCAGAATTATGGCAATGTATTTGAGCATGATAAGCTTTCAAAAATTAAAGTGACATTCAAACAAAAGATGTTTATTGCTAGATTATCAATCAAATGATGTATATCATGCCATATTTTATTCTGTAATTTGTATGTTCAAATTATTACTTTCAAAAGTTAAAATGTAACCCATATGACTTATTACAATCTTGCCACATTGGATTGGGGCAAATATTTGTCCTATGGTGTAAATACTTCAAATGGTAACCTCTTGAATTTTATATTCCTTCCCAAGCCTTAGTATGAATGTGCCCTAAAAGCTTTGGCATCCACTCAAGGAGTGCACTACATAGGGTGTTAATTGGTCATATGTGTTCAAACTCCTATTACATGGGGGGCTATGCAAGTAGATTTCGTGAATTACAATAGGGCTATCATTATCTAAATTTTTAAATTCTTTTTATTTCATGTACCTTATGTTTCATTTTAAAAAAATTCTTGCACTATTTTTGTGCATCCTATATAATTCATTCTAAATATGAAACACAAGCATATTCCTTTCAAACACTTAATGGGGTCATGGTGAAATTTATCAATAATAATTGTGCATATATAAAGTGCCATACATAACAAGAGAAGAATATTGTAAAACTTGTTTTAAACATAAACTACTTTCAAACACAAAGTAGATTCAAACACAAAAACTAACTAACTACTTCCAAAAACTAACTAGTTTCAAACACAAAACATACAAAACCCAATACCATGTTCAAAACCATAAACAAACTAATATACATTTGAGTTTAGGGTCAAAATCTTCCACTCCTTGAGCTTCAATGACTAAATCCTCTAGGTTTCAAAGACTAAATTTGTATACTAATTAAGTAATTATAGAGATACAAAAGACATTGGATCCTATCTTGAATACTTCTCACAAACTTATATTGAGTAGTCCTTAAAAGTTCAGATTTTTTTTTGGCAAGGCTATTGTATAAATATGAAAAGATAAATTCAACATTATCCCCTATCCTTCATTATTCATAAATTTCAAATCCCCCATTCTCATGATACTAATTTACTTCCAAACCTTGTCTAAAATTTATGACCAAGGTAATTATATCCCCTAAAGGACCATTTGTTCCCTCAGGGGACAATTTGGGTCTAGGTAGGTTCTTATGACCTCAATATTTAGTGAATTTTTTGGAATTTTTTTGACAATGTGTGATTTTGTGAGAGCTTCACGGATATACTATTTTTTATTTCAATTGGTTCTAGAGAGAAATTTTTATGGAAAAATAAGCCAAAAATGGAGGTTAGTGGGCATCCCCCCAAAATTACAAAAAGTCAAAAGAATTAAAAAGAAAATTTCTTAAATTTTTTTTCCTCTACATTTGAAGAATTGATTCATTCTATTTGGACTAGTGATGAGAAAGTTATGAACAATCTTAGTTTTGGGGGCAATGTAAGCATCTTCTTGAAAAATAACTTAGAGCATTCATTTTTTAATTTAATTTTTACAATTTTCCAAAACAAATTATTAGAGAATGTCATGTTTGTTTGCTAGAACAATCACACTGTTGGGATTATTGTATTTCAATTTCATCTTAGAGCTATTAATGATTTAGTTTTTCCTTAAATTTTGAACCTACTTCTATGTAACATTTTTTTAATAAAATAAAATAAAGTGTTTTTTCCTTGAATTTTTTTCTTAGATTCTCAATTCAAGTATCAAACATAAAAACTTAGAAAATCAAAATCAATAATACAAAAAATTTAAGGAAAAAAGATTCAAAGCCAAAAATCTAGTCAAGCAAGTTGCCAAAAAACTTGTTTTCTTCAATTTGGATGTAAAAAACTTGCAATATATGTAGTCAAAGTTTATGAAATTCCTTCTATACATTCTTACACTAGTCTAGTATAAGATCCTATGGTTAGATATGCAAAAAAAAACTAAGTTTTTTGCTCTTTGCAATAGAAGTGCCCAAGGAAATTACTCTTGAGATTTTAGAAAACTACTTGAGTTAAAAGATAGGCTCCATTTAATTCTAAGGAAGAAAATTTTATATAATACATAGAGCTACTATAGGGTCTATGAAATTCCACTTACCCTAATATATATAAATTAGGCTACATAAAGAATCATGTAGTAGGAATTTTTATAAATAAGTTTGCCTTAACATATAGGATCCATGCAAATTTTTTATAGTACTGTGAGTATAGATAAGGAAAAATATTTTCATTTAGATGATAAAATAGACACAATCAAGAAAATCTACAATGAAGGTTGGTTGGTTGAAATTATGCCATGGTATTGATAGTGTATATACCAAAAAAATTAAGTGTAAATGTAAGAAATTGACTACAAATCATAGTAGAAATTGTCACATTGCATGAAAACAAAGGTTTACTTTAGTGGATTCAATGACTTGAAAAATGTACAATATTAGGATAGAATTTATAGTCCATTTGACTTCAATCCTTAACCTTCAAGCCATATGTATTAAATAAACTCATATTAAATGGGATATTCATGATATAGTTTCAGTAGGGATTTTAAAGTGTTCAATGATAAGTTTGTTATTAAAAACTACCTCTTGGTCAAAGACACTTGAATCCAATTGATTGTTATTGGTTTCATGGCATATCCCCCATACATGCATGTAGTAATGGGAAGGAAAAAATTGGAAAGAAGAGTGGCAAAGCAAAAAATTTAGACACTTAAATTGTGTATGTAAGATATCCCCATTTAATAAATTGAATGAATGAATTTACAAAAACATAGTATATTGAAAATACACCCTTGTATCTTTTTATGGAAATATACAGTCATCTTAAATGCAAAAATGAAGGTAAATAGTGCCACATCAAATACCCTTTTAATTCAAATTGTATATACCTTAAATTACAAGGAGTGATCTCCCTGAGTAGAAGTGGAAATTTTGACTGTGTTTTGATGGAGAGAAGGCCTTGGTCCTTTAGAGGATAATAACCCTTCATTTGATCGCACATGACCAACACAAAAATGGGAGTGCATTCCCCAAGGGCATCAAGATGATGAATATTTTCAAATGCATGCCACAAAGAATATTTGGAACCGATGAAACACACCAAATATGCTAAAAAATGACTTTTCTGAATTCTATGGTATACTTCCATCTAATCTTTAAAATAGTGTTATTGGCCACTCTTATATAAAAATTCATTGTGCTCTTATATGGTTTGCTTCAATAAGTGCCAAATCTAGATAGAATTTGAGGTGGCAATATGTAAAATGGGAATACTCTTGAATAATTTATTAGGTTTGTTGAAGCAGCTAAAGTACTAAACAATGAGGATTTATGTTGATTGAGAGTAATATCATGTATAGTTGACATTTTGTAAAGGCCATTACAAAAAACCACTACCTCATGAATAATTGTATTGCTCAATGAAGTGACAACCTACATTTTTATTTGGGATGTGAATATTGACTCAGTTGGTATAAAATGGTAATTATGTTCTCATGTGGCTTCTATAAACAACATGTTTTTAAACATCATGCTTGCATATAATTTGGAGAAGATTCTAGTTTTGTGGAAAAGGTTGTTGGTTAAACTGGGAAAAAATTAATTAGGGCTTGCCATATTCATTTATTGTTCACATAGCTCTAAATAAAATTTGAAATATGTACTTTATTTTGACAAACTTTCACTTGCCTCTAGCAACTTCACAACAATTTAAATTCTTGAGTGCCTTATTCTTAACCTCCTCTAAAAACTTGTTCATACCTCATATAGAACCCTTTGAATTTTGGAGTCTTCACTTTTCAATTTGGTGTGCACAATTAATAGTCCATCTTTACTCTGCTTCCACATCCCAAAGCACATCTCAAGCCTCTTGTACCAACAACCAATAGAACAAATATATGTTATATTGTGACTTAAAATTAGGATTTGTAAAACCCTCCTAGCCTCTTCTTTGTTGTATATGATTATTCTTGTTAGAATTACTAGACAATTGCAAATTAGCAAAGTTAGAGTCTTTTGAACTATGCCAAAAAACACACCAATAGTTCACAACTACCAAAGCAGGGTTGCTATTTTGTGAGCTTGTGAGCATATAATTTTGTAGAGATTCAATCTAAAATTTTTGGTCAAAATTTATATTTTTTGGTAAATTTTAGTACCTATTACCATGGACCTATTATCATGATCCCTTGTACAACCTTGATGTGCTACTTATTGGACTTCACTAGATTTTAAGAAAAAAAACATTGATGATTAATTAGGATTCGTTTGAAATCGATTGAGATTATTTCATGGAGAATTTGTTTTTTTACAATCACTCCCCTCTTTTTGTTGTTTACCTCTCGGCGTCGAGAGGAACCCCCTAGTTGCGGGAAGAATTCATTTTTTAATTATGAAAAAAAAAAAATCTTCATGGTTGGGGGGGCTCTTCACAATGCTCAGAGTTAAACAACAATAAGAGGGAAGTGATTATATCTCAATGGAACAACCTTAGTCAATTTCAAACGAATCCAAATTAATAACCATTTTTTTTTCTTGACATCTAGCGAAGTCCAATAAGTAGCACATCAAGATGGCGAGTGCTCAATCCTCCTCTTGGTGTTGAGAGGTCCCAAGCAACAAGAGGGGAGTGATTAATCCCTAAAGTTCCTTAACTATGTTATCACCAAAAACCCTCAAAAACTGCCATTTCTAATACAAGTACCAAATTTTTGAAAAATATCATTTTTTGACACATGTAACTAAAGGATCTTATAGTAAACTAGTTTGAGAAGATGTGGAAAAAAATTCAGAAAATACCACCATGTAGATTGCAAGATATTAGCATTTGAATTGACAAAAATCCTTTTGGGGGCCCTGTGAAAAAACAGGTAGCTACACTTCACAAAGTCACATTTGTATGAAAAATGTTCTAAATGGTGGTGATTCTTTTGAATTTTTCAAGTCAAGTTGGCTACATGCATGAAAATTTTCAAATCATTTGGAATTGTGCAACATATAGGAAAAAAATAGTAAGTAGAAAGATGTAGAGAATGATTCAAAATATTGAGTTATTAACAATTTATTAATGGAATTGAAAAATCTTAATCCCAATGGTGGTAATGTTGTAATAAACAATCTACATCTAATGTTTTTATTTTTTTCAAAAAATATTGAAAATTGAGTTAAATGAAGTACTTCAAAGTTTATTTTAGAGTTGACAATCCAAACTTGCATGCAAACTAAAACATCTCATAACTTTTGATTCATTGATGAAAATAGAATGATTCAAAGATTTCTATGAATATATAAATCTTGAAAATCAATTTCAAATTTTTATTTTTGAAAAAAATGAATTTTTCAGATCTGCCCAGACTGCCCGAGTTGAGAAACAAACCACATATTAGGTCATAACTTTTGACTCATATTTCCAAATGCCTTGAAATTTAGTATACATGAAAGATATTTCTTGTCCACACCTTTTATTAAAGTTTGGGCCAAAAACATGGAAACCTCTAGTCACACATACCTACCTGAAATTTCTATGTTGAAAAAAATAGACCTTGGTCCTTTAGGGACTAACCAAACGACCATATGATCAAAGATAGAAGAATTGGACCTCCAAGAGATCCTAGAAGAGGAAAATGATCTACTAATCAACAATTTGGTGTAACTGAGCTCATTCATTACAAAAATAATCCCTATCAACCAAATATTTTCTAACTTCCAAAATCTTAACAAGTTCATCTACCAATACATCGAGATAGAAGTGTAGGTATCCCCCTTTGGCTTTGAGAGGATCCACACTACTACAAGATAGTAATCAATAAAAATGAAATTTGGTATAACTAAGCTCTTTCCACATATAATGAATTCCTATTGACAAATTTTCTTTTCTAAAATCTAAACAAGTCCATTGACCTAAAAATCAAGAAAGAAGTGTCAATACCCTCCCATTGACCCCACAAAGATCCATCATGCTACAAGACACTAATCAAATAAAAAAAAATTCACTATAACAAAGATCATTAGTTATAAAATAATTCTTATCAACAAAAAATTTCTCTATTAATCTAAACAAGCTCAACAATAATATAATGCATCAAGAGAAAATTAGTAGAACCATCCCATCAACCCCGAGAGGACCCATGTTGTTATAGGATAGTGATCAATCAATATTCTATATAAACTTATTTCCATCTCCATTCATTTTCACATCAATTGAAGTCATTGTTTTTATAATATATACTTCTAATATTTTAGACAACACTAAAAATTATAATTTTCATTTGAATTCTATATAACCACGATAATAGGTCCACGATAATAGGTTCATGGTAATAGGTACTAAAATTTACTAAATATAATAAATTTTGACCAATATTTTGTGATGGAATCTATCTTTAGAAATATTATTAAGTTTTCTAGTGCTTCTTCAAATTTCTAAGCTCAATGCTCACATAATCCTCGCTCAATACTCAAGGCTCACGCTCACACACTCACAGAATAGCACCGCTGACTACCAAAGTCCTTATGCTTTCATTCAAGTAGCAAAAGAAAACAAAAACATACATCTTATTTGTAAAATGACAAGAAATTAAACACACAATAGCCTGAAGAAGTATACACAAGCTCCAAGCTTTGGCACAACCTATTTTATGCATGAAATTATCATTGTCTCATTAGTATCCTTCATCCATTCTTTAGTCTTCTCCTACCACACACACACACACACACACATATATATATTCCTTTCTCTTGAGAATCCATTATATTTTACAATGATACAATTTTTTTATTCTCGGTAGTTTGTAACATGCCCTATAATAGCAATAAAGTGACAAATTTATTGAAAAGCAATCCAACAGAATGTTGACAGAATAGTAGCTGGATGAATTTTCTGCCTAGCTACAATCCCAATTGATTTCTTGAGATCTTTACTTCAAACTTTTGTTTAAAATGCATTCCAACACTAGAAATGATGAAACAGAAAGCGGCCTCTTCAACCAAATTTCTAAGTAAGCTTAAGCTTATATGGGGAGCATTCTGCGGCACTAGCTCTCCATAATTATATCAATCCCCTAAGCTTTTAAATACTTGGGGATAATTTGTCCTGTAACATACATTTATACTTCAGTTTTTTATTTTTGTTTTTCAGAGGTACTTCTATAAATCATGAAATTTCATATCTTTTTGTGAAGACTTGGAATTACTATGAATTTATGACCATTCCATCAAAAAGAATTCAGTCAATTCACACACTTCAAATACAAATTAAACTTGAAAATCTGAAAATTTCACCATACATTTCAACATATATTGTACATTGAATAGGGGTATCAAGGGGACGAAAAAAATTAAAGGAAGTGACTGAGGAAAACTGGAGATGTTTGAAACATGATTTACATAGTTACTCTGTACACTTCAATAACTATTAATGTACAATAAAGGTATATATTTATATAGTGTGAAATGTCAATTAATTAGTACGGGTCCCCTTAATACTCCTATTCAATGTAGAAGAGAGCATCACATTGAAAATCTAATTTTTTTTATCATTAATATAGGTCCAAGTTCAAATTGCAATAAGATATTCAATTTTTAGAAAATTTTCAAATTTTCATTGTGGAGTTAAAACTAGGCTTGATAACCTTCATTTTAGTAATAGGGTCAAATTCAGAAGAAAATTCATTTTGATGGCTAAATGTAAGAGCAAAAGTAAGGACCAATAAGTTGCCAAAATTCTCTACAAAACTATCTTTTGTAATCTGAGGGTAAAGTTTCTTTTGTAGAAAAATTTAAAATAAATTTAGTAACAAATTAAACTCAAGGAAAGAAGTTTTACTACCATTGTGTTGCTAAGAATTCTCAAAATAGAAATTGGATGGGAAATTGCATTCCTAAGTTTAGTATTATTGTTCAATTGAATCCACACTTAATAGTATTGTGTGGGTTTTAAGGGTTCAAAGAGGTTTTACAATTGTTCCTCTTTACCATCTCAATAAATTGATTGTGAAGTATGCTAAAAACCTACAATAGTTATATACTTGATTTTGTTGGCCCTTGCAATTCTATCAAATAAGGTTCCATTGAAATGCTCTTAATATGACCGCCTTAAAATGATCTTGATTTGTGGAATGGTTGTAATTTTACACATATCACTTCATGGTTGTAAAGTTATAGAGCCTTTAATAAATGATTTTGGATCTTTCTCAAAGCACTTGAAATATGCACCTATTAGATGCTTTAATCAAGGTTTCTTCAAGTCTTGACTTTGGACATTCATAGAATATAAAAAAATCTCTACTTTATTTATTTATTATTTTATTTTTGGAAATTTATAATTTCATTTGTCTACGAGTTAAAATATTCCTTGTTCCAAAAATAAGATTGAATCTTCATCAATGTTTGTTTTCTAACAAATTCAACTGAAGGATCCTTTAGTTAATTTGTTCAAGTACATCCTCTTAAAATTTTAGAATAAAAATCCCCATCAATTGTAAATTCAATGTGCATAAACTTCAAAAATTAGTATATTCTAGCCCTTGCTATAAAGTAGGTGAAGTTTTGTCTTTCAACATTTGTAGAAAAAAAACTTGTATATCCAAAACTTGTGCAATGAAGCCAATGTATTAGAAAACAAGTTGAGAATATAATTATGCAAAAGAACTTATTCAATTTTTCTTTTAATTCACTTTCATCACCCTCAAAATAAAATTCCTCATAACTTTCACTTCATTATTCATAATTAGTATTTCAGATATTAGGTATCAATCTATATAGTTAAATAAAATTAATTAATCATTTTTTAGAATATATTATTAGCTACCTAGTTTAACATTGAAATTAAAAGAAACCATAAAAGTTTTGTAATATTTGTTGAAATGACGTGAAACTAATAAGCTTCACATGTAAATTAGGATGATTAGCATGTATCCTAAAAATCTCTTGAAAATTTCAAATCATGAGATTTGTAAAGCCTACTCAAATTCTCCTTTGTTCTTTAGGGTTAAAAAGAACCTCTAATTGTAATCTAGACACTATCTAGCTAAATTGAACGATTTTACCTTAGTTCACATTGTTGCACAAGGTGTGTGCAATTCATAATGAATGTTTAAGGAGACATGGAGATATTAGGAGACATGGATTAGGGGACATGGAAACAGAAGCCCATATTCCGAGACTTGGTTTGCAATAGGACTTGAAAAGCCGCCCTACACCTTATCCAAATGGGGCTCCATCCATAACGAAACAGTTTTTTTTTTTTCATTTAGCACAAGGTGCTACTTTCTCGCTGAAGACCAAATGCGGACAGGCCATGTGGCTATTTTTGTAATGAACTTGCCACTTATTTCTAGAAGTCACTGGCTTCATGGTATGATTTTTCCATTGAATTTGATGACAATGGGGACTTTAGAATTTTGGTTGTCCAACAAAGTGGCGACCAAGGATTGAAGTGTGGTGGAAATGTCACTGCTAAATGTGCACTTTCAAATTGCTTTAGGCTGCATTTTTTATGTTCTTATAAAATCTGTAGAAATTCAAGAACTACAATGCAAACATCCATCACAACAATGGCGATTTTATTTAAAGGAAAGATGAAACAAATTTGCCACAAACCGAAATTTAGAGTGAAAAATTCAATATAAAGAACATGCTCCTAGTCTTCCTAGCTTTGCAACTAGCACAATAGACCTACAAAACAAACACAAGTACTCCGATGCTTGATTTAGTACACTACTACAGTGGGACAAGAAGTTAACAATATTGCTTCAATGTAAGCAACCCACATTAGTACATTGATGTGACTACAAGTAATGACAAAGTAGCACAAAGTTTTTTGACAATTAGTACAAAGTTTTTTTGATAATCATCTCCTTTGAAGTTAATCACTACTATAACCATGACCTGCAACCAACACAATTTGGAACTCCAATGCCTAAATTAGTAGGAGAATGGAAGAGATACAACCAATGAAAGCAAACATGTTGACAACAAATTGGGAGTTCATATACTTCAGAAAAACAAAAGCAATTGCATGACAAGAAGACAATAGCAACTGCATTGCAATTCAATGACTTGCACTCTCCACTTTCCATCTGCAGAAAGCTAGAAACATGGCCACATAACACTATAAGTTTATAACAAGTGAACAAACAAATGAAAGTGCCATTCCCTATAAGCAAGGTTGCAGTCTGCACATTCCTCCCCCTTGTAGCCAAATTTCATTTGAAATTAGAAACCTAACACCTACCTACTGAAGCACTCAGCTAACAAGTAACAACTGCATATTGTAGCCCCACACTTCTGCACTATTTCCTCAATCTAGAGTGGGTGTCATGCAGTTACAGCATATCGTTGCCGCTATGTGGCCACCACCCATTGTTTGAAACAATCATCATACGGGAAATTCTTTAGAGTGTATATATTTTGACAATGCATGCCCACAACTAAGCCAAGGTGGTGATCGAGCCTATTACACAACCTATCCTTGAGAAAAGTCAAAGCGGAGAAGGTCCGTTCATCTTCTACACTTCCCAAAACATGGACCATGGTAATTTCAGCAAGTTTGATGTACTCCCTGAAGTTCTTCCCAAGTGATGAGTTCGCATCCAATGTCCACTACAATTTAGTGAGTGGGTTCACTAGCTGATGTGCAGGTGCATTGAGCGAGGGCAACTCCATGGCAGTGTGTGCATTAGCAATCATAGCTATCTTAAATAGAGGCTGCTCCGACTCCAAGAGGAATTTGTCAAGTATTGCAGGGACGAACCTTTTCTGCTGATCTTCACCAATCCACTTGGGCTCACCATAAAAATTCTTGATAATGTCCAAATGCTTGCGGAAGTTGCTGGAACAATCACCTTGCAACCAATACTGCGGGTACATGACGCCCAGTGCATCCATGAGACTGTGATCAGGAAACCTGCTTGCCATCTCGTCCATTAGTTTCCTTGTGGCCTCTGCACAGGAAGAAGTCCAAATGCCCACTTCAAGTGTTAAACCTAAGAACATAGACAACCAATGCTGAACGGGTCACAAACAAAGAAGCATTGTCGAAATTGAAGGATAAACAACCAAACACTCCTGAATTCCATTACAAAGACTACAATTGAAAATGAAAAGAGCACAACTAACCTTTACAATCATTTTGCACAGAAGCAATAATGGCCACATATCCTTCTCGATGCACCATGGCGCCTTCATGCATTGCATACAATGTCTCTCCACCCACCACAAATGTTAAAGTTTCACATGGCAAGTTCAAATTTGCATCCCATTTCATCAAAATCTGCTCATGGGAGCATTGAAGAACGTGATTATACATATGGAACTCGTCCTTACAGAAGGTAGTGTCTACATTGAGGTAAAACGTGTAAAGGCTAGTTTGACAAATTCCCAACGCCCCCACAAAGTCGCAGATGAAGGCGTCTCTTTTCTGTGCCCATTGTATAACTGTGTCCATCACCTCCAACATTGGCAAGACTGCGAACATGTCCAATAAGACATACGGGTCTAATAGGAGGACTAGATTTGCCTACAGAAATTGTCAAGCCAACCATCTTAGGCCACTTCACCCACATCATAGTAACACACTACCAAAACACCAAATATGTTGACCCATAGGACATAACATCAAAGAAAAAAGAACATCAAACTAATAAAGCATCAAAGAAAAAAAATGGGATGCTGAAACTAACAGAGCATCAAAGAAAAAAAATGGGATGCTAAAACTAAGTCAACACCAAAGAAAAAAAATGGGATGCTAAAACTAACTCAACATCAAAGAAAAAAAAATGGGATGCTGAAACTAACTCAACATCAAAGAAAAAAAATGGGATGCTAAAACTAAGTCAACACCAAAGAAAAAAAATGGGATGCTAAAACTAACTCAACATCAAAGAAAAAAAATGGGATGCTAAAACTAACTCAACATCAAAGAAAAAAATGGGATGCTAAAACTAACTCAACATCAAAGAAAAAAATGGGATGCTGAAACTAACTCAACATCAAAGAAAAAAATGGGATGCTAAAACTAAGTTAGCACCAAAGAAAAAAAATGGGATGCTAAAACTAACTCAACATGAAAGAAAAAAAATGGGATGCTGAAACTAACACAACATCAAAGAAAAAAAATGGGATGCTAAAACTAACACAACATCAAACATGTTAAGGAAAAAAATAGAAATACAAAAGCAACGTGAAACTCACCCGAGCCTTTTGCCCCCACTTCCTATCATTTTTATCTGCATGCATCATGGCCATGACACCTTTGTATTCTAGTAGTAGCCTGCAAATTGGACCAAGGCAACTAATCCACCGAGTTTTCACATTCTTGAGCAACTTAAGGCCTTTGGACTCCAATTGCTGAGAGAGGGCTTTGAATTCAGCTGCCTTCTTCGGGGAATGGGCAAAGTAACTATGTGTCGTTCTTAAGACTTCTTCAACTGCATGCATCACTGTCAGTGAAGATAGTGACTGTGCAACAAGATTCAAACAATGTGCACAACAATGAACACCTGTGGCAAAAAGAGTGTACTTCTCCTTAATCTGTGTCGTGACTCCTGTCTTCAATCCTTGGAAAGTGCTGACCCCGTCTGCACCAAAACAAAGTAACTTCTCTGAAATTTCGGAATCTGAGACCCCCCCTCGTAGCACTCAAAGCAGACATTATGACATTTGTCAATTTGTTCGCACTTGCATCATCACAGTCCATCTTCTGGATCGTGAGAAGAAGAGGCATGCGACACCAATTTAGCATCATGTAAGCATGGATGGCAATCCAGCTAGTATTGTTGCAAGTAGTGGTTTCGTCTGTAGATAAAGCCAAATACTTGGCACTGGATACAAGACTCTGGTTTTTTTGCTTCACGAAGTCATACAAATGCTTAGCCATTATCCAGCCGGATCCATCAGCCCAGTGCTTACGAGGCATTTTAGGCACATTAAGGAACTGATACAATTCAAACCTTCCCTCAAATTCCGTCATGGGTCTCCCACTTGCAAGCAATTGGAACAACATTGCAAACTGCACACACTTCTTTCGGGACTCCATTGTATTGCAACCTTGAATTTTCTCGATGAAAGTAGTGGATCCACGAGCTACATATAGAAGCATGTACTTCTTATGGATTTCTCGGTTGCCATGTTTCGAAATCGTGTCCCACTTTGGCGCCATTTGAATCAGCTTCCCACGCACAACAGTGCAAGGCTTGCATTGCACCATGTGCATGACTCCATCCTCCGCCAGTACAGCCTCGCTCCACGGCTCCTTCATTGCCCACTCGTTGTGGAATTTGCGGTGCACGTCGTAATTCTTCTTCAGCTTCTTCAATGTGTTTGCGATGGATGGTCCTACAACCTTCGCAGCATGCAACCTTCGATCTCCGCTCTTGTGTTTGTTTTGTCCACGGCTTGGCGGATCCTTGAAGACATCGTCATCAGAGTCTACCATCTCATCCCCGCTCAAGTTTGGATCATCTTCAAAATTCTCGGACAGATCATCATCGTCAGAGACAAGGAGAACAAGGGGGCAAGGAAGAAGAATTTTTGTGTCTACAGACTGGGAGCCCTCGAACTCTATGTCCGTTAGGCAAGCACTTGAAGGTCCTGTTCCGAAGTTGTCCAATTCACCAAAGTTGTCCACCTCCTTCAATGTGCATTGTAGGGGCCCGCAATTCAACGAGTTTCGGCTAGATGTGAAGTAACTACGCATTGTCTTCCCAGTTCGAGCTCTCTTTCTAGCCTCCGCTTCCACACCATTTTCATTGCATGCGCCTTCCGATCAGCGGCCTTTGCCTCTTCCTGTAATTGGGCAAGTTTTTGTTTTTGTCTCTCAACCAATAGGCTATTATGTGTGGCCTTTGCTGCACTCGCGAATCCGATGTCGACAGGAGCAGAAGGGGAATCTGCCATCGGAAACAACAAAATCTCGGATACAAAACCCTAATTCCAACAAACCAGAACCGAACACTGAAAACCCACATCTAAGAAATGTTCACACTGGAAACCCAACTCTCGAACCCCAATGGAAAGAAACAAAGCTTACAGCAAACAAATTCAGCAAAGGATACTCTGCTCAATTTGCGCACAATTGAAAACTTAAGCACAACCTCGTCTTCTACATTGCACAACAACGCTTCAATAGTGAACCCTCCACGATCATTGACATCAACACTCGCCATCATTCCAAGTACAAAGGGAAAATGCAACTACGTCCTCTACAAAGTGGAAATGAATGTGGCGACACAAACTTTGCCAAGCATTGAAGATTTCGTGAAGTGGCTGTAAATGAAAATAGCTCACGAAAGGAATGGCTCTCTAATAAGCTATAGCATTGCAAAGTGGGCTATGAAAACTTCAATGTAGGTGCAAAGATGGCGCTTAGGGAAATCAATGGAGGTACGAAGCTGGCAATGCAATTGCAATGGAGGAGACAAGCTGGAGTGGAGGAGGCTTCAACAGCAAAATCAGAAAAGACAGGCCGAGTTTCCAACTGGCGACATCACTGCAAACCCTATGCCTCTTTCATGCAGAAACGGCGTTGTTCCCTACAACCACGAGATATACTGGGCGATTTACAGTGTTTTTTCCCTGTTTTTTTCCTATAGGTGTGGTGCCAACCCCACCAATTTGGTGCAATTTCACGCCAAATTGCCAAAAAAAAAAAAACCTACAGCAAAAGGGTCTCAACACGGAGACGGGTCTCCGTGCTCCTCATCTTCCTTCACTCCTCTCGCTTCCTGTTTCTTTGAGAATCCAGTTTTGCATTTACACAAAATTGAAGCAAAATTGGAGATAGCCGCTCTTACCTCTGCCATGGAGGCGTCTTTGTTGTCTCTCCTTCCGAAATTTGCTAGAGTTTCAAGCAATGCGTTCCAGAATTATGGTATATTCACACTTGGTATGAAAGAGTGGAGTTAATGAGGGTCTTAGGAATGAATTTAGACCTACTTATAGACCAAATTCATGTCAGTTGCAAACATCACTCCTAACAACAAGTGCAAACATACCATTAGTTTTGAAATGGGGGGGGGCCTTTGGATGTGAGTACTTGTTCTAAGAAAGAGCTTCGCAGTCATGGCTATGCACTCATATCATGTTCCTTTATATGCACATCAATCTACACTAAATAGTGAAATTAGGTTGCCTTAACATTTCAAATTTAGGTTGCTTTACCCCAAGAAAGTTACTCTATATTTTACAAGCCATCAAAGACAACAAAAACTTCTACATGTATTTTCATTTGTACACATAAAGGTTGATAAGTTTCATTTACAACAATACCTAATTCAAAAGTAGTGCATTCCTATAGAATAATAAAAAAATATTTATATAGTGTCAAATCTTGGGAAATTAGTGTGGTGCAACCTCATTTTCCTATTTGATGTATGTTTCTATTATCACATGGCATGTTTGTATTCTCATCACCTTTTATTTTTTATTTTTTATTGCATTTTTAACACAAACTGACAAGTCAACTAGTGCCTTTCATTTATTTATTTATTTGGAACAAATGGATAAGTCAATTTAATGTGTTTGATTTTTATGATTCATATTGCATAGTGATGACCAAAAAATGAAATTCTTGACAAGAGTACCAAAAATGTTTGATACTAAATTAGAATTTGTTGGAAGGATATCCTATCCTAATCCAAGAATGTTTTATCCAAAAACTACAGAAAGGTTGATGATGAATGCCTTCTTAGCTCCACTTTGCCCTAAGTTAGTAATCTCCTTCAATATTTTATATTTTCCTTACCCATTACTCCAACCATTTTTTAAAAGGTTTTCTTTAGATTCTTTCCCTTATTCTTTTTGTTTCTTTTGCTCTTCTCTTTCTAATTTTTCTTGGCTTGCTTTATAGCTTTTTCTTTTATTCTTGCTTCATTCTCTATTTTTTAGCCTAAATGGCACTCCTCTTAGCTAGCTTAGAAGAAACAATATCTTTCCTTTGAAGCTACAATAGCTCCAACTTGGCAATAAATTCAAGACCTAGGATACATTTTTTGTTGGCAATGGTCTTTTCTAATTGAAAGCAATTTTGGACTTGGACACACAATACAATCAGATGTCCAATACCATTTTATGCTTCTCTTCAAATCAAATCAAAATTTCAAACCAAATTGTAGCATATTAAAGTTTTTACTTTATGAAAGTACCCTCTTTTCCAAATATTCTATTTATCAAAGAATTTTCATTACTTACAAACAAATCCTTACCTAATATTGTACAATAGCATTTTTGGAAAGCTTCAAGATGGGCAAGAGAATCATAAAGGCCAAGTTTGGAGATCACTTAGTAATGAAAAAATCAAGAAACTCCATGTAAAGGAGAAGTTGAGGTATCAATATGACTCAAATTGTTCTAGGGGATAGTCTAGCACTTTCATCAAAGCCTAATAAAAGATTATGCATGCTTTACGGATGGGATTTTAAGGTTTTATATTGTTGAAGAATTAGAACACAACATCGTTTCATAGCCCTTGCACTAATAGAAACATGGTCCTTAAAGACTTGATGTTAGGACCCACCATGAATCAAGTTTGTAAGTAGGCTTCCTCTCGAGGAATTCACATGAAAGCTAAATTCTTTCATGCAAATGCTCTTTGATGCCTTCGCCCTTTGGGCATCTAGATGCAAATGATGGAATGGTGTGAAATTGGTCTCTCTTCTTTTGTGATTGGTGTGAAAGCATTGAAAGTCAACTTATAAATTTTATAATACCATTTTCTTTGTATTCTTTTTTATTGCTTGATGATTCTTTTCATACTAGAAGAAACTCTTTCAACTTGATGTAGTCTACCCCCTAAGCCCTCCAACGTCCTTTTTTTCGACGATGAATAGATTGAAATTGAAATTTAAGTTTCATCCTCCTTACTCCTTAGATGAAAGTTATTTTAATTTGAGATGATACTTTATCAAGTTGTTGTCCTATCTAAGGGTTGGATTTCTTAAAATTACCAATGTACAAGTATGTCAAGTAGTTGACCATGCCAAAATTGCATTGAAATGTCGTGGGGTTGCTTAGCTTGAACTCCAATTAAAGTGTATGATAGATATTGGAAAGATGATTTCGAACCCCAGGTGTGGAATCTACCTTCCCCGTGCGGTTACCAATAGTAAAGCAAGACGTACTAGAACCAGTTCATTGCGTCTACTTCTGCGCCCTACCTCATAACAATGCACCTGAATTCTTGCCACGGAACCAATGACTAGCGGGTGTCACCTCTGAAAGCACCACATGCAATCAACCAGTTGAGCGCATGCCATCACAGAATCGAGGGAAGAGAATATTCATCTCAAAATGCGCACAAATGTGCATAATTAGCCAGAAATGGCCGTACATTTTTAACCTCCTCGTTGCGATACTCTCCGATCTCGCAGGCTTCAGCGGAAGAACCCTACTGTACTAATCTGGGAACTTGAACCTGCACAGAAATCACCAACTAGCTCCAAGAAACCACCCCCAAGTCCTTGTTCCCCCAACAATCTCAAATCGCGAAGTGCGAATCGCGAATCGAAGTGCTGTATTTAATTTTGTAATGCCGAAGATTTGGAAAAAGAGATCGAGTGATTTCCAGTAAGGAAAGGTACTGAAGGTCGAATGAGTTGGAATATATTTCCGTGCAGCTGATGATGGCGGGCATATTGCGGACATGTCCCTAGCCAGAAACGTGCATGTGTGTTGTCACAATACTGCGATCGATCACTGGACATCTGCAGAATAAGTAGAATTCAATCTGGGTCGTCGCTCGGCATTCAGTTGGCAACAGTAGTGAAAAGTCCAGTTCTTTTCACCCTGGAGCTCAACCAGATGCAGCCGTTGAGAAAAATGGAACGCAGGCACTGTACACCAGAAATGCCTTGCACAATATTGACACAAATGCGTTCACATTCACGTTCGTACGGTCTTCAGAACAAAAGTGGCCGGAAACGCTCTCACTCGCGCACATCCACGGTTATTCTCGATGAATATGCAAAGAAAACATGGAACCTCAAAGTCTCTGCAGATTCGCCTGCCTGTCCGTGTAGCAGGGCCATGCAAGATGGAACTCATGAAGTTCTTACACTGCAAATGAAAAGTGTGATACATGTCTGTCCGTAAGGGTTATACAACACATATATATATATATATATATATGCGATATTAACTCCAAATCGAGACACCGCCACTGGAGACAATTCAGTACTTCAACAGATATCCGTATTCTCCGGTGGACTAGAAAAGAGCGTTGGTCGACTTTACGCCTCCACCGTTATCTTTTTTCCTGAGGAGTCGGTGGCCTTCCACTCAATGTTGACCACTTGCACACCCTCGAAGATGCCGTCGACGCCCGTGTCCACCGGCAGCACCAGTCCGTCCACTCGCGTGTCCTGGTACTTGTACTTGTAGGGGACATTGCCTTCGGCTTGAGTTCCCGAGACTTGAACCACAACCTGGAATCGTCCATCAATGTTCATCAATTAGAATGCAATCAGTAGGCGGAACAGAAGAGAGTTCTGGACGATTTCGACCACATCAGTGGTAGGCACTAGAGTGTCACGCTCACAAACCATATGAAACCTGGCCCTGAGAATAGAAATAAATAATCCAATTCCCGAAGGTCCGACCTAGTCCTGGAGGATCGGAGTTCCACGGAATTGGCATAAATGAAAAAGGCTTTTGACGATGACGTTTTGAGTGGCCCTACAGAAACCTTGGATTGCCGAGATGAAACGCAGAGTTATCAATTTCTCTGAGACTTTGGTCAGCTGTAAAGTTTCAACATCGATCGAAACTCCTGCACACCTTCCCAACCCTCGACACATGCATTCCCAGGTAGTACTCCAAATCAGGAAAATGATGGCTGTTCAATCCTCACCTCAACGCCCGGGTTCACATCTTTCGCGGTGAACGTATTGGAAACGGTAGTGTTCTTGACATTCTCCTTCCCCATCTCAGTTGTGAAGCTCAACTCAGTCGACACAGTCGACTCCGCCTTGCCCAGCAGTGGCACCCCCGCAGACATCGAGACAGACAACCCAGTCGTGACCGTCGTGGAGTCTTTCCAAGTTCTCACCTCCGTGACGACATAAGTCACTGTCACCTCCACATCCTTCTTCTGGCTCGTGTTGTTCCTCGCCTTCGTACTCGCCAGCACCAATGGCTTCATGTCCGTCGTCTCCATTTGGTCCGTCAGATACTCCACATCGAAAACCCTCCGCATGATCAACGCCTCGCTGACCTCAATCTGCGCTGTCACGTCGTCGCTGGACTGGCTAGCCGCGGCGTTGAGGGCGCTTGTTATGTTTCCGGTAGTTAGGCGCTTGACGAAGGCGTTGTTGCCGAGGTTCTGGAGAGCAACTTTGTTGGGCGACAGTTGGTAGACTTTGAAGAGGCAGTCGTTCTGGTTGGGCAAGGGGGTGGAGGATTGGTCCGCCCAGATCCAGTTGCCAGGGCTCAAGATGAGGTTGCGGCGCCAGAAGTTCTGACTGGAGAGGCATTTCACCATGACCACATCCTCCCTGCCGGGGACGGGGATGACCTCGTGCGCGCCCGAGAGGTCGCGGTTCGAGGAGTTGAAGTAGAGAAACGGGTTGCTTCCATTGTCGCAGAGGTTGAGGGTGTTGTCGCCCTTGAACATCACGTAGCGCGGGAGCTTCACAGGAGCCATTGTGCTCGTGGACGGATCGGAGGGGGTAGACTTGTGTACTGGAGTTGAAAAGCACCGGGGATTAGTTGTCAGCGAAGCAATCACATTGACATACATAGCTGATCCATTTCAACAACGAACACCACTAGCTAATTCTATGAATGAATTCGGTTGCAGCTACCAACCACACGCATCTGAATTTGAACAGAAATCACTGGTAAGCTACTGGTAAGCAAATGATATGGTAACCAACTTGCCAATCGAACTGCAGTGTACGTGGGGTTTGATTGTCGGCGAACTGAAGCAATGACATTGACATAGCAATGAATGAATGAATACTTTTGGATGAGAAAACTATTTCAGTTCATGTTTCATCCACATCCACAGTGGTCAATTGTTGCATCGTGAGTGCCCAAATAAATGAATTGAAGAAGCCCCACACTAGAGCGAACCCCGTCGTTTTTCATTGACCAGATCCAGAGCTGTGTCGCTTCTCATTGAAAATGATCTATTGTTAGTATCCAAGTCGGCCCCACAATTTGTCCCTTCTGACTTTTTTCACTCACTACAGGTTTTATCGCTAATTGAAGGAATGAAAAGCGTCGAGTTTTGTTATAGTGCCACTTTCACCACTGCTCATCCCGAGGATTCACAACCAAATGCATAGTGAAATATCAATGTGCACACTCCTCACCAACAAATCTAGTGAATTGTAACCATTCCCAAGTTTAGACACCCCTACAGCATTGTAACCATTCATTTACTGAGCCGTATATATTCTTGTATCAATTTTGTAATCATTGCATACTGTAGGACTTAGTATTCATGAGACATACTGAATTCAGCATATTCACCCAGGAAAGAGCACCGGCACTCGACTGACACGTTTTTGTAGAACAACACGGCGGGAATGAAGAGAGACTCAAGTATCTCCCCTCCCCTTGAACTGTTGTACAACTGCAAGCAGAGCCTGTTGCACTCAGGAGTCAAGCGCAAGAGCCTACCGACACTCTAACAGTGCTTCCAAGATGCCAAAATCACACATTCCCATAACATCCCATGATGACACCTTGGACTTGCTGAAAAGCTTGTTCAAGTGGTACCCAGACCCAACCAAATCTGAAGCAGTATGATCGAGGGAACCCCGCTCAGTCTCACACTTGAACACATTCCTAAGTGCACCTACCTTACTGTCGTGAGGATCCAGGAGCATCCGGGGTCGTCTCTCTCGCTTGGAAGACACCGAAGCGACGAAATGACGCAGCAGACAAGTACCCCACAGGAAGGAATAACGTTACATGTACGAGAGCAGTGGCTCCTCTTATCCTCCTTGTGCGGATAAGCTCCGAGGTCGAAGCTGCGAAAACGTCATAGCTCGAGAACAGCCAGCAAGCAGATGCAAAAAGGACGCAGCGTGGGCAAAGGTAGAAAAGTTGTCCTGTCGAGGCAGGGGGCTGGGGAAGTTGATTGGCGGTGCCAGCGAATGGTCCAACGGGAGCATGGGATGTCCATTTTTTAGTACCAGCACTAGCACCCGCCCTACAGGAAGCACTCTGCTGAATATGCACGACGAGTCAGCAAGGGGACTGTTTCCTAGAGCGTGAGATCCGTGGGAGCCAGGGCTAAGCCTAGAACAACACGACGGGAATGAAGAGATCAGTGTGTCCCTTCAGGAGTCCTTGAGTCACTGAGTCACTGACTCCCCCTGGGACTTAGTGCCGAGGGCCGCACAACGTGAAGCACATTGTAGAATTGAACGTGGACAACGAGTCAGCAAGGGGACTGTTTCCTACAGCGTGAGATCCGAGGGAGCCAGGGCTAGAGCTAATCTGGTCTGGTGGTGGTTTTTTCGACGCGGGGGAAAATGTAGGAACGAAGCTAATTCTGTCGACGAGGGTACTGGAACTCCGAGAGGATTTACCCCGAAAAGAATTATTCATGGAAAACTTTGGTCGTCCTCGTCTCCTCACCAATTTTCGTGTCCGTGAGCAACCGTGCATTTCTACAGTAGTCCATGCAGAGCCCTGCGCGCTCCGATTGGTACACAAGGTACCTCTCGATATTGGTTGTTTTACGGCCTCCACGTGCCGTACGTTGAGGAATAGGTAGGTTAATATTACGCTATGCACATTTCAGACTCGTACTAATTCAGAGTGCCTTCGAGAAAGAAATATTGAGTCTCTCTGAGAAAAGAAATTATTCTCTTTCCTGTGGATTTTAATTTCTGCTAGTATGGACTCTCGGTGCTCGAGTTTGCAACGTCCTCGTCGTACTTGAATAGCGAACATTTGAGTTCTAATTGTAGTTATTATATTAGTGAACCTTGTAATTCTCACACTTCTCGTAATCTGGAATGCTTGGGAATCGCAGTAGGGATGTCCGAGTTGGCGTGCAGAAGAGGAGAACGATTTCAGGATCCTGTTCCAGAACTCCACAGCGATCTACAAAGGGAGTCATTTGTTGTGGAAAGAGGAATTGCGAATGATGTGTCCAATTTGGTAACAATCCCACAGTTGTCAGGGCAAAAGTCATCATGTCCGTATTCCCTATCTTCACATATGAATATATATATATGCAAATGTTATGTTTTTATACCTACTAATTGCGGTAACTTTGTGGTGTTCAGATGCTCACTTCCATATGTAAATTGGAGATTATTCTGTTGGACACAACTTGTCAAGAGGGCCACACATTCTTCTACGACTGTTCCAGTGCTGAAGGTTGACTGTCCCCATGGTGTTGGAAAACTCACCTCCAGCAGGTCGCTCAAAGCTGGAAAACTCGACTTCATGCTTTGGGAACATTGGTTACTCATCTTCATGTTTCCTACAGCTAAGACTTTTCACGTGATGAATGGTCATTCCATTGAGAGAAGATGTGCTCAAAAGTACCCACCACCTTTTTCTCTTTCCTCCTGCAGTCCTGCTCCTCCGAGTGCAACTAGAGGACCTTGACTTTGCTACCTTTGGAGGAGGGAAGACGGGGACTTTCTTTTCTCCAATTTTTTTCTTTTTTTGACCCAGACATGCAATAATCTTCACCGATTTAGGTGACATAGAATTGGGCCCCATCTGAAATATACTTCTCACAATATGATGAACTCACTTAACATTGTTGAGTAGATTTGGGATGGCACTTTTGGAGCAACAGCACCAAGTAGAGCTGTCAAACTCAAACTCCGGCATTCTCAATAACTCATGGACTTGAAGACCTCTCTCCCCTTCAAATGACCTCAACTTTGCAAGACGAGGTGTCAGGGATTCCTTTTCATGCAAATTCAGAGGGTGCTCAACAAGGGTTTCCTGATCTGTCATTTCAAAACATGAATCGTTGGTCCTGGAGGGGTTGCAAAAAACAGAAACGGCTTGTCAGAAACGGAAGCGACTGAAACATTGTGAGGAGAAGGATGACAAAGTCGAAGAGCAGTACATTTCCCGAAGTCGTGACCGAATGCGGAGGCCGCTTGACTTTGTCACGCTCGGCCAGGGTGACTCGAATTTGGCTGTTGAGCAAAACACTGAAGGTGTCCATTCTCTCCTATCACGGCTTCTCGCTCTGCCGCTTTCTCCGTGTTGAAAATCACGAAGCCAAAGCCTTAGGACTCGCAAGTTTGGGGGTCGGAGATGATGTTCACGCACTAGATCATCCCCTTGCCCACGAACCCCTCCAACAATTCCACCAGATCCATTCCTGCGGACGAGCGTGGGATCTTGCCGACGTATACTTTACTTGTACAATAAATGCCCCGATCTGGACCTCACGGAGTGTCAGGTCATGAAGGCGATGCTGGTCCCTGCAAGCACATTGCACAGGAGAATGCAAGTTACAAACAGTGTCAAGAAACGTTGCACAGAACAACCACCAACCAATCTAGTGACTGTCAAGAGCAAACGAGTAACTTTCTGTTTTGGAAAATTCACTTGATGTTTCTCTTGAGCAAACGTTTTAGCAATATGGACCTCCCTGACCTGTGATGTCATGAAGACGATGTAGATGCCTACCCAACAGGCATGCTCGTTCCCACGCATGGCTTGTGCTTCAATCTGCAAGCACATTGAATAGCAGAAAGCAAACATTCATACAGTGTCACTTGAGAAGCATTGCAAAGTACAATTTCCGATCAATAGGGTGTCGAGAGCAAGAGAATCCCTCTCTATCCTGGCAAGTTAACTTCGACTGCCTCTCACACGTTTTCGCAATCTGACTCACTGATTTGTCAAGTCATGAAGGCGATGATGATCCCTGTCCAACAGAAATGCTCGTACCCCTGCATTGCTTATGCTTCAAACTGCAAGCACATTGCAATGGACAATCCAAAACAAACACACTGTGAAGAACCACTGCAAACAATAGCAATCAAACATGGTATCAAACCCAGAAGTATAACTCTCTTTTTTTTTCGAAGAAACCTTATTTATCCTCAATTAATCGATTCAGCTCCTTGAAATGTATGTTCTTCACATGGCTAAGCCAAGGAAATAAATGACAGCACCGAGTGTACCTTCATAGCGAATTCAATCACTCTTGCTTCCCAAATTCGAAATTTCCAAAGTTCAAACCAGACTCCAAGTGAAACAAAATTCCCACCTCAAATGCCCCATCATCAGCCTCACTGAATTCTCGCTTGAGAAGGCGATCGCTAGTTGACGGGCGCGCTCATAGCCCTGCATTGCTTGTGCTACTACCGTCTACCTACAAGCACAATGCGACGGTGAATGCAAACACACGCAAACGGGTCAAGGAACGTTATAAACAAAGGGAATAACTCTCTGTTCTGGCCATGTACTTGAAGCGTCTCTTAAACGTTTAATCTTCTTGGATGAAACCTTCCAATGCTCTTTCCCAAGGAGCGCACTGTCCCAGCAAAGAAAAATGCCTGTGCCTTCAGCCAAACTCACCATCGTTCATGGCCAATTCAATCGCACTCAGCTGCGAAATGAGACACTTTCAGTTCCGAAGTGCACTCCAGAAACCAAATTTTGTACCATAACGCATTCTGCTACACACAAGTCGAGCTGAAATTCCCATTCTTTAATTTCCAATTTCCTTGCTATCCCCCCGAGGCTATCCCGTCTCTCTTTCATTCCAACCAAGAATTCAAGCACACACAAGCTACGACAACTGAAGTGCTGAGCTTTCTGATCAGTTCAATGAACGACTTGTTTACAAGCTCTGGACAAGCTGCACAATTATCGATGCAGCAAGAGGTGTCTTCTCAGTCGAGAAGATAGAGAAGAAGAAGAAGAAAGGTTATCGTTCTAGCTGTGAGCAAGTGAAAAGCTTCGGATTCTTTCACAGCACAGGCAGTCTGTTCGTCAATTACGGTAACAGCACCTTCCCATGTAGATTCTTGCCAAAAATGTACAACATGTTTACATGAAAGCCTAAGTTCAATTTGAGATTCACCTATTTCCAGTACTTTGAAATTCTATTACTTATTCAGACGGAGTCCAAATCACTACATTCTAAGGGAATTTTGATTCTCCTTGCAACTATGAAGAAGATTCAACAAAGCTTTTTGACAATTCAGTAGTAGGAATTTAGAATCCCGGCTTGGAATTGTCAACAAGACCCAACAAAGTTTTTATAATTCAATAATGGGAATCATGATGAAATATTAATTCAAATGCATTCAAGTGTTGTTATCTTGCAAGGCCAAAGTTACCGTGTTAATGGCTTAGAAAATCTCCACTCCAAGACCTCAAAATGATTTAATGAATCTTTTTATTCATAGAAAATCTAAAATAGAGAATATTTTCATCAAAGCAGTTTTAAAATCACAAAAAATAGATGTCATTTTTCTAAATTTGGACATTGCACAATAAAAACACTCCTAAATTTCTTCCATTGCAAATCATAAAGAAAATAGTGGCCTCCTCAAAAATATATAAAGTTTGTTATTAGCTCCATAAATCACACAAATTTACTGATTCAAGGACAAATTTTTGAGATTTTTTAGGAGGCCACTATTTTCATTATGGCTTACATTGAAAGGTATTTAGGAGTGCTTTTACTATGTAATGCCCAAATTTAGATTTATTTTTTGTGTTTATTTTACATTATTTTTTAGTGCTCTTCTAATGAAAATATTCTCATTTTGATTCTACGAAAGAAAAAAAAATTGTTTTATCGTTTTGAAGGGCTCGAATAGAGATGCTTTTAGGATACTATCACACCAAGGTGATGAATAGGTGGTGTATTAATTATAACCTTGTTGTAAAGATTTAGCTTTGTATTAATCTTTCAAGGTCTACAAAGCTTGATTTTGGATGCAAGTGGTGTTTTTTGTGTATTTGATATAGAAGATGCATGAATTGAAGCATATGATAGTGACAAAAGTTTGAATTCATATTGATTTGGATCCAATGACACATGCCACTTCCAATTTGGATCACTATTAATTGCACTTCCTATATGTCTCAAAAGCTACAAAATGGTCACGTATTCTACGATTATGGCAATGAGTATTTGAGCATGATAAACTTTCAAACATTAAAAGTGACATTCAAACAAAAGATGTTTATTGCTAGATTGTCAATCAAATGGTGAATATCTTGCGATATTTTAGTTTGTAATTTGTATGTTCAAAAGTGAAAATGTAACCCATATGACTTGTTACAATCTTGCCACATTGGATTAGGGCAAATATTTGTCCTTTGGTGTAAATTCCTTAAATGATAACCTCTTGAATTTTATATTCCTTCCCAAGCCTTAGTATGATTGAATGTGCCCTAAAAGCTTTGGCATCCACTGAGGAAGTGCATTGCATAGGGTGTTAGTTGGTCACATGTGTTCAAACTCCTATTACATAGGGGCTATTTAGGTAGATTTTGTGAATTACTATAGGGCCATCTTCACCTAAATTTCAAAATTCTTCTTATTTCATGTACCCTATGTTTCATTTTAAAAGATTTCTTGCTCTATTTTTGTGTATCCCATATTCATTATAAATATGAAACACAAGCATATTCCTTTCAAACACTTGATAGAATCATGGTGAAATTTATCAATCATAATTGCGCATATATAAAATGCCATACATAACAAAAGAAGAATATTGTAAAACTTGTTTCAAATATAAACTACTTTCAAACACAAAGTAGATTCAAATACAAAAACTAACTAGTTTTAAGCACAAACTAGTTTCAAACACAAACTATAAGGAACCCAATACCATGTACAAAAACATATACTAACTAATATACATTTGAGTTTGGGGTAAAAATTAAATCTTCCACACTTTGAGCTTCAATGACTAAATCTTCCAGGTTTCAAAGACTAAATTTGTATACTAATTATTGAGATACCAAAGACATTGGATCCCACCTTGAATACTCCTTACAAATTTATAGTGAGTAGTTCTTAAGAGTTTAGATTTTTTTTGGCAAGGCTATTGTATAAATTAAAAAAAGATAAATTCAACATTATCTCCTACCCTTCATTATTTATAAATTTCAAATCAACCATTATGATGATGCTAATTTACTTCCAAACCTTGTCTAAAATTTATGACCAAGGTAATTAGAACCCCTAAAGGACCATTTGTCCCCTTAAGGGACAATTTGGGTCCAAGCAAGTTCCTATGACCTAAATTTTAGTGAATTTTTTGGAGGATGTGAGATTTTGCGAGAGCTTCATTTATATATATAAATTTTATTTCAATTGGTGCCCAGGAGATAAACTTGTAGAACAATAAGCCAAAAATGGAGGTCGATGGGCAATACAAAAAAATCACAAAAGTCAAAATAATTTTCTTTTTAAATTCCTAAATTTTTTTCCCTCTAAATTTGAAGCATTAATTCATTCTATTTGGACTAGTGATGAGAAAATTATGGACAATCTTAGTTTTGGGGGCAATCTAAGCATCTTCTTGAAAAAATAACTTATAGGATTCATTTTTTAATGCTATTTTTATAATTTTTCAATTTTTTTTTGTTAGAGAGGGTTATTTTTTCCTTTCTAGAAAAATCTTACCATTGGGATTATTGTATTTAAATTTCATCTTAGAGCTATTAATGATTTAGTTTTTCCTTCAATATTGGACTACTTCTACTTAACAATTTTTTAATGAATAAAAATTAAGTGTTTTTTCCTTGAAATTTTTCTCTTAGATTCTCGACTCAAGTATTCAACATAAAAACTTAGAAAATCAAAATCAATAATAAAAAAAATTTAAGTTAAAAAGATTCAAAGCCAAAAAATCTAGTCAAGCAAGTTGCCAAAAAACTTGTTTTCTTCACTTTGGATGTAAATATCTTGCAATCTATGGGGTCAAACTTTCTGAAATTTCTTCCATACATTCTTATACTACTATAGTATAATATTCTATGGTTGGATATGAAAAAAAGGTGCAAATTTTTTGCTCTTTGCAATAGAAGTGGCAATTTTGAGTGTGTTTTGATGGAGAAAAGGCCTCGATTCTTCAGGGGATAACAACCCTTCATTTGATCACACATGACCAACAAAAAAGTAGGAGTGCATTCCCCAAGGGCATCCACATGATGAATATTTTCAATTGCATACTACTGGAAATATTTGGAACAAATGAAACACATCCAAATCTACTAAAAAATGACTTTTGTGAATTCTATGGTATACTTCCAACTAAACCTAAGAATAATGTTATTGGACACTCTTGTGTAAAAATACATTGTGCTCTTACATGGTTTGCTTTAATAACTGCCAAATCTAGATAGAATCCAAGGTGGCAATATGTAAAATAGGAATAATCTTGAATAATTTATTAGGTTTGTTGAAGCAACTAAAGTACTAGACAATGAGGATTTATGTTGATTGAGAGTAATATCTTGTATAGTTGACATTTTGTAAAGGCCATTGTAATAAAAAACTGTTGTTTCATGAATAGTTTTATTGCTCAATAAAGTGGCAACCTATATTTGTACTTGGCATGTGAATATTGACTTAGTTGGTATAAAATGGTAATTATGTTCTCATGTGGCTTCTATAAACAACATGTTTTTAAACATAATGCTCGCATATAATTTGGAGAAGATTTTGGTTTTGTGGAAAAGGTTGTTGGTTTAAGTTCGGAAAAATTAGAGCTTGCCATATTCATTTATTGTTCATATAACTCTCAATTTAATGAATTTGAAGTATGTACTTTATTTTGACAAACTTTCACTTGCCTCTAGCAACTTCCCAATGATTTAAATTCTTGAGCTCCTTGTTGTTAACCTCCTTTGAGAACTTGGTCTTACCTCATATAGAACCCTCTAAACATTGGAGTCTTCACTTTTCAATTTGGTGTGCACAATGAACAATCCATCTTACTCTACTTCCACATACCAAAGCACATCTCAAGCCTCTTGCACCAACAACTATTGAAACAAACATATATTATTTACATTGTGATTTAAAATAGGATTTGTAAAACCCTCCTAACCTCCTCTTTGTTGTATGTTCTTGTTCTTGCTGGAATTACTAGGCAAATGCAAAATTTACAAAGTTAGAGTCTTTTGAATGATGCCAAAAAAACACCACTAGTTCACAACTACCAAAGTCCTTATGCTTTCATGAATTCAAGCAACAAATGAAAACAAAAACTTACATCTTATTTGTAAGTTGATAAGAAATTAAATATACAATAGCTTGCAGAAGATTGTGTCCAATGGACTTCTAAAAGCATAAACAAGCTACAAGCTTCTTTACAACCTATTTTATGCATGGAATTACCATAGTCTCACTAGTATACTTTGTCATCCATTCTCTAGTCTCACCTATCATCTTCTCTTACCATATCTATATTACTTTTTACATACATTCTCGATAGATTGAATTTTTTTATCAAACAATGAGAATAATTCAAGTGAATTGACATTGTACTATATTTTTGTTTTCTCGGTAGGCTTTTGTGACATGCATGCCCTACTCTATTTTACATTTTCAGTTGGTAGAGCTGCTTGTTGGCTAGCTAGGGCAAGAAGAGCAACATGTCAATGCAGGGGGGTATTTTGAGCAACAAATCACTCAAAAGCAATACAACCAAATGTTGATAGACTAGTGGCTGGATGAATTTTCTGAATAGCTACAATTCCAATTGATTTCTTGAGATCTTTACTTCAAACTTTTGTTCAAAATACATTCCAACACTTGAAATGATGAAACAGAAGGCAACCTTTTCCACCAAATTTTGAAGTAAGGTGGAAGGCTCAAGATTTGGTACTTGTGCTAGAAATGGCAGTTTTGGAGCGTTTTGGGTGAGAACATAGTCTAAGGAACTTTAGGAATTAAATAAAGGACTTCAAAGTTTACTTTAGAGTACAAATTCCATAACTATCCGCAAACTAAAAATCCTCGTAACTTTCATCTCATTGATCAAAATGGAATGATTAAAAGCTTTCCACGTATATATAAATCTAGAATACCAATTTCAAATTTATAGTTCTAAAAAAAGTGATTTTTACAGAATTTTTTTGAGTTGCCCAGGCTGCCTATTGAATAATGAAAATGACATATCATGCAATAACTTTTTAACCATGTAGTCCAAAGTTATGAAAATTGTCAAGCCTTAAAGCTACTCCTCATGCACATGTTGTGTGAAAATTTCAAAAAAAAAATTAAAAACTCCAATAGTAGTGAGCTGCCCCAAATCACTATGTTGCCAATATTAATATATATTTGTTGCCAAAAATAATCTCTAATTGTAATATAGACACTACAATATCTATGAACATTTGCATAATTGAACGATTTTAACTTGTTTCAAATATTGTTGCATAAGGTACTATATGTAGACCAGCATTTTTAGTTTGGACTAGTGTCACCTTGTTGGCTTCATTGCATAGGCCAATTTTGGAAGGGCTGAAGCCAAAGAGGTCAAAATTTGTCAATTTGAGTGAAATTTTTGCCCAAAATAAAAACAATAATATGGACCCAGAATTGTCATTCAAAATGAATGTTTTGGGAACATTTCAAGTGACAATTTTGGGTGCACATCCCATTTACCACCTAGGCTAGGGAGGAGTGATCCCCTCATTGCCCTAGCCAAGGATAATTGTAAAAAATTGCCCCCTATTTTGTGCCATGATTTTTTTTGTCTTTTTTCACCTCTCCTATCTAATTTGAGGCCTCTAATTGATTCCAAATTTCCAAATTTTATAAAGCAATCAAAAAAAAAATTCCAGTCTTTTTCCCAAGGGTAAACTACAGGGCAAGTAGTGGATAAAGTAATTCACCCTAGCCCCCGCATTTACTTGTGGGTACATATAGTAGAACCACCTATTACCAACCACTTAAGCATATTGTGCATGATTTGAAGCACTGTAAGCAATGCAAATTTTTTGCCATGTAGAACGATAGAAATCATAGGCTTTGTCAAATTTTTATAATTTTTTTCCATAAATTCAAATTGTTATGAATTTTGGAAGCCCAAAGTTGGCTTGGACCCATCCCCAACACGTAGGGTCTTCTGTAATTGCTCTTCCAAAGACTAATTTGACTCTCAAAACCAACATCAGAAACTACAACACCCCACCCCAACCTCGTCTTAGTATTGATGCAATACTATTTCAAGGGTTTTAGAGTCTAGTATTGAAAGTATATTGTTGTAGTACAACATTAATATTGCAACAATATAGTTTTCAGTGGGAACAATGCATTCCATTGAAACTATATTGTTATAGTACTACTTTTGTACATTAACAATATACATTCAATATTGGACTGTGAAACCCTTGAAACAATATTGTTTCAAGGGGGGGTACTTTCTTGATGAAGCACATGTGTCATGACTGTGATGGCTAGAAGATGGTTAACCCCTAAATGCCCAAACTGTGTTTTTTTGGCAACATAGCAATTTTGGGCAGCTCACTATGAATGGAGCTTTTCTTTTTCTTCTTTGAAACTTTTATAAAACATTTGCCTAAGAAGTAACTTTAAGGCCCAACAATTTTCAGAACTTTTGACTACATGGTTAAAAAGTTATTGCATGATATGTCATTTTCATTGATCTTCAGGTAGCCCAAAAATTTCTTAAAAAAACTTTTTTTTTAAGAAATAAAAATTTGATATTGGTTTTTTAGATTTATATGTACATAGAAATCTTTGAATCCTTCCATTTTGATTCATGAAATGAAAGTTATGAGGAGTTTTAGTTTGGGGGTAGTTTCAGAATCTCTACTCTAAAATAAACTTTGAAGTCCTTTATTTAACTCAATTTTCAATACTTTTTGAAAAAAATAAAATCATAGGATGAATATTTTTTATTAAAAAAATTAAAAGTTTACAACCATTAGGTTTAGCATTTTTCAATTCCATAACAAAATTCTTCCCAATTTAGTATTTTGAATCATTCTCTACTTCTTTGTACTTACTTTTTTTTTCCTATATGTTGTACAATTTCAAATGATCTGAATTTCTTGAAGCATGTAGCCAACTTGCCTTGAAGAATGAATCCAAAGAGTAACCACCATTTTGGAATTTTTTTTTTCATACAAATGTGGCCTTGTGAAGTGCAGTTGCCTATTTCTTCACAAGAGAAAAAAATAAGATTTTTGCCAATTCAAACACTAGTATCTTACAATCTACATAGTGGAAATTTCTGAAATTTTGTCCACATCATTCTTCTCAAATCAGTGAGGTACAAGATCTTATAGTTACTTGTGCCTAAAAATGTTTTTTTCCTAAAATTGGGTACTTGTACTAGAAATGACAGTTTTGGAGTATTTTGGGTGAAAACATAGTCAAAAACATTTAGGGGTTAAAAACCAAGAAACTAATGGTTAAAAATCAATTAGATCTCTATATCATAATTAAACGGTGTCAAAAGATGTCATAATTTCATACCAACACTTTCTCATCTGTAGAAAATTTTCAATCATTACTTCTTGCTAAACCCCAATGATATCCGCACATCTTCTCAATGGGCCTTGGAAGCTTCATGAAACTTTTTTGGTGGTGTTGTATTGCAATAAACTCCATTCCAACAGTCTCAAAGTTGAGTAGGATCATGTATGCAAAGTAATGACTAGTGACGTCAAATAGTTCTCATTTGTGCTTCATAGTGACAAATTCTTAAATAATCCCTAAGGGCCTTGAAATGCATGTGTATTCTGGATTGTGAATACAATTATTCAAATGATCTCTCATATATCAAAAGTCATGATTGAATCTTCAAAAACATCCTTCTTTTGTCACCCATTTGGTGATATTGAAGCAATGGAACTACTATGGTACATGTACAACTGCACAAAATTCTAAAATGACTTTCAGAACACAATAGCATTTCATAGCCCCTGCACTCATAGAAACATGATCCTCTTAGACTTGACGTTAAAATCCACCATGAATCAAGTTTGTAAGTAGGCTTCCTCTCAAGGAATTAACATCAAAGCTAAATTTTTTTTGCAAAATAATGCTCTTTGATGCCTTCAGGCATCAAGATGCAAATGTTTGAATGGTGTGAAACCTATCTCTCTTCTTTTGTGATTGATGTGAAAGTATTAAAAGTCAACTTATAAATTTTATAATACCATTACTTTGTATTTAGTTTTAATATAATTCCATTGGTTGATGATTGTTTTGATACTTTTTTTCCCCAAAGAAAGTCAAGTGATAGAAACGGCAAGAGCATTTGAAAATATATTTTTTTGACAAAGTGTGAATTTTTTATGAATTTTTGAAATGTTCATCCTATCATAGCCTAAAAGAGTTTGTAGACTACCCCAAAACCAACCCAAACTAATCCATAACACTCATCTTACTCACCTATTGTGGTCACAATATTTTCTAACGTAGAAGACCTAAAAAAGGCACTTCCTACAATGAACTAACACTAAAAAACTGAAAGTTCCTATTGTGGTCACTAATCAATCCATTTCAGTTAGCTAAGACATTGAATGTGACCCAAATCTTAATAACTATAAGAAAACCATAATGGGGTCATTCTTAGGAGTCCACATTGGGTAAAAGGTCCATAATGGGCTATTTTACCTTACATATCGTTTTGGGCAATTCATTTGATCCATGTCTTGGAAGTCTTAATAGCACACAACGACAATTAGTCACCATCTTTTCAAATCGCATTTCCCAAGTGCTCCACAACTTTCAAATTTTTGTGTTTTCAATCTTGATGTTATGATATCTTGTGTCTTGAGAGTCAAAAGATAATATCTTGGGTTTGATGGTTATATGAGTCTGAAATGTGAATGTCTAGATTTAATATAAAAATTTGAGTTTTACAACAGTACTATGTAATGGTTGAAGTCATTTTGGAAAAAATGAAGGAGCAATTTTGAAGAGAAATACCAATAATGAATTAAAGTTGGCAAATGTGAATTGGCATAACCATATAAAACTCTATAATTATTTAATAATTAAGGGCCAAGGTCATTTTGGGTCAAAATCCACTCAAAATTGCCATTTCTATTGTATACATCCAAATCTTCAACAAAGTGTTTTTCTTGGAAAGTGAATCATTGGTTCTTGTACTAGACTTGTAGAAGAAGAGGTGATAAAAATTCTGTGACATTTGACCATATAGATTGAATGATAGAAGCATTTCAAGTGAAAGTGTTTTTATTTTGCTGTACTTGGATAATACCCAAAAGTACTTTAACAACAAAACTGTGTATAAAGAGATTTAAAATAACAAAAATGGTGGCATTTCAAAAACATTGGATGCGTTGCCTTCTTGTTGACCTGAAACTAAGAGTTGATTCGTGCAAATCCTAACTTAGTTCTTGAATTTCATCACAATTAGTTGTAAGTCCACAAAATCCCATCCTTTTTATACCCTGATCTGTCATAGCAACAGAGGAATGTTTTGCACTAACTTTAGGCATCTAGCTTCTGCCCTCCCTGGTCTTTGTAGTCTCAGGTGTCGTCTTGTGTCTGTGTCCCAGGCTTGCCACCCAGCCCCCTCGCCCAGCCAGCAGGCTTGTATTTTGCTTCTTTGCAATGGAATTTCGTTTCATGTATTTAAAAAAAAACAGAAAAAAACAGAAGAAACCAGAGGATACATTCACGGTCATAGTTTGGGAGGATTTACATTCAGTTAACCCCTAAATGCATCGACATCCATTTTCTGGACGATGAACAGATTGAAACTCAAGTTTCATCCTCCTAACTACTTGGATGAAATTTATTTTACTTTGTGAAGATACATTATCAAGTTGTTGTCCTATCTAAGGGTTGGATTTGGTATTACTAGAGTTCATATTTTTCTAAAATTACAAATGTGCAAGTATGTCAAGTGGTCAAATTGCATTGACTTTAGTTCAAAACTGGATTAGCCAAAATGAGGTCATAGATTTTATGAACACAAAAATTTCAAAAAATCACCATGTGAAGAGAACCTCATTTCAAATCCATTCCAACAAATTTTACTCAAAAAATGATATTATTTTACTTGAAATTGAATTTTGAAGGAATTTCAGAATTTCTCTTTCAAAATTTATAAAAAAAAGATTGGTGATAGCATTGGTGAATCTAATTGTACAAATGCAATCTACAAATCTAAATCTACAACTTTTATTTGAATATCAATTCCAAATATGCTTCCAAATAGCACTTTATAATGATTTTTCTCAAATTGTCAATTCCAGAGATGAATCTGGATGTTTAGGGGTTAACCCCTAAAGAACCATTGTCCCCTCAAGGGACAAAATGGATTTTGGGTAGGCTCCAATGACCTCAATTCTTAAAGAATTTTTTTGAAACTTTCTCATAACATAGAAAAACTTATTAGCCTTGTGGGAATATAAGTTTTATTCAATTGATGCTTAGGAGCAAAAATTCTGCCATCCTCAACATAAGCTTCATTTTGCCCGGTAGAAAAAGAAACCCACAAAGACTTGAAATTAAATTAATTGTTTTTCAATTTCTTGTAGATCATATTTTTGTCTACATGCGAAGCTTTGATTCATTCCATTTGGATTAGTGATGTAAAAGTTATGAAAGATCTTGTTTTTCAAGCAACTTGTGCATCTTCTTGAAAAAATAACTTGTAGGATTCATTTTTGAATGCAATTTTCACAATTTTTCAACAAAAATTGTTTGACAAGGTTGCTTTTGCTAGAATAATCTCACCATTGCAATTATTGCATTTCCAACCCATGTTAGAGCTATGAACAAGTTAATTTTTCTTTCAATCTTGGATCTACATCTACTTAACAATTTTTTGAAGAACAAAAATCAAGCCTTTTCTTTTCTTTAATTCCTTGACTTTCAACTCAATTTTTCAACACACAAAAATTAAAATTAAAAATCCATTGTGGAATTTTTTTCACAAACAGTAGTCAAAGTCTTGTGAAATTGCAAGCTAGTGTTTCAAAAAAACTTTTTTTTCCAACTTTGAATGTTAATATCTTCCGATCTGTATGTTCAAACTTCATGAAATTTTTCCCACATGATCTCAAACAAGTAAAGTATGAGATCCCATAGTTAGGTTCTAAAAAATAAATAAAAAATTGTTTTTTAGGATGAACAAAGTAGAAATGGCAATTTTGAGTGTTTTTTGACAGAAAAATGGCCTTGGTTCTTTAGGGGTCAAGTTTGATTCTCTCCCACAAATGCTTCTAACTGAGTGCACATAATCAAATATGACAATTTAATAACGTTACATGAATCGCTTCCCTCAAACCTGAAACCCAGAGTCTAATCATGTAAACCCTAATTCCTGACTTGCATCCCAGTTGTGCACAATCCCATCTTTTTTACACCGTGATCTCTTGCAGCAATTGTAATTCATTGCAGAGGAAACGATGGATGCATCTGAGTTTGCCACATTTGAGTCCATACTAAGCTTAAGATAAAGCACTGACAATAGAGGAATGCATCAGAGACCATACTTTGCTTTGCTTTAATTTTTTTTTCTTTCCTTCTCTGTTTTCCACTACTGATTGATTTCTCAAGTTCCCATGCCCAGGACTGAAGAATTTGGATGCAAATTCGATTCTCGAAACGAAAAAAACTAAGTTAGAAGCCACATAAGTTAGAAGCCTTTCATCTGTTTCAAAACAGAATTAGGGTTTGGAAGGGACTGATGCTTTGTGAATATGAATTCCCTGTTTCATTCACATTCACATCACTCCAGCAAATGAAATATTGCCTCTGGCAATGCAAAATACAAAACAAATGTAATGAAAATGAAAATAAGCTACCAGTTGCAAACAAAGATGCAACTCGGGAATTTAGTAAGTTACGTTTCTTTTGCTGAAGAGAATGCTGGAAAAAACATGGAAATATTTTGAGAAATATTCTTTAATCTCAAGTGGATGAAATGGTCGCCATTTTTTGCAAATCAATACTATAGAAAATTAAATTATGAAGTTTTAACCCCTAAAGTTCCTTGACTATGTTTTCACCAAAAACATTCCAAAACTGCCATTTTTAGCAAAAGTACCAAATTTAAGAAAAAAAACATTTGTGAACACATATAATCGTAGGATCTTGTAGCAAGTTGTTTTGAAAAGATGTGAAAAAAATTTCAGAAATTTCCACCATGTGGATTGCAAGATAGTAACATTTGAAGTGACAAAAATCAGTTTTTTTGCCCTGCAAAAAACTGGGCAGCAGCACTTCAAAAGGTCACATTTGTATGAAAAAATGTCCAAAATGGTGGTGCATCTTTGGATTCATTCTTCAAGGCAAGTTGGCTATATGCTTGAAAAATTCCGAATCATTTGGAATTGTACAACATATAAGAAAAAAATAGTAAGTAGAAAGAAGTAGAGAATGGTTCAAAATACAAAATTGTCAAGAATTTAATTATGGAATTGAAAAATGACAATCCCAATGGTTATAATGTTATAATAAAAAATTTACATCCTATGATTTTATTTTGTTCAAAAAAATATTAAAAAATGAGTTAAATAAAAGACTTCAAAGTTATTTTAGAGTATAGGTTGCATAACTGTCCACAAACTAAAATTCCTCATAACTTTCATCTCATTGATCAAAATAGATTGATTCAAAGCTTTCCCCATCTGTATAAATCTAGAAAACCAATTTCAAATTTTTATTTTCGAGAAAAGTGATTTTTTCTTATCTGCCCGAGCTGCCCAAGTTGAGAAACAAACAACATTTTGCATCATAACTTTCCACTTGTATACTCAAATGAAATGAAATTTAGCACACATAGAAGGTATTCCTCATCCACACCTTGTAAGAAAATTTCAGCCTAAATAAGTCGAATCTCCACTCACATGTAACTGCCCCCAAAAGTTATGTTGCTAGAAACACAAGGCCAATCCTTTAGGGGTTAATTTATGAATCTATAAAGAACTTTAATAAAATTGAGTTCGTAAATTCTGTTAATTTGATGGTTTTTAGTTTTTGATGTTTTCAATTTACAAATGTGTAGAATTTTTATGTTAACCCCTAAAGGACCAACATGCATTTTTTGGCTACATAGCAATTTTGGACAGGTATGTGTGGCTAGAGATTTCTATATTTTTCGCCCAAATTTTAAGAGAAGATGGGGACAAGGAATATCTTTCATATGCACTAAATTTCATGACATTTGGAAATATGAGTCAAAAGTTATGGCCTAATATGTTATTTTTTTCGTAAACAGTCAATCCAAGGAGGTTTTTTAAAATCACTTTTTTCAAAAACTGAAAATTGAAGTTGGTTTTCTAGAGTTTTATATACATGGAAAGCTTTGAATCATTCCATTTTCATTAAGGAGTCAAAAGTTATGAGGATTTTTTGTTTGCGGGCAATTATGGATTTTCTACTCTAAAATAAACTTTAAAGTCCTTTATCTTACTCAATTTTCAATATTTTTGGAAAAAAATAACATCATAGGATGTAAATTTTTTATTATAACATTTCAACCATTAGAATTGGCATTTTTCAATTCCATGATTAAATTCTTAACAATTTAGTATTTTGAATCATTCTCTACTACTATCTACTTACTATTTGTTTCCTATATGTTATACAATTCCAAATGGTCTGAAATTTTTCAAGCATGTGGCCAACTTATCTAGGAAAAAGAATCCACAAAAGTACCACCATTTTGGACTTTTTTCATAGAAAAGTGAGCTTGTGAAATGTTGCTGCCCTGTTTTTGCAGGGCAAAGAAATGAATTCGGAGAATTTGAATGCTTTTATCTTGTAATCCCCGTGGAGGAAATTTCTGAAATTCTTACCACATGCTCTCAAGTCAGCATAATACAAGATCCTACAATTACATGTGTCAAAAAAATTTCTTTTCTAAAATTTGGTATTTGTACTAAAAATGGCAATTTTTGAGCATTTTTAGTGAAAACATAGTCTTGGAACTTTAGGGGTTAATGAGATAATATATACTATAAATTTATTGCATTTGAACAAACTATCAAATACACTAATTTACCCTTCTAGAGCATGTGACACTAATTTACCAAAATCACTTTATTTGTAAAATAATGAAATTAGAGTAAGATGATATATTATAATATTGTACCAATTTCTACAAAAATATATTTTTTCCTATTATATATATATATATATATATATATATATATATATATATATATATATATATATATATTGTAGGTGATACTAACTATATATACTACCTCATATTTCATATTGTGCTAGAATTAGAAATGAATTTCCAAACAGTCTAAAATCAAAATTGCCTTGGCCTAAATCCATGATGCTTTCACTTCAAGGAGGAACCGTTGTCAAAATAAAAACAAACAAAATATTTAAGTTTAATTTTAAAAAGAGTCCTCCAAAAATTAGCAAGAAATTTGCCACCCCCACTTTTCACAAGCCTTTTCTTAACAATTTTGTCAGCCAATTCCCATTGTGCAACTTTTGTGCACTTCCATGCATAATCTCAAAATCTCTTTTGTCATTTTTGCAAGGTTTGGCCAATCATGTGTGCATGAAAGTTCACTCTAATGCACTAGGACCAACTCAACTACATCACTTGAATGGATGAAGTCACCAAAATTTCAAAATAGGATGATGTTAGCACATTTGGACAAATAAAGTTGGATATTTGATTTCATTGTTGTCTCCATTGTTTTTGTCAACTTTGGAACCCCATGTCTTATATTTCATGCAAACGGTGTCATAATTTCATCCCAACACTTTCTCATCTATATAAATTTTCAATCATTACTTCTTGCTAAACCCTAATGATATTTGCACATCTTCTTAATGAACCTTGGAAGCTTGATGAAATTTTTTGGTGTTGTTGTATTGCAATAAGCTCCATTCTAACAATCTCAAAGTTTAGTAGGATCATGCACACAAAGTATTGACTACTGACATCAAATAGTTCTCATTTGTGCTTCATAGTGACAAATTCTTAAATAATCCGTAAGGGCCCAAAGTCCTTGTGGTATTCTAGATCGTGAATACAATTATTCAAATGACCTCTCATGTATCAAAATTCATGATTGAATCTTCAAAAACATCCTTCTTTTGTCTTCCATTTTGGTGACATTGAAGCAATTGAGCTACTCCGGTACATGTACAACTACACAAAATTCTAAAATGAAGTTGCCTTAACAATTAGGTTGCCTCACCCCAAGAAAGTTACTCTACAAGCCATCAAAGTCAATAGATATTTCTATAGATACTTCCATTTGTACACATGGAGGTTCATGAGTCCCAATTACAACAATAACTAAGAATTCTTTAGAAGTAGTGCATTTTTGTATAGTAATAGTAAATATTTATTTCGTGTCAAATGTTGAGAAATTAGTAAGGGACAACCTAATTTCAATGTTTTGTGTTAATGAAAAGAGTAGTATGTGATGAAAGAATTCATGCAGTGATGAAGATGACTAAGGCTAGTCCGAATTTTCAAAGGTGAATCACCTTCATGCTCTAAAAATTATGCTACAAATGTTCTCATAGCATTAAGTCCAACTTCACCAATTGTAACTACCTTAACCCCTAAATGTATTTGACTATGTTTTCACCAAAAATGCTCCAAAATTTTTATTTCTAGTACAAGTACCAAATTTTAGAAAAATAAATGTTTGGACACATGCAACTGTAGGATCTTGTAGTACACTAGTTTGAGAAGATGTGGAGAAAATTTCAGAAATTTCCACCATGTACATTGCAAGATATTAGTGTTTAAATTGACAAAAAGCCTTATTTGGGCCTTGCAAAAATCCAGGCAACTGCACTTCACAAGGTCATATCATTATGAAAAATTGTCCAAAATGGTTGTAACTCTTTTGATTCATTCTTCAAGGCAAGTTGTCCACATTCTTGAAAAATTTTAGATCATTTGGAATTGTACAACATATAGGAAAAAATTAGTAAGTTGAAAGAAGTAGAGAATGATTCAAAATACAAAATTGTCAAGAATTTAATTATGGAATTGAAAAATGCCAATCCCAATGGTTGTAATGTTGTCATAAACAATCCGCACCTAGAATTTTTTTTTCCCAAAAATATTGAAAATTGAGTAAAATAAAGGTCTTCAAAGTTTATTTTAGAATAGAGATTTTACAACTATCCACAAACTACCCACAACTAAAACTCTCCATAATTTTCATCTCATAATTCAAAATGGAGTGATTCAAAACTTTCCATGTATATATAAATATAGAAAAACAATTTCAAATTTTTATTTAAAAATAAATAAATTTTAGAGAAGTTTTTTTTGTTGCCCAAGCTGCCCGTGAGCAATGAAAACTACATATCATACAATAACTTTTTAACCATGTATTCAAAAGTTATGCAAATTGTTGGGTCTTAAAGCTACTCCTCGGACACATGTTTTGTGAAAATTTCAAAGAAATAAAATAAAAATTCCATTTGTAGTGAGCTGACCCAAATCGCCATGTTGACAAAAAACATTGTTTGGTCCTTTAGGGGTTAATTTAATATCTTCACTGAACCCTTAAGAGGAAAATTTATCATGAATTTCCGGACAGAAGACTGAGGTTCCCCAGAAGATGCCATATAAGTTATGTTGGAATGGTTTTTCAGTACAGTTGGTATCGTCAAATACAAAGCTGGAGTTCTGGAGGAATGAATGGGGCATTTCGTTGAACAAGTTATCATCCATAAGCCAAGCCTACTAGTACACTGTGCTGTTTGGAAGCCTAAACCCTAATATAACTTGTGGTCCAACTGAGGTGGGATGGCTTGTTTGTGCAACAGGTAAGCTTATGTTACTAAGGTGTGCCTCTACTAACACTGAAAATCACCGCCTTCAGTGAGTTGGGATGAAGCTCCAGAAATTGCAACCAGAAATCACCTTGCTAGTGGCCTCTTAACCCTGGACACTTTTTGCTCGGTGGCAGAGTTTGGAGAAAAATTCGGAGAAGGACCAAAGGGAACGGATGTGGGGATTTGTGAACCACATCCACTGGGCTAGGAATAAAATTTGTAAAATGCACTTTGCATGCAATGCATATGTACAATTAGATCTCTATTTTAAACTGCTGATGTGTTATAATTTTTATTTTTTAATTATGTAAAAAAATGTAGATTATTCCTCCCCCCCAATCAACCACAGTCCATAAAGGGTTAAGAGGCCATGAGTAGGGCTCTTCACTTTTTCACAACCCCCAAATTGGACTGTTTTCAAGCTAAATTTTGACCTTGTTTGTCAAGCTTGATGGAGATGCTCTAATGTATGTGCACCTACCCAAGCCTCACAAACCCCCACTCCAAAAGTAGTTGAAGTGGACTACCAAGAGTAGGTAACGTAAGGCCTTCATTCAATTTGAATGGCAACAATTTGTTGCATCCAAATGATTATAAAGTAGTGAATCTACCTTTTGTATTTGATTGATTCCACCAGCCTTACCGTTGTCCGTAATTACCGATCTTTTCTTTTGTGTTATGTATACTCCAAGAAATACCTCACGAGATCTCCCAATCTCAAATGTTGCATATAAATCCAATCCTAAATCCTAATGTACTACTTACAATGAATATGGCAGTTGAAATTATCCCAAATTCATCAAATTGTTCCAACACCGAAAATCCCAAAGGGGTATAATTCCACTAAATTGAGAAATCTCTGGTTCATTTTGTATCTCGAAGGGATGTAAGTCTCCTTTCAAAGGCATTGGGGCTTCATTCTACATATTATTATGAGATCTCTCAATAGACAATACCTTCACAAAGTCCGAAACTCCTACTAAAATCCAAAAGTAGTTAAATATGGCATTTAAGGGTCAATCATATGTTCTAACAAGTGCCTTCCAGTGTAGCTACCATCCAAAGTTTTGGAAAGAGTCTATCCCGGCTTTGTTGTAGATAGCATGATTATTGAAAAGTCATTCAATGCAAAGGAGGTCCCAATTATAGTGCCTCTCAAACTATTTTGTAAACTCCAAATTTGGGCCATAACTAATTGAAGGGTGAGAGTCTTAAGAAAAAAATTGGACATTTTCTCAAAGAGTTAGTTTGCACTATATTCATTCTAATTTCAAGTTTCCATAACCAAATTTTCATTTTGAAAAACTTCATTGAACTTATATAAAATCTAGAGAGTTTATATAATTCATTAGTTAAGGAGTGTGAATAAGTCAAATCATTGATGGTGGTGTGTAGCAATGATCAAATTTGGAAATTTGGAATTCATATTTGGAATCAAAGACCTCCAATAAAAGACACAATCTAAGGACTAAGTTTTTACATTTATGCCCTTGCATCCCTATGTGGTGTAAAACAAACACAATATTAAATTGTATACCATGTGAGCTGTAGCCCTGGACATTGGAGTGTTTGCATGGAGTGGTTAGTTGGGTTTGTAAGATGAGGGTGCAAGTTTATACTAATAGTCACATAATCACCTTGCTTGGCATTACAAAGATATTGCAGTTTTAAAACATCCAATTAAATCATCCACATTGGACAAAGTAAGTTTGTTGATTTCATCAATACTGAATTTCATACATTCATAGGTCAATAGACATTTTGTGCAAGTAAGTTTTAATTATTTTGAATCAGAATTTATACAAGGTTTTATGATAGGATCTTGTTGGTAGTAAAAAGAAGATGGATCTCTAGATTCTCATAGAATGCATTTTTGAAGCTTAATATGAATAAATTTTGGATTTCTCTAGTTCTATAAATAAGTGTATAAAAAATCCAACATGAACTCTTATGAGTGGAGATTGTAGACTTCACACAAGAATCTATGGGAATGAAGTTTGAAAGAGGTCTTATTACTTGTAGTTACCTTGTATGTAGATAGCAAGTCTATAGATGAAGGATAAAAGTCTATTCCAAGGAAGGAGCATTGTTGAGAATTAATGATCAAAGTTTGAAAATTTTGAATTCATGCATAGAATCAATATCTTGATTTTGTTTGTAGAGGTTGAAGAATACAAAATTAATTGTTATAGAGTAGGAACTAGCCCTTTATTTTTTACTTTTTGAGAAAGTGCCAAGGTGGCAATCACTTAAAATTTGGTGAAGTATTGTATTTCTACATTCATCCAACTTTTGGACCAAAAGATTATTTTCAATGATATTCATGTAATTTTTCATCCAAATTTGGCAAATTCATCTACATTTTAAATGAAAATGGAAAATTTGGGGTGACAAAAGATTACTTTTTTAGAGCGAAAAGTAGACATTTATTTTAGAATGGTGCATTTTGGCCCCATGGTGCCAAAAAAAAAGGCTCGTAGGAACCATATTTTTACATTTATCCTTGAGTATATTACTAGGGAGCCATGCAAAAGGCTTGCCACCCTTATATTCTTGCATCTAGTGAACACTTCAAGCTCAAAGTACTTTTCCTACCAGAAAATAAATCCAAGGTGTGCACTCCAAAAGGTTTCTGCTCAAAAATAATGAAATAACCAAAATAACTACACTTAGTGCACAATGTTTCTAAAATTGACCTCTATAGTCAAATGCATGCCTCATAGGTATCTTTTCTACTCCTAAAAACCAAATGAGGTCTAGAATGACCCTAAACTACCCTGGGTGATGGTACAGGTGGTAGGAACATCTAGGTGCATTGATAAGGTTGTTGGTTCAATTCCCCATATTGACTTTACCCGCATGGTGATCTTCTTTGTGTTCCTCTACTTGTGTTCAAACAAGAAAATTTGTGGTGTCTAATTCTAGTCCGGTTGCCGGTGGATGTGTCGTGTCAATTCTTGTTATGTCCCTTAAAGATTGTATGTATAAAAATAAAATAAAAACAAGGTCAACTTTTAGGGCACCTATTTTTTGCTATTTAAATTTTTAAATTTATTTAAATGCTTTTGAGAAGTTAAATGCATACTTGGAGAGTCTACAATATCCTTTCAACTTTGAGCAAGTCTTAATCAAAATTCAGATAGTTTATTGAATATAGTTTAATAACAAAATCCATACTCAATTGCCTATAAAAATTGTTTGAGGTGTAGTTTCTTTGGCTATATATGACTTTGTGATTCTTTTGGAAAAATTTGAAATTATAGTTGGATTCAAAGTCTTCAAATACAATAAAAAAATGGAGGCAGATTTTACATTTATTCCACAAGGGGATGTTCCCCAATAGTACACCTCAACTCCATTCATGACATTCTTAACTCCTTGTGAGGAGGTTCTTTACATTTCTCACAAGAAACTATCAACCCAAATATTATGTATATTATTCAAATGAGTCTCTAAATTTATATTGAAATATCAATGCTTTTAGTGTCCATGGGCTTAATCTAAATTGTTAGGCACAAATTTAGCCTAGTATTGAGGTATCCTTTCTTTGTTCATGGGAGAAATGGCCCAAAGCAAACATTAAGAATGTTATGCTTTTTGCCAAATGAACCTAATATTTTGAGTCTCAACTTTGACACATTACGACAAACGATTTGGTTGAATGTATACTTGCACTTTGGCTTGACAGCTATCTTTATCTAAAGGTTCATTCAATTTGGGTTCATCTAATGTAACTACACTTAAAACCAACTTCTACAAATTCTTGCCGAAAATGGAGCCCCATTATTCATGAGAATCTTGCATCGGTTTTAGAGATATCTATTTTTAGCACTTTGAAAATGTAGAGTTAATTCGTATGGTGTCCAAAAAAATGCATTACAAAGAATCTAGAATCCCTTTTATGACTACCAACAAGAACCCACAAAAATTTCAATACTAAAATAAAAAAAACATATTGAATTGCTCATTTGGACACTTTTAGGTGTAATTACCTTATATTTCTTTGTGACAAGAATTTGGAGAGTTCTTTTAGGCAATTAGTTCTAAAAGGACGAGAACTATCACTAAGGTCCTTTGTCAAAAATGATCTAATTTTTGGACCAATCGATGCATTTTTCATTTTCATAGTAATCTTGAAAGTCATCCATTGGCCACTTTTTGGCCTAATTGTCCTTCTAGGATTATGGTTACTGCACCTACTTTTGATCCCTTTCTAAAACTAATTTTTACAAATTCAAGACTATAATGAGAGACTAGGGTCATATGTGGGTATGCCTATTTTCAACAATTTGAAAATGAATAGTTTAGTGTTTTATTTTGAAATTGGAAACAAGATAATAAACCCTCACTATATAGATTGATACACAAAAAATGTAATCCCCAAAGTGAAAAAGTTGGTGGACAAAGAAATCCCACCTATAGATAGCAAGCTAACCATTGATACATGGAATTGGGTTTTTATGAAGCCAAATCACCTTAAGGTTCTAATGGGAACAAATGGACTTAACCCTTAAAGTTCCATTGTTCCAATGAGGGGCAAAATGGATTTTGGTTAAGCCCCTATGCAATACACCCTTCCCCCCTCAAGTCCCAAAAAATCTAAAGGGAAAGTTGGAGGTAGGTGTTATTTGTCGGAAAATCAAGGCACTACAACATTTCTAGGGAGCTTGGGCATAGTCACTTAGAACCCTCTAAACAAGCTCAATGATGTACTTGTATTTCCATTGCTCATTATAGAAGTTGAGGTCGTTCCTTCCCACCCACATATGCCAAATAATGATCCCTCTAAGGAACATCTATATAAAATTTATAGATTATTCATATGGTGTCCAAAAAGTGCATAAAAATAAATCTAGGACAGTCAATTGATTTATAGCAAGTTCCAACAAAATTAGGCAATTCCATGTTAGAAATAATGTTCAATTTTGTATTTGGACACATTTAGGTGTAGTCACTTGAAAGGGTAGACTTCCATATACTTAGAATCAATCAAACCTTGCACAAAAGACAAAAGAAAATTTGAAATTCTACATATATGTATACAATAGTTTCAATGGAGAATTAGAATGGTTGTCCAATAACAATTTTAGAGAATGTTCCTTAAAAGTGGTGAGGCCACTTTCCAACTTTTGGACACCTATTTTTTAAGACACCGAAAAACAAAGAAGGGTGTGGCAAGCAATGAAATGCTTCGGGGAGTTGAAAATAAGCATGGATGCAGAGATTCTTGAGTAGGTTAACCTTTTGAACTGCTATGGAATTCATAGGTAGGCAAGAGACAACATAGCAAGCTGAAACATCTTAGTATTCAGAGGAAAATAAAGCAGAAGCGATTCTTATAGTAGCGACGAGCAAAATGGGAGTAGCCTAAACCGTGAAAATGGGGGTTGTGTGGGAGCATAGTAGGCTTTGTATTGTGCTACAATAATTTGAGTGTCTAAAACCGATGTCATTTTTTCTTTCATGGAAATTTATAATATAAATAACAAATCAATTCAAAATTTTAATAATAAATTATGAAGTTTATGAATAAATAGTTTTTTTTATTATTATATTGATTTTAATTCTATATTGCTATAGATTTTTTTTTTAATAATTAAATTTTTTTTCTTAATTTCATAGAATCAAATTGAAAACAAAGAGCTTAAATGAAAATGAATTTAGAGGTTATTGCACAGCTTGAAATTTTGATTGCTTTTAGTTTGACCAAAAGGCAATACTACTTCTAACATGTAGTTTACACTTGCTCACAACAAAATGAAGTGAAAGCATCATGAAACAAGGCAAAGGCAATTTTGATTCTAGGAATTTGAAAATTCTCTTCCAATTCCAGAGTAGTAAGGTAGCTAGCCTTTTATCTTATCCTACATCCTACATGTATTCATAAATCAATTTTTTCATAAAAAAAGAAACCCACGACTTCCCTTGTCTCTAGTAAAATGTTGAATCTTCCCTTGCCTCCTTGCCCACTTTGGTGTTAGTCTAGTGTCTATAGTAGGTGCATCTATGAAATACTTTTCAAAGATTTGTATAATATTCATGCAAGCTTTGAAAAATATGAAACCAATTTTGTTGATTTCCTAAACCATTTCCTAACACATGGACATCATTTTTTCTTGCATGCACCCTCCATATCAAGAGATCCAAAACAAGTGTCACATTTAGGTGCTTCTACCTTATTGCTCACTTGAGACTTTGCTTGAACACGGCCTTGCACAAATTCCAACGATTCCAGTAGCCATACCAATGCTCTATATAAGGTAACTACACCTAAAATAGAGCAAATTAACAATTGAACATGGTTGGAATTATTATATTGAAATTTTTTTTGAGGAGTCTTGTTGGTAGTCCAAAAGGGTTTCTAGATTCTCTTAGAATGAATTTCTTGGACACCATATGAATAACAACAAATTTTCAATGTGCTAAAAATAGGATTTAGGACAACCAACCATAGACTCATATGAATAGTGGAAGTACATCTTTGGCAAGAATCTATATTGTGTAGTTTTAGAAAGTAGTCAAAATTAGGTGTATTAGTTACCTTAGTTGTGACTTTTGTGGGTCCAAGTTCACCTCCTAATGTTTCTCTCGATAGGGAATGAAGATGTACTCAAGGACGCATGAGGGTATGAATGGTGGAACCCTAGTATTTGTTCTTTTCTACACAAAATAGTGAAATTAGGTTGCCTTCACTATTAACCCCTAAAGGACCAAATGGTGTTTTTTAGCAACATAGCGATTTCGGGCAACTCACTACAAATGAAATTTTTATTTTTTTCCTTTCAAATTTTCACACCACATGTGCCCAAGGAGTAGCTTTAAGACCTAAAATATTTCATAACTTTTGAATACATGGTTAAAAATTTATTGTATGATATGTAGTTTTCATTGCTCGGTGGGCAGCCTGGGAAGCAAAAAAAACTTCTATGAAAATCTTTTTCTTTTAAAATAAAAATTCGAAATTTATTTTCCTGATTTATACATACATGGAAAGCTTTGAATCATTCCATTTTGATTTATGAGATGAAAGTTATGAAGAGTTTTAGTTGTGGATAGTTTGTGGGTAGTAATGGAATCTCTACTCTAAAATAAACTTTGAAGACCTTTATATAACTCCATTTTTAATACTTTTGAAAAGAAATAAAAACGAGAGGTGTAGATTGCTTATTACAACAATTTAACCATTGGGATTGGCATTTTTCAAGTCCATAAATAAATCATTAACAATTTTGTATTTTGAATCATTCTCTACTTCTTTCAACTTACTATTTTTTTCCTATATGTTGTACAATTCCAAATGGTCAAAAGATTTTCAAGCATGTACCCAACATGACTTGAAGAATGAATCCAAATAGTTACAACCATTTTGGACAATTTTTCATAATGATCTGACCTTGTGAAGTGCAGCTGTCTGGATTTTTGTAGGTCCAAAAAATGGTTTTTTGTCACTTCAAATGCTCATATCTTGCAATCCAAATGGTTGAAATTTCTGAAATTTCTTCCACATCTTCCCAAACTAGCCTACTATAAGATCCTATGGTTTTCTTTGTCCAAAAATGTATTGTTTTCTGAAATTTGGTACTTGTACTAGAGATGACAATTTTGGAGCATTATTGGTGAAAACATTGTCAAATACATTTAGGATGAGTTAATTAGTTGCTTTATCGCAAGGAAGTTACTATACAATTCATCAAAGTCAACATATATTTCTTCATATTCTTCCATTTGTACACATGGAAGTTCATGAGTCCCAATTACAACAATACTTAATTCAAAAGTAGTGCATTCTTGTACAATAACGATACACATTTATGTAGTTTCAAATGTTGATAAATGAGTGAGGTGCAATTTAATATCACTATTTGTGTGTACCTAAGGCAGTCAAGCTCATTTGTACTGAGTTGTTTATTGACATGGCTGCCTGCATGAAGTGTAGTCACACACTCAGCACACAATATCCAGCTAACCCCAAGGCAATGTGCTGTACCTTAACCCCTCAAGGCCCAAGGAGCCATTTTGGAGCCTCGGTCTCACCTGTTCAACATGTCAAAATTCTTACTTCATATTCCTGCATTCTAAGAGTTATATCTTCATAAATTTCATATTATGATGATTGTTCGTATTGAAGGGGGAAGCTCAAAAGTACAATTGACATAGTGTAACAAGCTTGATGCACAAATAAATGTGCGCTGTCAATCAAAGTTCAAACTTGTGGAAAAGTACAGAAATTGCTTGGGTAGTTGGGCCTTCCTTGAGGGGTTAAGCTATGCGGATCTGGCAGCAGTCATGGCTTCAGTCAGATTGCAGCTTCTAAGAGTAAGCTTACTTATGAAGTAGGAAGGCTTGAAGATAACTTATCTTTCATGACAGTCCGCATCATGACTGGAAACATACCAGGTGTACTTCTGGAGCATTAGAACTCACTTTAATTGAATTGCATGTAACATTGGAAATATTTGTTTGTGATTTCAAGCCTCCAAGAAATACTTGGATTTTGCAATGCTACACATACTTAACTGTCAATGATTCTCAAAGACAGTATGTGTACTTTTCATTGTTTTCAAGAATGTACATGACTTCAGTTATTGTTGTTGTTTGAACTTTTGTAAATGAGAGAGCAAATTCTTCTATTTATGTTGTTCTTTAGGTAGTAAAAATTGTTTTGGGAAAAAATGTTGCTGTATATGCTGTAATTGCAAAGTCAAAAATTGCAATGAATATTAGAGTAGCTAGACCAATGGAACATACATCAAGTACATATGTTTTGCCCTACATAGTGAGATATTGGTGAATGCAAGCAAAATTTCATAGACTTTGGATTAGTGGCCACAAAATTATGTCCAATTTTAGTTTATGATAGCAAGAAATACAAAACTATGATTACTAAAGACTATTTGAGTGAGGTCAAAGATATTTTAAGATAAGCATGAGACTATTAATGACTATCAATAGATATGAATTGCACAATAAGTTTGGACCTCTTGTTTTTCAAGCTTGTTTGGAATAGATCATACAGAGGTTGTCATAGATTGTACCAACCACTTAAGCATTTTGTGCATGATCTCGAGTAGTAAGTTAAAAGGCAATGTTAAGATTTTAGTGTTTATTTGAAACAAGCGTGTTTAAGAAACACACTGCAAGGGGTTCCATCAGGAGGAGAGATTGATTTCATGCAAGGTACAGAACATGTCGCTGCTAGGTATCGAACCTGCAACTACGGCATTCAGTTTGGGTACCTCACCACCATCACCCGGTAGTTTACGATCATCTCGAACCAGGCATTGTTAAGTTTTTGCCTTCAGTTGTACACTAAATAGGGGTATTAAGGGGACCAAAAAATTAAAGGGACTTATTCTTGAAAACTATAGATGTTTGAAACATGATATACATCACCCGCACACTTCAATAATTACTCATGTACAATACAAATAGATATTTATATAGTGTAGAATGTCAATTAATTAGTATGGGTCCCTTTAATACCCATATTCAATGTACAGAGATAGAAATGATGAGCATTGTCAATTTTTCATAATTTTTTTCCTTACATTCAAATTGTTATGAATTTTAGAAGGCAAAAGTTGGCTTGCACCCATCCCAACACATAGATTCTTCTCTCACTGCTCATCTAAAGTGACTACTTTCGCTCTCAAAATGAAGAGCATGTGTCATAACAGTGATGGCTACATGATGCTGGGAAACCAAGAAACTAATGATTACTTATCAGTCATCTCTCTGTTGAATTGAATTTCCCATTACCTATGTATTGTAAGTTATTGACCATGGGACCTGGCTTGTTCATGGGTCGTTCTACCATATCTCATGATTGTTACAGAATGCCCTCTGGTCAGCAGCTTGGACAGTGTCTTTCAACTTCATACTATTATTGGACAAGTTATTTGAAAAGATAAAATCTTTCCAGGTCCTGTAGGGGCTATGGACCATTCCAAATGCAAATGCATTCCTGTTTTGTGTTGGGGTTGGCCAGTTGTATTTGAGTTGTGGTTTGGCCGTGCTCCTAGCTGCTAGGCCACTTGGGTCTGGTTGGTTTTGTATTTTCTCCTCTGCAACGTAACGAAGTTCCTTAGTTTTCATTTGTGTCCAAAAAAACAAAATAAAAAAACAAATGCATGTGCAGTCAGGTAAGTTGTTCCCTGTGAATAATTCTCAATTGGACCTACTGCATAGCACATCATTCACAATCCGAGAAAGACACAACAAACATCATGCAAACAAGACAAGGAATGTTTCTGAAAATGACCCAAAATGACCATAAATTGTCATATCATTCAAACCGTTGTTAAATACAAGAATCCCACAAGTTAGAAAAATAGTAGCTAAGGACTGAAAGTACCCGACCAATATTTAAAATATATACAACACCTATGAGCATCTGCGATGCTCTTGAGTTCCAAAACAGTATTGGCATAATAAATGGGCAACTCCAAATAGGAATAGTCATTATTGTCAAACCAACCTTTTCAAGTATTGTTATGTGTGCCCATAAGTTTGGCCTTCCCTTAGCTTGTTTGCATGAAAAGTCTTTTTTAATGTAGGATCTTTTTCTCTTTTTCTTTTTATAAGCAGAAAGGTCATTTGAAGTTTGGATTGCCGGCTTTGCATTAGATCAATTTCTTCTCAAAGAAACCCAATACTACGTGGGCTTCATGGAATGCCTTGCCATTTGTTGTTATTTGGATTGATTCCCAGACATGCATTGAAGGTGTTCTAAGATAACAACACCTAAAATCATCCCCTTTGGAATGTTGCTCCTTACTTTTGGATAGGAAATGGAGAAGTTTAGGCCCCCTAATGGTGAGGATTGGAAAGACAATACCAAAGTGGAGTTAGTGACCATTTTTAGTCATGAGTGGATTCCTTCATGATGATGCATAGTGTAGATTAAGATTAATTACCAATTTGGCAAATAACCTAGAGTACAATGAATTTGTTATGTAGGAGAATTTCAAATAGGAGTTTGATAAATGAGTCAATTCTTAACCCACTTGGCAAGCACAACTTAGAGATTTTGAAGTAGATCCTCACCAACTAGACCTAATTCTAATTCTCCACTCCACTCCTAAACCTAAAGCGCTTTAAAGTCCATTTTCTAGAGGATGAACACATTGAAATGGAAGTTTTCTCCTCCTAACATTTGGCTTAGATGAAAGTTATCCTCATTTGTGGAGATAGTTTATCAAGTTCTTGTTCTTTCGACTAAAGGTTGGATTTGGTGTTACGAGAGTATATATTTTTCTAAAATGACCAATGTGCAAGTATGTCACGTGGTTGACCAAGCCAAAATTGCATTGGCTTTAATTCAAAATTAGATTTGCCAAAATGAGGTCATAGATTTGAAGAACACAAAAATTTCCAAAAATCACCATGCCAAGCAATCCCTTTTTTATGTTTTTTCGGTGGTAGGCCAAGTGGCACTAAATAGTTTCTTTGAGGTGACAAATAGGCTCCATTTCAAATTTCATGGATGAAAGTGGTTGGCAATCATCAAGGTTTGATTAATGAATCCTTGCTATGTTGTGGAAAGTTGTGTGGATAATTTAGGCAAAGACAAATTCTACATTGAATGTGACAAAATCTAGCAACCTATGAGGGTTTGAGCAATTTTTTGACAACACCACATTTGAAGTAGGTGCTAGTGGGGCAACATGTTCTTCAAATTCCTTGCAAATATGGACTCAACCACTAAAACAACTTAGGCTTGAACACATTACATTTAGGAATTGTACACCTTCGATTGAATTGGTTCTCCAATCAACAAAGACTGGTGAGTTCTTTGAACCACACATAGAATTAGAACTTATTAAAAACAATTACAAGTGTAATGAGCAAGTGATTTGTCTACGATATAGTTTAAGGAATAGTTTAAGTAGGTTTACAAATAGACTTCAATAACTTCAAAACTTCCATTTCTTCCACCCCGAGGCTCAAATCTCATGGACAACAATGCATCTTGATTCATTAAGCTTTCCCAAACTTCAAGAATGAAGTGCGAGACATGCTCTAAGAAAGTAGACAGTTGTTACAGACAAACTATGTACATCAAACTAATGAATAGAAGAAACAGTTCCAAGAACTAAAATCAAACGTCAGTTGAAACTAATGTGTAGAGTTAGTGCTGCCTTGGAAACAACACAGGATGTCTTCAACAAACACATCTGCAAAGCGAGCTGCAAAAAGTAGTGACCCGACCAAAAGAAAATGATTCTACTGCATGTCACAGGCTTCAGAGCTTCAGGCGTGCATCCACAGCAAAATGTCATTGCAATACAAACCTCTGAATCTAAGCCCGCGGAGTCATTTTTTATTGAGAGTAGAACTAATTCAGCAAACAATGATGTCCCACGAATTTTGGCCTGAAGGGAGGAAATGACACCCTACAGGAAGTAATGCCGCATTTGATGACCTGCCATCCCGGAAAATCAGATAGTGAAATCTTCATATCAAACGACAAGCAACACACACTTGTTGGAATCCACTATGAATATGCCCTCAGTGCAGAAATCATCAAATGAAAATCTGTTGAAAGATAATTTGGTTTAAGAAAATAGCCAAACCATCGTGAAAGTGTAAAATTCCGACCTAAATTGCACGAGAAAGACAGTCTACAATATTCCAACGGCTCACAAATTCATGATCGGAAGCTCGGTACGTCTGAGACCCTCAAACTCGGAATTCCGCAATTAGGACGTGACGGAAAGGGCCGAATTGGATGAATTTAGAAATTATCTACCCTAAGGTTAGCAGAGCTCTTCATGGAAGAAGTCGGTCAGTTCAGTGTGCAGAATGTAGATTCCAGATTGCAATGAATACTGTACTAGCTAGGAACGTGCATGTGTGTTGTCAAAATATTATTGCGATCGATCACGGGATGCAGAATCAATAGAATTCGATCTCGGTCGTCGCTCAGCATTCAGTTGGCAACAGTAGTGAAAAGTCCAGTTCCTTTCACCCTGGAGCTCAGCCAGATGCAGCCGTTGAGAAAAATGGAACGCAAGCACTGTACACCACAAATGCCATGCACAATATTCACACAAACACGTTCACATTCACGTTCGTACGGTCATAAGAAAAAAAGTGGCCGGAAACGCTCTCACTCGCGCACATCCACAGTTAATCTCGATGAACATGCAAAGAAAACATGGAACCTCAAATTAAGTCTCTGCAGATGGGCCTGCCAGTCCGTGTAGCCGGGCCATGCAAGATGGAACCCATGAAGTTCTTACACTGCAAATGAAAAGTGCGATACATGTCCGTAAGGGTTGTACAACATATATGCGATACTAACTCCAAATCGAGACACCGCCACTGGAGACAATTCAGTACTGCAACAGATATCCGTATTCTCCGGTGGACTGGAAAAGAGCGTGGGTCGACTTTACGCCTCCACCGTTATCTTTTTGCCTGAGGAGTCGGTGCCCTCCCAACCAATGTTGACCACTTGCACACCCTCGAAGATGCCGTCGACGCCCGTGTCCACCGGCAGCACCAATCCGTCCACCCGCGTGTCCTGGTACTTGTACTTGTAGGGGACCTTGCCTTTGGCTTGAGTTCCCGAGACTCGAACCACAACCTGGAATCGTCCATCAATGTTCACCAATTAGAATGCAATCAGTAGGTGGAACAGAAGAAAGTTCTGGACGATTTCGACCACATCCGAGGTAGGCACTCGAGTATCCCCCTCCTAATCCATATGAAACCTGGCCCTGAGAATAGAAATAAATAATCGAATTCCCAAAGGTCCGACTTAGCTAATCCTGAAGGATCGGAGTTCCACGGAATTGGCATAAATGAAAAAGACTTAAATTGACGGTTACGTTATGAGCACTTGGCCCTACAGAAACCTTGGATTGCCTAGATGAAACGCAGCGTTATCAATTTCTCGGAGACTTTGGTCAGCTCTGAAGTTTCACCATATTGAATTGCGCACTAGATCGAAACTCCTGCGCACGTTCCCAACCCTCTACACATGCATTCCCAGGTAGTCCTCTAAATCAGGAAAATGATGGCAGTTCAATCCTCACCTCAACGCCCGGGTTCACATCTTTCGCGGTGAACGTACTGGAAACGGTAGTGGTCTCGCCATTCTCCTTCCCCATCTCAGTTGTGCAGCTCAACTCAGTCGACACAGTCGACTCCGCCTCGCCCAGCAGTGGCACCCCCGCAGTCACCGAGACCGACAACCCAGTCGTGACTGTCGTGGAGTCTTTCCAAGTTCTCACCTCCGTGACGTCATAAGTCACTGTCACTGCCACATCACACTTCGAGCTCGTGTTGTTCGTCGCCTTCGTACTCGCCAGGACCAACGGCTTCATATCCGTTGTCTCCATTAGGTCCATCAGATACTCCACATCGAAAACCCTCCGCATGATCAACGCCTCGCTGACCTCCATCTGCGCTGTCACGTCGTTGTTGGCCTGGCTAGCCGCGGCGTTGAGGCAGCTTTCTTTGTTATCGACGCTCAGGCGCTTGACGAAGGCGTTGTTGCCGAGGTTCTGGAGGGTGACTTTGGTGGGCGACAGTTGGTAGACTTTGAAGAGGCAGTCGTTCTGGCTGGGCGAGGGGGTGGAGGATTGTTCCGCCCAGATCCAGTTGGGGCTTCGGTGCCAGAATTTCGCGTTGTAGAGGCATTTCACCATGACCACATCTTCCTTGCCGGGGACGGGGATGACCTCGTGCGCGCCGTAGAGGTTGCGGTTTGTGGAGTTGAAGCAGAGGTACGGGTGTTTGTCCTTGTCGAAGTGGCAGAGGTTGAGGCCGTTGTCGCCCTTGAACATGACGTAGCGTGGGAGCTTCACAGGAGCCATCGTGCTCGTCGACGGATCGGAGGTAGACCTGTGGACTGTCTGGAGTTGAATATATAGCACCGGGGATTAGTTGTCAGCGAAGCAATGACATTTACATAGATAGCTGATCGATTTCAACACCAAACACCACTAGCTAACTCCATGAATGAATTCGGTTGCAGCTAGCAACCACGCGCATCGGAATTTCAAAAGAAGAATCTAGCAAGCAAAGGATAGGGTAGCCGAGCTGCCAATCGCATTGCAGTGTGCGTGGGGTTTGATTGTTGAAACGAACTGAAGGAGTGTCATGGACAGAGCCATGAATGAATGAATGATTTTGGATGAGAAAACTATTTCAGTTCATGTTTTATCCACATCCACAGTGGTCAATTGTTGCATCGTGAGTGCCCAAACCAATGGAATGAAATGAAGAAGCCCCACTTTCGCCACCGCTCTTCCCAAGGATTCACAACCAAATGCATACTGAAATATCAATGTGCACACTCCTCACCAACAAATCTAGTGAATTGCAACCATTCCCAAGTTTACACATCCCTCCGTACAGCATTGCAACCATTCGTTTACTGAGCCGTATTCTTGTATCAAAATACCAATCATTGCATACTGTAGGACTTAGTATTCATGAGACATACTGAATTCAGCATATTCACCCAGGAAAGAGCACCGGCACTCGACTGACACCTTTTTGTAGAACAACCCGGCGGGAACGAAGAGAGACTCAAGTATCTCCCTTCCCCTTGAGTTGTTGTACAACTGGAAGCAGAGCCCGTTGCACACAGGAGTCAAACACAAGAGCTTACCGAAACTCTAACAGTGCTTCCAAGATGCCAAAATCACGCACAGTCCATAACATCCCATAATGACAACGAAGACTTGCTGAAAAGCTTGTTCAAGTGGTACCCAGACCCAACCAAATCTGAGGCAGAATGATCTAGGGAACCCCGCTCAGTCTCACACTTGAACACATTCCTAAGTGCACCTACCTTACTGCCGTGAGGATCCAAGAGCATCAGGGGTCGTCTCTCTCGCTTGGAAGACACCGAAGCGACGAAATGACGCAGCAGACAAGTATCCCACAGGAAGGAATAATGTGACATGTATGAGAGCAGTGCCTCCTCTTATCCTCCTTGTGCGGGTAGGCTCCGAGGACGAAGCTGCGAAGACGTCATAGCTCGGGAATTGCCAGCAAGCAGATGCAAAAAGGACGCTGCGTGGGCAAAGGCAGAAAAGTTGTACTGTCGAGGCAGGGGTCTGGGGAAGGTGATTGGCGGCGCCAGCGAATGGCCCAACGGGAGCATGGGCTGTCCATTTTCTAGTACCAGCACTAGCACCCGCCCTACGGAAAGCACTTTGCTGAATGTGCACGACGAGTCAGCAAGGGGTCTGTTTCCTACAGCGTGAGATCCGTGGGAGCCAGGGCTAAGCCTAGAACAACACGACGGGAATGAAGAGATCAGTGTGTCCCTTCAGGAGTCCTTGAGTCACTGAGTGAGTCACTGACTCCCCCTGGGACTGAGTGCCGAGGGCCGCACAACGTGAAGCACATTGTAGAATTGAACGTGGACAACGAGTCAGCAAGGGGACTGTTTCCTACAGCGTAAGATCCATGGGAGCCAAGGCTAGAGCTAGTCTGGTCTGGTGGTGGTTTATTCAACGCGGGGAAAAATGTAGGAACGAAGCTAATTCTGTCGACGAGGGTACTGGAACTCCGAGAGAATTTACCCCGAAAAGAATTATTCATGCAAAACTTTGGTCGTCCTCGTCTCCTCGCCAATTTTCGTGTGCGTGAGCAACATCGCATTTCTACAGCAGTCCATGCAGAGCCCTGCGCGCTCCGATTGGTACACAAGTTACCTCTCCATATTGGTTGCTTTACGTCCTCTACCTGGCGTACGTTGTGAAATAGGTCGGTTGTTATTACGCTATGCACATTGCGGACTGGTACTAATTCATAGTGCCTTCGAGAAAGAAATATTGAGTCTCTCTGAGAAAAGAAATTATTCTTTTTCCTGTGGATTTTAATTTCTCCTAGTATGTACTCTCGGTGCTCGAGTTTGCAACGTCCTAGTCTACTTGAATAGCGAGCATTTGAGTCCTAATTGTAGTTATTATATTAGTGAACCTTGTAATTCTCACACTTCTCGGAATCTGGAATGCTTGAGAATCGCAGTAGGGATGTCCGAGTTGGCATGCAGAAGCGGAGACGGATTTTAGAATCTTGTTCCAGAACTCCACAGCGATCTACAAAGGGAGTAATTTTGTTGTGGAAAGAAGGATTGAAGTGTGCCCTGTTTGGTAACAATCCCACAGGTTGCACGGCAAAAGTCATCATGTCCGTATTCCCTGTCTTTACATATGAATATGTATATATATGCAAATGTTATGTGTTTATTCCTTCTAGTTGCGGTAGTGGAGTTCAGATGCTCACTTCCATATGAAAATTGGAGATCATTCTGTTGAACACAACTTGTCAACAGGGGCCCTCACATTCTTCTACGACTGTTCCAGTGCTGAAGGTTGACTGTCCCCATGGTGTTGGAAAACTCACCTCCAGCAGGTCGCTCCAAGCTGGAAAACTCGACTTCATGCTTTGGGAACATTGGTTACTCATCTTCATGTTTCCTACAACTAAGACTTTTTACGTGATGAATGGTCATTCCATTGAGAGAAGCTGTGCTCAAAAGTACTCACCACCTTTTTCTCTTCCGTCCTGCAGTCCTGCTCCTCGCAGTGCAACTAGAGGACGTTCACTTTGCTACCTTTGGAGGAGGGAAGACGGGGACTTTCTCTTGTCCAATTTTATTCCGTTTTTGACCGAGACATGCAATAATCTTCACCGATTTAGGTGACATCAAATCGGGCCCCATCTGAAATATACTTCTCACTATATGATCAACTCACATAACATTGTTGAGTACATTTGGGATGGCACTTTCCGAGCATGCCAAATCCGAGCAAAATTCAAACTCTGGCCGGCATTCTCAATAACTCGTGGACTTGAAGACCTCTCACCCCTTCAAATGACCTTACCTTGGCAAGACGAGGTGTCAGGGATTCCTTTTCATGCAAATTCAGAGGGTGCTCAGCAAGGGTTTCCTGATCTGTCATTTCAAACCATGAATCGCTGGTCCTGGAGGGGTTGCAGAAAACAGAAACGGCTTGTCAGAAACGGAAGCGACTGAAACATTGTGAGGAGAAGGATGACAAAGTCGAAGAGCAGTACATTTCCCCATATCGTGACCGAATGCGAAGGCCGCTCGACTTTGTCACACTCGGCCAGGGTGACTCGAAGTTGGCTGTGGAGCTAAACACTGAAGGTGTCCATTCTCTCCCATCACGGCTGCTCGCTCTGCCGCTTTCTCCATGTTGAAAATCACGAAGCCAAAGCCTTAGGACTCGCAAGTTTGGGGGTCGGAGATGATGTTCACGCACTAGATCATCCCCTTGCCCACGAACCCCTCCAACAATTCCACCAGATCCATCCCTGCGGACGAGCGTGGGATCTTGCATGCCGACGTGTACCTTACACTTCCCCATCAAGTGGACCACAAATGCCCCGATCTGGACCTCACGGAGTGTCACGTCATGAAGGCGAGGCTGGTCTCTGCAAGCACATTGCACAGGAGAATGCAAGTTACAAACAATGTCAAGAAACGTTGCACAGGACAACTTCCAACAAATCTAGGGACTTTCAAGAGCAAACGAGTAACTTCCTGTTCTGGGAAATTCACTTGAAGATTCTCTTGAGAAAACGTTTTAGCAATATGGACCTCCCTGACCTGTGATGTCATGAAGACGATGTAGATGCCTACCCAACAGGCATGCTCGTTCCCACGCATGGCTTGTGCTTCAATCTGCAAGCACATTGAATAGCAGAAAGCAAACATTCATACAGTGTCACTTGAGAAGCATTGCAAAGTACAATTTCCGATCAATAGGGTGTCGAGAGCAAGAGAATCCCTCTCTATCCTGGCAAGTTAACTTCGACTGCCTCTCACACGTTTTCGCAATCTGACTCACTGATTTGTCAAGTCATGAAGGCGATGATGATCCCTGTCCAACAGAAATGCTCGTACCCCTGCATTGCTTATGTTTCAAACTGCAAGCACATTGCAATGGACAATCCAAAACAAACACACTGTGAAGAACCACTGCAAACAATAGCAATCAAACATGGTATCAAACCCAGAAGTATAACTCTCTTTTTTTTTCGAAGAAACCTTATTTATCCTCAATTAATCGATTCAGCTCCTTGAAATGTATGTTCTTCACATGGCTAAGCCAAGAAAAGAAATGACAACACCGAGTGTTCCTTCATAGCGAATTCAATCACTCTTACTTCCCAAATTCGAAAGTTCTAAAGTTCTACCCAGACTCCAAGTGAAACGAAATTTCTATCTCAAATGCCCCAATATGGGCCTCACTGAATTCTCACTTGAGAAGGCGATCGCTGGTTGACAGGCGCGCTCATAGCCCTGCATTGCTTGTGCTACTACCGTCAACCTACAAGCACAATGCGACGGTGAATGCAAACACACACAAACGGGTCAAGCAACGTTACAAGCAAAGGGAATAACTCTCTATTCTGGCGATGTACTTGATACGTCTCGTCAACGTTTAATCTTCTTGGACCAAACCTTCGAATGCTCTTTCCATGGAACACACTGTCCAAGCAAAGAAAAAGGCCTGTGCCTTGAGCCAAACTCATCATCGTTCATGGCTAATTCAATCACACTCAACTCCGAAATTAGACACTTTCAGTTCCCAAGTGCAACCCAGAAACCAAATTGTACCACAACGCATTCTGCTACACACAAGTCGAGCTGAAATTTCCAATCTTTAATTTCCAATCTTTAATTTCCAATTTCCTTGCTATCCCATGTCTCTTTCATTCCATCGAAGAATTCAAACAGACACAAGCAGTAATAGTACCTCTACTTTGATAGACCAGCTAAGACAACTGAAATGATGCGCTTTCTGATCAGTTCAATGAACAACTTGTTTAGGAGCTCTGGACGAGCTGCACAAATATCGATGCAGCAAGAGGGGTCTTCTCGGTCGAGAAGATAGAGAAGAAGAAGAAAGGTTATCGTTCTAGCTGTGAGCAACAGAAAAGCTTCGGATTCTTTCACAGCGCAGGCCACAGGCAGTCTGTTCGTCAATTACGGTGACAGCACCTTCCCATGTACATTCTTGCCAAGAATGTACAGCCTCTATACATGAAAGCCTACGTTCAATTTGAGATACACACCTATTTCCAGTACTTTGAAATTCTATTATTTATTCAGACGGAGTCCAAATACTACATTCTAAGGGAATTTTGATTCTCCTTGCAACTATGAAGAAGATTCAACAAAGCTTTTTGACAATTCAGTAGTAGGAATTTAGAATCCCGGCTTGGAATTGTCAACAAGACCCAACAAAGTTTTATAGTTCAATAATGGGAAGCATGATGAAATGTTGATTCAAATGCATTCAAGTGTTGTTACCTTGCAAGGCCAAAGTTACAGTGTTAACGGCTAAGAAAATCTCCACTCTACTACCTCATAATGGTTTAATGAATCTTTTTATTCATAGAAAATCTAAAATACGGAATACTTTCATGAAAAGCAGTTTCAAAATCACACAAAATATATGTCATTTTTCTAAATTTGGATATTGCACAATAAAAAAAAATCCTAAATTTCTTCCAATGCATATCATAAAGAAAATACTAGCCTCCTCAAAATATATAAAATTTGTTATTAGCGCCACAAATCATACAAATTTATTGATTCAAGGACAAATTTTTGAGATTTTTAAGGAGGCCACTAGTTTCTTTATGGCTTATATTGGAAGGTATTTAGGAGTGTTTTTACCATGTAATGCCCAAATTTAGATTTATTTTTTGTGTTTATTTTACATTACATTTTTGATGTTCTTCTAATGAAAATATTCTCATTTTGATTCTATAGGAAATAAAAGAATTTGTTTTATTGTTTTGAAGGGCTCGATTACTCCTGGGGGGTAGTCAGCAATTGGAGTAGCAACATACATGCAAACCAATGACAAGGTATTTTAAAAACATGGGGGCTATAAATTATAAAGGGGTTTAGAGTAATATAGGGTATTAAAAATGGCATTGGACATCTTTCTAGTATTATAGGCTATGGAATAATAGGTTCCATTAGAAAATTACATAATGATAGCATGTGAAAAAAATAATAATAATTCATACCCTCCTATAAAATAGTAGTTGTTCACACCTATATCCTTATTATTTTAACACATTGCCCCCCCCCCCCCAACTCAAGTAGAGATGCTTTTAGGGTACTATCACACCAAGGTGATGAATAGGTAGTGTATAAATTATAACCTTGTTATAAAGATTTAGCTTTATATTAATCTTTAAAGCTCTACAAAGCTTGATTTTGGATGCAAGTGGTGTTTTTGGTATATTTGATATAGAAGATGCATGAATTGAAGCATATGATAGTGACAAAAGTTTGAATTCATATTGATTTGGATCCAATGACACATGGCGCTTCCAATTCGGGTCACTATTAATTACACTTCCTATATGTCTCAAAAGCTACAAAATGGTCATGTATTCTACAATTATAATGGCAATGTATTTGAGCATGATAAGCTTTCAAACATTAAAGTGACATTCAAACAAAAGATGTTTATTGCTAGATTATCAATCAAATGGTGTATATCTTGCCATATTTTAGTTTGTAATTTGTATTTTCAAATTATTACTTTCAAAAGTGAAAATGTAACCCATATGACTTGTCATAATCTTGCCACATTAAATTGGGGCAAATATTTGTCGTTTGGTGTAAATACTTCAAATGGTAACCTCTTGAAGTTTATATTCCTCCCCAAGCCTTAGTATGATTGAATGTGCCCTAAGAGCTTTGGCATCTACTTAGGGAGTGCACTACATAGTGTATTAGTTGGTCACATGTGTTCAAAACCCTATTACATAGGGATTATTCATGAAGATTTTGTGAATTACTTTAGGGTTGTCTTTATCTAAATTTCTAAATTCTTCTTATTTCATGTACCCTATGTTTCATTTAAAAAGATTTCTTGCACTATTTTTGTGTATCCTATATTCATTATAAATAGGAAACACAAGCATATTCCTTTCAAACCCTTGATGGAATCATGTTGAAATTTATCAATAATAATTGCATATACATAAAATGCCATACATAACAAAAGAAGAATATTGTAAAACTTGTTTCAAACATAAACTACTTTCAAACACAAAAACTAACTAGTTTCAAGCACAAATTAGTTTCCAACACAAACCATTCGGAACCCAATACCACGTACAAAACCATATACAAATATACATTTGAATTTAGGTCAAATTAAATCTTCTAGGCTATAAGCTTCAATGACTAAATCCTCCAAGTTTTGAAGACTAAATTTGTATACTAATGATTGAGATACAAAAGACATTGGATCCCACCTTGAATACTCCTTACCAACTTATAGTAAGTAGTTCTTAAAAGTTTAGATTTTTTTGGCAAGGCTTTTGAACAATGCCAAAAAACACGCCTATAGTTCACAACTACAACAAAGTCCTCATGCTTTCATGAATTCAAGTAACAAAAGAAAACAAAAATTTATATCTTATTTGTAAAATGACAAGAAATTAAACACACAATAGCCCCAAGAAGACTGTGTCCAATGGACTTCTAAAAGCAAAAACAAGCTACAAGCTTCTTTACAACCTATTGTATGCATGGAATTACCATTGTCTCACTAGTCATACTTTGTCATCCATTCTCTAGCTAGTCTCACCTATTGTCTTCTCTTACCATATCTATAATTATTCCTTTCTTGCAAGGATCCATTACTTTTTAGATACATTCTTGATAGTTTGAATTTTTTTTATCAAACAATGAGAATAGTTCAAGTCAATTGACATTGTATTATATTTTGGTATTCTCAGTACTAGGCGTTTTTGACATGCCCTATTCTATTTTACATTTTCAGTTGGTAGAGCTACTTGTTGGCTAGCTAGGGCAAGGAGGGCAGCATGTCAATGCAGGGGGGGGATTTTGAGCGACAAATCACTCAAAAGCAATAATCCAACCGAATGTTGACAGAAGATTAGCTGGATGGATTTTCTGAATAGCTACAAATGAATTCCAATTGATTTCTTGAGATTTGTACTTCAAACTTCTGTTAAAATTACATTCCAACACTAAGTTAGAAATGATGAAACAACAAGCAGCCTGGCTTCACCCCAAATGGATTTCTATGTGGGAGGCAACCCATTCCTGATCATTGCACCATTCTGGCAGCCTAGGGTGGAGTAATTTTGATCAGGAGGTGATTAACAATGATTAATGCTGGCATAGTTCTTGGTGTAATTGTGGTACATTATGATTGGCTATAAGACTCTCAATAAGGTAGAAGCACCTAAATGTAACGCAATCCATTTGATGACATCTCAAAAACAACCAAAATCCAAACACTTGTGGACCCAAAGTAGACAAGTGGGGTTCCAAAGTAGACATGTGGGGGTCTAAGAAGTTGTCACTCTTCCAAGAAACAACCAATCACCCACACTTGATCCAAGTTTAGGGAGTGTTGCTTTTGGGTGTTTCCCTGCCCACTTTGGTGTTAGTCTAGTGTCCACAGTAGGCACATCTACAAAGTACTTTCCAAAAATTCATATAATATTCATACAAGCTTGGAAAAATACAAAACCAATTTTGTTGGCTTCCTAAAGCATTTCTTAACACACGGACATCATTTTTTCTGGTATGCACCTTCCATATCAAGAGATCCAAAACAAGTGTTGCATTTAGGTGCTTCTACCTTATTGCAACAAAGCCTTGGTCAGAAATAGGAAGTTCTAAATGACCAATATCGGTGGAACAAAATCTTCAACTCAAAAATTCAAAGTAATTATGTTTTGAGAAGTAAAAATCTGAAAAATTATGAAAACCTTATGAACTCTATTTCTGCACGTGGAAAAATTTCCCCACTGTTGAAACCTCCTTTGCAGATACGTGTATTTGCCTAATAAGTGGTTAGAAATGGGTTGCCTCCCTTAAGTATGTAACTTACAATCATGGTGAATGTTCTCCATTAGCTCTCCATAACATTAACTATATCAGTCCCCTAAGCTTTTGAATACTTGGGGATTAAATGTCCTATAAATATACATTTGTACTTGAGTTGTTTTACTTTTGTTTTTCAGAGGTGAACTCACATGACTGTCGTCTATATATCGTGAAATTTCAGATTTTTTTGTGAAGACTTGGAATTACTATGAATTTCTGAAGATTGCATGAAGAAGAATTCAGACACTTGAGTTCAAATACAAATTAAACTTGAAAATCTCAAGATTTTCACCATAGCCAGTTTTATATAGTAGTGGAGAACAACACATTGTAAATCTCTTTTTTTTATCATTAAATAATTACATGACAAATCCAACCTAATGATCCTTAGTCAACTTGTTGAAGCACATTCTCTCAAAATTTTAGAATAAAAATCCCCACCAATTGCAAATTCAATGTGCCTAAATTTCAAAAAGTAGTTGATTTTTGAGCCCTTCCTAAAGGTGAAGTTTTATCTTTCAACATTTTAGAAAAAAAATATGTATGTTCCAAACTTGTGCAATTTAGCCAATATAGAAAACACACTAGAGAATATAATTATGTAAGAAAATTATCCAAATTATTATTTTTTTTAAACTTTTCATTTACTTCCATTGCTTGCAAAATAAAACTCCTTATAACTTTTACCTCATTATCCATAATTAGTATCAATCTATACAATCAAATAAAATCAATGAATAATTTTTATAATATATTTTTAGCTATTCAATTTGACATTGAAATTAAAAGAAACCATACACCTTGTAAAATTTGTTGGAATGACATGAAACTAAGCTTCAAAAACTCATGCAAAATTTCAAATTATGAGATCTATTAAAGCCTATTCGAGATTTCCTTTGTTCTTTAGGATTAACCCCTAAATATATTTGACTATGTTTTCACCCAAAATGCTCCCAAACTGCCATTTCTATTACAAGTACCAAATTTAAGAAAAACAAACATTTTTGGTCACATGTAACCATAGGATCTTGTAGTAAACATTTCAGAAATTTCCATTGTGCATGTGCAGGTTGCAAGATACTAGCATTAGAATTAATAGAAATCTTATTTTGGGCCTTGCCAAGAAACAAGCAGGTCTACCTCACAAAGTCACATTTGTATGAAAAGATGTCCCAAACGGTGGTGCTTTTGTGGATTCATTCTTCAAGGCAAGTTGGCTACATGCTTGAATAATTTCGGATCATTTGGAATTATACAACATATAGAAAAAAAGAAGTAGAAAGATGTAGAGAATGATTCAAAATACTCAATTGTTAACGATTTATTTATGGAATTGACAAATGTCAATCCCAATGGTTGTAATGTTGTAATAGACAATTTAGACCTAGCGTTTTTATTTTATTTTTAAATATTGAAAATGGAGTTAACCCCTAAAGGACCAACCTTGTGTTCTTGGCAACATAACATTTTTGGGTAGATACATGTGAGTAGAGATTTGACTTATTTAGGTTGAATTTTTATACAAGGTGTGGACAAGGAATACCTTCTATGAGTGCTAAATTTCACTTCATTTGAATATGCAAGTGAAAAGTTATGATGCAAAATGTTGTTTGTTTGTCAACTCAGGTAGCTCGAGGAGATTAGAAAAAATCACTATTTTCAAATATATAAATTTGAAATGTTTTTTCTAGATTTAAATATATGGGAAAGCTTTGAATCATTTCATTCTGATCAATAAGATGAAAGCTATGAGGAGTTTTAGTTTGGGGGCAATTTTAGAGTTTGTACTTTAAAATAAACTTTGAAGTCTTTTATTTAACTCAATTTTCAATACTTTTTGAAAAAATAAAATCATAGGATGAATATTGTTTATTACAACATTACAAGTTCACAACCATTGGGTTTGACACTTTTCAATTCCATAACAAAATTCTTCACAATTTAGTATTTTGAATCATTCTCTACTTCTTGCTACTTACTTTTTTTTTTTTTCCTATATGTTGTTCAATTTCAAATGATCTCAATTTTTTCAAGCATGTAGCCAACTTGCCTTGAAGAATGAATCCAAAGAGTAAGCACCATTTTGGAATTTTTTTCATAAAAATGTGGCCTTGTGAAGTGCAGCTGCCCGTTTCTTCACAAGGCAAAAAAAAGGATTTTTGCCAATTCAAACACTAATATCTTACAATCTATAAAGTGGAAATTTCTGAAATTTTTTCCACATCTTTTTAAATCAATGTAGTACAAGATCTTACGGTTACATGTGCCTAAAAATGTTTTTTTCCTAAAATTGGGTACTTGTACTAGGAATGACAGTTTTGGAGCATTTTTGGTGAAAACATGATCAAAAACATTTAGGGATTAAAAAACAAGAAATGAATGGTTGAAAATCAATTAGATCTTTGTGTCAAAATTAAACGGTGTCAAATGGTGTCATAATTTCATCCCAACACTTTCTCATCCGTATAAATTTTCAATCATTACTTCTTGCTAAACCCTAATGATGTCCACACATCTTCTCAACAAGCCTTGGAAGCTTGATGAAACTTTTTTGGTGTTGTTGTATTGCAATAAGCTCCATTCCAACAGTCTCAAAGTTTAGTAGAATCATGCATGCAAAGTATTGACTAGTGACGTCAAATAGTTCTCATTTGTGCTTCATAGTGACAAATTCTTAAATAATCCCCAAAGTGCATGTGGTATTCTGGATTGTGAATACAATTATTCAAATGACCTCTCATGTATCGAAAGCCATGATTGAATCCTCAAAAATATCCTTCTTCTATCACCTATTTGGTGATACCGAAGCAGTTTGTGGAGCTACTACCGTCCATATACAACTACACACTAAAATTTCTAAAATGAGGTTGCCTTAACAATTAGGTTGCCTTAATACCCCAAGAAAGTTACTCTACATGCCATCATAGTCAAGAGATATTTCTATAGACACTTCCATTTGTACACATGGAGGTTCACGAGTCCCAATTACAACAATAAGTAAGAATTCTTCAGAAGTAGTGCATTTTTGAATAGTAATAGTAAATATTGATTTAGTGTCAAATGTTGAGAAATTAGTAAGGGGCAACCTAATTTCACTATTTTGTGTCGGTGAAAAGAATAGTATGTGATGAAAGAATTCATGCAGTGATGAAGATGAAATCAATGAGGCCGGTCCGAATGAACTTCCAGATAGAAGACTGAGATTCCCAAGAAGATGCCATATAAGTTCTGTTGGAATGGTCTTACAGTATGAATCGTCTGCTAGAGGCTGGAGTTCTCCCTGGATGAATGAATGGGGCGTTTCGTTGAACAAGTTGTCATCCAGAACCCAAGCCTACTAGACTTGATGGATGGACTGTTTGTGCAACAGGTAAGCTTATGTTACGAAGGTGTGCCTCTACTAACACTGAAAATCACCGCCTTCAGGGAGTTGGGAAGAAGCTCCAGAAATTGCAACCAGAATTTGCAACCTGAAATCACCTTGCTAGTAGTCTCATAAGAAAATGTTCAATTTTATATTTCAACACATCTAGGTGTAGCCACTTGAAAGGGTAGACTTCCATATAATTAGAAAGTTAGAATGAATCAAATCTTGCACAAAAGACAAAAGAAATTTTGAAAGTCTACATATATGTATACAATAGTTTCAATGGAGAATTAGAATTGTTGTCCAATAACAATTTTAGGGAATGTTCATTAAAAGTGGTGAGGCGAGTTTCCAACTTTTGGACAACTATTTAGAAGACACCTAGAGATGAAGAAGGGCATAGCAAGCGATGAAATGCTTCGGGGAGTTGAAAATAAGCATAGATCCGGAGATTCCCAAATAGGGTAACCTTTTGAACTACAGCTGAATTCATAGGTAGGCGAGAGACAATGTGCTAAAAATAGGATTGAGGGCAACCAACCATAGACTCTCATGAATAGTGGAAGTACATTTTCGGCAAGAATCTAGATTGTGTGGTTTTAGATAGTAGTCAAAATTAGGTGTATTAGTTACCTTAGTTGTGACTTTTGTGGGTCCAAGTTCACCTCCCAATGTTTCTCTCCATGGGGAATGAAGATGTACTCAAGGATGTATGAGGGTACGAATGGTGGAACCCTAGTATTTATTCTTCTCTACACAAAATAGTGAAATTAGGTTGTTTTATCCCAAGAAAGTTGCTATACAAACCATCAAAGTCAACATCTATTTCTTCATGTATTTCCATTTGTATATGTGGAGGTTCATGAGTCCCAATTACAACAATACTTAATTCAAAAGTAGTGCATTCTTGTACGATAACGATAAACTTTTATATCATTTCAAATGTGGATAAATGAATGAGGGGCAATTTGATATCACTATTTCTGTGTACCTAAGGCAGTCAAGCTCGTTCGTACTGAGTTGTTTATTGACATGGCTGCCTGCATGAAGTATAGTCACGCAGCACACAATATCCAGCTAACCCCAAGGCAATGTGCTGTACCTTAACCCCTCAAGGCCCAAGGAGCCATTTTGGAGCCTCGGTCTCACCTGTTCAACATGTCAAAATTCTTACTTCATATTCCTACATTCTAAGAGTTATATCTTCATAAATTTCATATTATGATGATTGTTCGTATTGAAGGGGGAAGCTCAAAAGTACCATTGACATCGTGTAACAAGCTTGATGTACAAATGAATGTGCACTGTCAATCAAAGTTCAAACTTGTGGAAAAGTACAGAAATTGCTTGGGTGGTTGGGCCTTCCTGGAGGGGTTAAGCTACGCAGACCCCCGCGGTGCTGCTCTCCTGCTGGCCATGAGCGGCCCTGCTCCGCTCTTCGCGCTGAGCTGTGTGGTATCTGTGGTCCTAAGTCCATCCTGTTGGTCGTGTCCTTGGGTCTGGTCCCCGGCCAGGCCACTTGTGGCTGGCCGGTATGTAATTTTTTCTTTGCAATGGAATCTCCGTTTCATTTGTGTCAAAAAAAGAAAAAAGCTACACAGATCTGGCAGCAGTCATGGCTTCAGTCAGATTGCAGCTTCTAGGAGTACTTATGAAGTAGGAAGGCTTGAAGAAGTCCACTAAGATAACTTATCTTTCATGACAGTCCACGTCATGACTGGAAACATAGCAGGTGTACTTCTGGAGCATTAGAACTCACTTTAATTGAATTGCATGTAACATTAGAAATAATTATCCGTTTGTGATTTCAAGCCTCCAAGAAATACTTGGATTTTGCAATGCTACACATAACTTAACCCCTCAAGGCCCAAGCAGTTTCTGTACGTTTCCACAAGTTTGAACTTTGATTGGCAGTATGCATTGTACATCAAGCTTATTACACGATGACAATTGTACTTTTGAACTTCCCCATTCAACATGTACAGGAGAATATGAAACTCACTTGAATATACTTCTGAGAATGTAGGAAAATCGAGTAACAACTTTGACCTGTTGAACAGATCAGAGGCTCAAAACAAGCTCCTTGGGCCTTGAGGGGTTAACTGTCAATGATTCTCAAAGACAGTATATGTACTTTTCATTGTTTTCAAGAATGTACATGACTTCAGTTATTGTTGTTGTTTGAACTTTTGTGAATGAGAGAGCAAATTCTTCTATTTATGTTGTTCTTTAGGTAGTAAAAAGAGTTTTGGGAAAAAATGTTGCTGTATATGCTGTAATTGCAAAGTCAAAAATTGCAATGAACACTAGAGTAGCTAGACCAGTGGAACATACATCGAGTACATATGTTTTGCCCTACATAGTGAGATATTGGTGAATGCAAGCAAAATTTCATAGACTTTGGATTAGTGGCAACAAAATTATGTCCAGTTTTAGTTTATGATAGCAAGAAACACAAAACTGTGATTACTAAAGACTATTTGAGTGAGGTCAAAGATATTTTGAGATAAGCACGAGACTATTGTACTAGTAAGGACATTACGGACCAAAGTGGTTTGATGGATGTCAGAGAACCCTCACATGTGAGATAGAAGTGCCATTGTTCATCCTTGGAATTTTGTGCAAAAAGGAGGAGGTCTTGCACATTAGTTTGACGTCCAATGATTACTTTTGGATTTTCTAAGGTAGATGATTCACACTATTTCAAAAAAGAAGATTTCCACAGTGACTAGCCCATCCTTATATGGTTAATCACTATCAATAGATATGAATTGTACAATAAGTTTGGACCTCTTGTTTTTTAAGCTTGTGTAGAATAGATTGTACACATGCTATCTTGTATCCAAATTTATGTAGGTTGTAACGAACACAAGCAATGTTCTTCATTAATTCTAGTGGCATAAAATTTGGAACCTTTTTTAAATTATTTTTTAATAAAATGATCAATGAAATTGGTATAAATTCTTTTACCAGACTATGGACACTTAACCCTAATAAGAGTGCTCTAACATACAAAAAGTGGATGACAATTAGATTGAAACTATTGTATCTTCTCATTACTAATTGGATGAAAGTGATCCTACTTTTTGGAGATACTTTATCAAGTTGTTGTCCTATCTAAGGGTTGGATTTGGTGTTATCAAGAGTATATATTTTTCTAAAATTACAAATGTGCAAGTATGTCAAGAGGTTGACCAAGCCAAAATTGCATTGACTCTAGTTCAAAATGGGATTTGTCAAAATGAGGTCATTGATTTGAAGAACACAAAAATTTCAAAAAATCACAATGTGAAGAGAAATTCATTTCAAATCCATTCCAAAAAAATTTACTCAAAAAATGATAAATAATATTTTGCTTGTAATTGAGTTTAGAAAGAATTTTGAAATTTCCCTTTCAAAATTTACATAAAAATATTGATGATAACATTGGTGAATCTAACCATACAGATGGAATCTACAATGCACACTACACAATCTACAACTTTTATTTGTATGTCAATTCCAAAATATTCTTTCAAATAACACTTTATAATGATTTTTCTCAGCTCGTCAATTCTGGATATGATTATGGACTGGAGGAAGTACGACAAATCATAAATGAGCTCCAGCTTTGTAACACAACTGTTCCAACAAAAGGAAAGGAACCATTAGTAGGCATATGCTTCAAGACTGAGTTCACAAATCACAACTAGCCAACATTTGCAATCAAAGGACAATTGGGCTCCCGCAATCTAACTCTAGTGCAACAGTTGCATTCATTTCTTGTAACAGCTCTCACTGTTGTACTGAAAATCAAAACAAATTGAACTTCAAACCACGGATCCAAGACACCCAAATCTCAACGTCCCTAGAAATGGAGACGGCAAATGGCAAACAGAAAACGTACTTATAATTTTTGAACCTCCTCAATGAAACCAAACTTACAGTACTATGGACGATGAATCCACTACACCAGAAAACTCGACGTTCCAATTGAGTCCATTGGAGCTTCAATGACTCCGCCACCTCTTGAAGTCACCTTATCACTATTTCATAGCACACAAATTTAGTACACAATTCTCCTTCAAGTTCATAAAATGGTAGCTAGAAGCTCACGAGCAAAAAATTTACACAAATTTTGAGATTCAACTGCCTCAAAAATTTTTATTTGTTAAATCATAGCCGATAAATCCCTAAATGTCTAGAGTCTTCTCGATAATTGATGATTTGAGAAAAATCATTATAAAGTGCTATTTGGAAGAATATTTTGAAATTGATACACAAATAAAAGTTGTAGATTATGAGTTCTAGATTCCATTCATACGATTAGATTCACTAATGCTATCACCAAAAAACAATTTATATAATTTGAAAGGGAAATTTTAAATTCCTTCCAAATTTGATTACAAGCAAAATATTATCATTTTTTGAGTGAAATTAGTTGGAATGGATTTGAAATGAGGTTCTCTTCACATGATGATTTTTTGAAATTTTTGTGTTCTTTTAATCTCTGACCTCATTTTGGCAAATCTAGTTTTGAACTAGAGTCAATGCAATTTTGGCTTGGTCAACCACTTGACATACTTGCACACTTGTAATTTTAGAAAAATATGTATACTAGTAACACCAAATCCAACCATTAGATAGAACAAGAACTTGATAAAGTCTCTCCACAAATTAGGATAACTTTCATCCAAGCAGGAAAGAGGATAAAACTTTAATTTCCATGTGTTCATTGTTTAGAAAATGGACATCAGAGCACTTAGGGGTTAATAGGAGTGCCGAAGAAACCTTCTACATTGAGTTCAGAAGTGAGCGAGTGCACTGGATGAATATCCATTATAACAGAACCACCCATTACCAGCCACTTAAGCATTTTGTGCATGATCTGGAGTAGTAGAAGGCATTGTTAAATTTTTGCCTTCAGTTGTAGAGAGATAGAAATGATGGGTGTTGTCAATTTTTCATAATTTTTTTCCTTACATTCAAATTGCTATGAATCTTAAGGGCCAGAAGTTAACCTGCACCCATCCCCAACACATAGATTCTTCCATCACTGGTCATCTAAAGATTACTTTGGCTCACAAAACGAAGAGCACATGTCATACTAGTGATGGCTAGAGGATGGTGAGAAATCAAGAAACTAATGCCTGGTTACTTATCTGTTATGGTTACTTATCCATCAGTCATCTATCATCGCTGTTGAATTTCCCATCACCTAAGTATTGTATTGACCATGGGGCCTGGCTTGCTCATGGGTGGTTCTACCATCTCTCATGTTTGGGAATGCCCTCCGGTCAGCAGCTTTGATGGTGTCTTTCAACTTCATACTTGCCATGACAAGTTATTGGAAAAGATAAAATCTTTCCAGCTCCTGTAGGGGCTATGGACCATTCCAAATGCAAATGCATTCCTGTTTTGTGTTGGGGTTGGCCAGTTGTATTTGAGTTGTGGTTTGGCCGTGCTCCTAGCTGCTAGGCCACTTGGGTCTGGTTGGTTTTGTATTTTCTCCTCTGCAACGTAACGAAGTTCCTTAGTTTTCATTTGTGTCCAAAAAAACAAAATAAAAAAACAAATGCATGTGCAGTCAGGTAAGTTGTTCCCTGTGAATAATTCTCAATTGGACCTACTGCATAGCACATCATTCACAGTCCGAGAGAGACACAACAAACGTCATGCAAACAAGACAATGAATGTTTCTGAAAATGACCCAAAATGACCATAAATTGTCATATCATTCAATCTGTTGTTAACCCACAAACATCGACACGGCCATTTTTTGGCCGATGGATGACAAGGAATCTCTCTATTTAGGACAGAACTGCAACTATTCATGCTTCAAATTTTGTGCAGAAAGGGAAGATTTTCTATAGTACTTCAACCTCCAATGTGTATTTTTTTTTTTAAAGTAGATGATGTCACACGGTTCCAAAAGCCATGATTTCCACAAGCATGAGTCCGTCCTTTAAGGATTAAATACAAGAATCCCGCAAGTTAGAACAATAGTAGCTAAGGACTGAAAGTACCTAACCAATACTTAAAATATATACAACACCTATGAGCATCTGTGATGCTCTTAAGTTCCAAAACAATATTGGCATAATAAATGGGCAACTCCAAAAAACACTCTCTTCTACAATCAATATGTCTCTCTTTTTATCCTTGGGTCTGTCATTATCCTCCCCAAACCTGGCAAATTGGAAAAATACGAAGGGCCCACAAGTTGGCTAACAGTAGGGATAGTCATTATTGTCAAAGTAACCTTTTCAAGTATTGTTATGTGTGCCCATAAATTTGGCCTTCCCTTAGCTTGTTTGCATGAAAACTCCTTTTTTAGGTAAGATCTTTTTTTTTTTTTTTTTTTTTTTTTAACGGAAAGGTCATTTGAAGTTTAGATGATCAGTTTTGCATTAGATCAATTTCTTCTCAAAGAAACCCAACACTATGTGGGCCTCGTGGAATGCCTTGCCATTTGCTGTTACATGGATTGATTCTGGAATGTGCATTAAAGATGATCTAAAGTAACGTCACCTAAAATCATCCCTTTTGGAATGTCATTCCTTACTTTCAGATATGAAATGGTGAAATTTAGGCCCCAAATAGTGAGGATTGGAAGGACAATACCAAAGTGGAGTTAGTGACCATTTTTAGTCATGAGTGAATTCCTTAATGATAATGCATAGTGTAGATTAAGATTAATTACCAATTTGGCAAATAACCTAAAGTATAGTGAATTTGTTATGCACAAGAATTTCAAATAGGAGTTTGATAAACAAGTCAATCCTTAACCCACCTGGCAAGCACAACTTAGAGATTTTGAAATAGATCCTCACCAACTATACCTAATTCCAATTCTCCACTCCACTCCTAATCCTAAAGCGCTTTAAGGTCTATTTTCTAGAAGATGAATACATTGAAATGGAAGTTTCCTCCTCTTAATATTTGGCTTGGTCGCTTGATTGAAAGTTATCCTCATTTGTTGAGATACTTTATCAAGTTCTTGTTCTATTGACTAAAGTTTGGATTTGATGTTAGTAGAGTACATATTTTTCTAAAATTACCAATGTGCAAGTATGTCAAGTGGTTGACCAAGCCAAAATTGCATTGACTTTAGTTCAAAATTAGATTTGCCAAATGAGGTCATAGATTTGAAGAACACAAAAATTTCCAAAAATCACCATGCCAAGCAATCCCTTTTTTATGTTTTTTCGGTGGTAGGTCAAGTGGCACTAAATAGTTTTTTTGAGATGACAAATAGGCTCCATTTCAAATTTCATGGATGAAAGTGTTTGGCAATCATCAAGGGTTGATTAATGAATCCTCATTGTGTTGTAGAAAGTTGTGTGGATAATTTAGGCAAGGACAAATTCTACATTGAATGTGACAAAATCTAGCAACCTCTATGAGGGGTTGAGCAATTTTTTGACAACGCCACATTTGAAGTAGGTGCTAGTGGGGCGACATGTTCTTCAAATTCCTTGAAAATATGGACTTAGCCACTAAGACAACATAGGCTTGAACACATTACATTTAGAAAATGTACACAGGCTTAGATTAAATTGCTTCTCCAATCAACAAAGATTGGTGAGTTCCCTGGTGCGTTCTTTGAACCACACATAGAATTAGATCTTATTAAAAATAATTACAAGTATAATGAACAAGTGATTTCTCTACGATATAGTTCAAAGAATAGTTTAAGTAGGTTTACAAATAGACTTCAATAACTTCAGAACTTCCATTTCTTCCACCCTTGGGCTCAAATCTCATGGACAACAATGCATCTTGATTCATTAAGCTTTCCCAAACTTCAAGAATGAAGTGCGAGACGTGCTCTAAGAAAGTAGACAGTTGTTACAGACAAACTATGTACATCAAACTAATGAATAGAAGAAACAGTTCCAAGAACTAAAATCAAACGTCAGTTGAAACTAATGTGTAGAGTTAGTGCTGCCTTGGAAACAACACAGGATGTCTTCAACAAACACATCTGCAAAGCGAGCTGCAAAAAGTAGTGACCCGACCAGAAGAAAATGATTCTACTGCATGTCACAGGCTTCAGAGCTTCAGGCGTGCATCCACAGCAAAATGTCATTGCAATACAAACCTCTGAATCTAAGGGGGAGTTATTTTTTATTGAGAGTAGAACTAATTCAGCAAACAATGACGTCCGACGAATTGTCTCCTAAAGGGAGGAAATGACACCCTACTAGAAGTAATGCCGCATTTGATGACCTGCCATCCCGTAAAATCAGATAGTGAAATCTTCATATCAAACGACAAGCACCACACAATTGTTGGAATCCACTATGAATAAGCCCACAGTGCAGAAATCTTCAAATGAAAATCTGTTGAAAGATAATTTGGTTTAAGAAAATAGCCAAACCATCGTCAAAGAGTCAAATTCCGACCTAAATGTGTGACCTACATTTGAGTCCAAATTTGGGACACGTCAAATACAGTCACTTCAGGATTTGACTAAGACCGGATTCCACACTTGGATTCCATACTAAAGCTTCCACTCGACACTAAACTCTCACTCCAGACCCAAAAGACAAAAACTGGAGTAAACTAAAAAAACCCTTGCAAAAGGACACAAGAAATGAACTCTGCCAAAACCTCACCAGGTTTTAAAAAATTAGCTTCAGAACCCGAGGCAGCACGTCCGTAGCTATCTGAAGCTGCTTGCATCAGATTGGTCACTTTGGAGGATGGCGGCAAAGACATCGCAAATGTTTTTCACTCCAAACTCGATCGTAAGATTCATCGCTTCGCTCGACTTAGCTTCTCCATCGCACTCGACATCCAATTCTCCCAAGAAAGTTATTACTAGCTAGCTAGGAACGTGCATGTGTGTTGTTACAATATTACTGCGATAGATCACGGGACGCAGAATAAGTAGAATTCGATCTAGGTCGTCGCTCAGCATTCAGCTGGCAACAGCAATGAAAAGTCCAGTTCTTTTCACCCTGGAGCTCAACCAGATGCAGGCGTTGAGAAAAATGGAACGCAAGCACTGTACACAAGAAATGCCATGCACAATATTGACACAAACACGTTCACATTCACGTTCGTACGGTCGTAAGAAAAAAAAGTGGCCGGAAACGCTCTCACTCGCGCACATCCACAGTTATTCTCGATGAACATGCAAAGAAAACATGGAACCTCAAATTAAGTCTCTGCAGATGGGCCTGCCAGTCCGTGTAGCCGGGCCATGCAAGATGGAACCCATGAAGTTCTTACACTGCAAATGAAAAGTGCGATACATGTCCGTAAGGGTTGTACAACATATATGCGATACTAACTCCAAATCGAGACACCGCCACTGGAGACAATTCAGTACTGCAACAGATATCCGTATTCTCCGGTGGACTGGAAAAGAGCGTGGGTCGACTTTACGCCTCCACCGTTATCTTTTTGCCTGAGGAGTCGGTGCCCTCCCAACCAATGTTGACCACTTGCACACCCTCGAAGATGCCGTCGACGCCCGTGTCCACCGGCAGCACCAATCCGTCCACCCGCGTGTCCTGGTACTTGTACTTGTAGGGGACCTTGCCTTTGGCTTGAGTTCCCGAGACTCGAACCACAACCTGGAATCGTCCATCAATGTTCACCAATTAGAATGCAATCAGTAGGTGGAACAGAAGAAAGTTCTGGAAGATTTCGACCACATCCGAGGTAGGCACTCGAGTATCCCCTTCCTAATCCATATGAAACCTGACCCTGAGAATAGAAATAAATAATCGAATTCCCACAGGTCCGACTTAGCTAATCCTGAAGGATCGGAGTTCCACGGAATTGGCATAAATGAAAAAGACTTAAATTGACGGTTACGTTATGAGCACTTGGCCCTACAGAAACCTTGGATTGCCGAGATGAAACGCAGCGTTATCAATTTCTCGGAGACTT